>CM032468.1:17145219-17745219 GCA_019059595.1 Marasmia exigua
TTGTCGAATATGTCTAAATCAGGAACAGTTTTACTTATGCTATTATATCTGGAACAAACACGTGCCAAAGGGGACTGACTACCTAGATTAGTTCTGGCAAAAGGAATGGCGAATAACTTGGCAATGCGCTGTCTAGGATATTTGTGCGCCATCTAGAGGAAAGCGACCAATACTCAACGGCTATGTAGTACGGCTGCCTTTATCAGTCAGGGAGTAGCGATGAGTAGCTCGCGAGCGAGTTGGTAAAAAGAGAGAGAGCACCTAACCTAGCTCAATGTGTCTAGCTCAGTCTCATTCAATACATTAACTAGCTCAGTCTGACTCGCTCAGCATCGGCGAGCTAGAGAGAGTCGGCGGCGCGACGCATAAAGAAAGAGACAACACATATGCTTTTTAGCTCTACGTACGTGTTCTTTCAAATTTCATCTACATTATTATCAAGTTAAGCTTATTTTTTATTTTATGTATATAAATTTTTATTTCTATCAAAATAAGGCGCTTATTTATGATTACAATTTTTGAACACAAACGATATGAAGTATTAGTTTACCTAATTTTTGTTACCTAGTGACATTTATAGTCATTTTATTAGTCCACTATGAGTTGAGATTTAAATGACTTAAGAACCACTGTCTTACATTGAGCTAAATGAGCTACTGAGCTAGAAGAGCTACATAGGTCTTATTCTTATCTTTCCAAAGCGCTAAATATCTCATGGCTATCAGGGATACGATTTAATATCAGAATTAATTTTATTTCCTATTGTAAAAAAATCTCAATACCTTCTAGCTCTCTGGTAGAATTCCCATACTATTTTATAATTGATAATGTGGGCAGGCGGCTTGAGGTCGTTGTTTCGGAAACACGCTTTACTAGCGCGATGTAAAAATGTATAGTGACATCTACCGAAACAACGCCAAACTCGAAATTGTGATTCGAAACTAACTCTGACAGTGTGTTTGAAAATATCATTTCGATAAGTAAATAACTCACTTAAAAATTTCATCTCGTGTTCAGGCGGGACTCGAACCCACACCTCCCACAATCCGGGTGAATGTTCTACCAATTAGACCACTGAACGCGTTAATAAGCCGACGAAATTTGTAAGTGCTTGATTCGATATGAGCTGTTGTTACGAGACATGTGTACGATATGAAATTTTTAAGTGTGTTATTTACTTAAGAATAAATTGCAAAAGATTGCTATAAAAAATATCAACTATATCATTTCGATATCACCTAACCCGTAGACCAAAGCCAAATAGAAATCACGCTACGTTGACGATATCAGATCCAACCCTCCAGCGCCGTATATCACGCCACTGCCAGCCGCAGATTTGTAAACGGATCACTTCACAGGTAGCGATTTGAAGAAATACATCGCGAATGAAATAGGCAATTGATACTGTTGGGTAAATCGTGTCCTTAGATTGAGGCTGTATTTTATTACTTTTTGCTTACCCTTGTTGACGTCCCAACGTTGAGTAGATAAACGGTTGACTGCCTCGGTTGCGTAGTGGTTAGTGGGCCGCACTTTAAAGTGACGGCTGTGCAAGAGGTGCTGGGTTCGACCCCGGGTCGGGCCAAAAATTAGTACCTTAGTTTTCGGTAAGAGTGTCAGCCAGAAGTCTGGAAGTTGGTGGTCTTGTACCCCCGTGCCTCGGAAAGCACGTTAAGCCGTTGATCCTGCACCCGATCCCTCATCGGTCGTGTCACGCTGGTGTCCCATCGGAGTAGAATAGAGAGTACACTTGTGTTATATCCTGCGTACGTAGCCGTAATCGGTTGGAGAATATTATTAATATATGAGCGAAGAGAGCAAACCTGGGTCTAATCACCCAAGGCCAAGTTTAGTGGTTTTCTGTTATTGTTTCTGCTATTTACTGGTGGCAAATTACTTTGTTAAAACCAAGGACTCGCGGCGAAGGTATTTCATTCAGTAATGAATTATATTAAGACAGTTAATATGTTCAAAATGGTTAGTAGTTTAAAAGGTATATAGTAACTGTTATACATCGAGCCAAAGACTCATGACAGTCGGTGTCATCCTTGATTAATAATCAAAGGGTGTCATGATTCGGCGGGTAGGGCTAAAACAAGCCGCGTGGGCTGATGCAATTCACAGGTTTTAAATTTGTATCTAGTGGTGTTAATTGTGCAGTGAAGTGCCGCAAAGCGATCCTAATAATAAGAATTGTTGGATTGTATCGTTTTTAACACTGCTATTGTGTGTCGAGTGAGTTGTTACTTGCTTGGACCTAATAGAGTCTTATAACCCACGATTGCTTTTAGAGTGATATCCGCTGAATCTGAAGGTCGGTAAAACGTAAAACACCGGCGTTTTATTGAGTTACCGCGACTTTGACTGACTTCAACTGTTGACTACCTAATTATTCTCAATAAGTTACTTGACATTGGTGAATTATCTTCGGGTAAAGTCATTATTTAAAAAAAGGGGTGTCATATTACATTCGTATTTAGTAATGATATTAATGATACACTAACTATACACTTCTAACTATCTGCCGCGAATCAAGTATTTTTAAGTAGCTGTCGTCAGTTAGGTTCAATACTTGAGTTTTTGTAACAATTCAGCAAACTCTCTAAATCTCAAGGCCTGGCGAGAGGTTTCATCTCTACGTTGTTGGCGTAAGCCAAGGGGTAACCCTTACCCTTATCTGCACGAAGCAATTTGCTTCCACGATCATAATGCTGACAGCTAAGGAATGGAACTCCTTGCCAAGGTCTGTTTTTCCGGACCACTACAATCTCGTCATCTTTAAGGCACGAGTGAACAGGCATCTTCTAGGCGAACGCGTTACATCCTAGACCTCATTGTCACTTTCTATCAGTGTGATTGTGGTCAAGCGTTAGCCTATAGCTAATAAAAAAAAAACTGAATCCGGGGAAAAAGGGGGTTTAAGGGTTGGCTTGTAACTCCACTCTACCACACACTATCAAGTGATCCGTCTGTCACCTATCTTAAAAAAATTTAGGTAATAAATAATGCACTTTAGAACCACTAACATGATCGTATGATTGAATTGTTCATCAGTTTAGAGTCTAAATTTAAGACTAAACGATAAAGATCCAAACAATCTACTGAGTTCGTATAAAAAGATGGAAGATTATAATTTTGTTAAATTTATTTTTTGACGCCCTGTTGGTCTAGTGGTTTAAGTACCGGGCCGTGATCTGGGGGTCCTGGGTTTGATTCCCGGGTCGAGTGAAAAGTAAGTTTCGAATTTTGAGAACATGGCTCGGGTTTGTGATCACCAATTCGCATTTGGCAAGCGTGGTGATGAAGCCTAATCTCATCATAGTAAATTTATAGCTGAATAGTTTTATATAGCAGTATAAAGCGAGTAAATATAGTCAACTATATTTACTCGCTTTAAGCGTACCTGAAGACCAAAGTTATTAATGTATTATCTATAAAATTGAGCAAGTAACTTCTTTTTTAAATGAAATATAAATAAATAGCAATAAAAGTATATTCATTCATTCATAGCCTACAACGGTACATATATAGACATGTACCTTAGACTATATATGAGAGGCCCGCTCTATAGCTTAAACACTTGTGCAGTGGGTATCAAAAACAATGAAAGACAACAAATAAATATTTTAAGACCCGCACACTGAACGGAAGTGATTTAGAGTGTGAGTGTATGTGTGAGGCAGGGTCACTTCAAATTGCGCCATCGGGCCAGTCCATACTAAAAATTGGTATCGTATATTTGCGTTAACCCTCGAATAGCCGCGATATTTATCACGCGGAATCTGTCAGCTGCAGGTCTTACGGCTGAGCTCACAGGTAACCCGGAAGGGGGTTGAGAAACACTCACATACATTTTGGACGAAACAGGCCTATACGCTATGCGCAGCATTTATACATTAAATATTAACTTAGAATAATATTAATATTAAGTTTCTTATGATTTTGGGTGTAGTGAAGGTACATCGATGTTTCGAAACACTCCATAGTGTTTTAAACATACGTTGTGAATCAAATTATATGTGACATGTCGTAAGAAAAGTAAAATAACCTACACTATAATTGAAGATAGAAATGGAGGAAAAAATAAAATATTTAATGCACAAGTAAGAAAGAAATGACACACAACCTTATAATTAAAGCAAGTATTTGTGCTTTGCAAGAATTCAGCATAAAAAAGCAACAGGGGTTTCCAAATTAGGCTAAGCCTGTATCTTCGAAACCAGAGAACAGTCTTAGGATTCCGAGTTCTTGCAATCACCAAATAAACATAAGAAAATAATTAAAATAAAAATATCTTTTTTTTTAAGTGTAAGTGGAGAAGGTATGCAAAAAGCGGAAAACAGAATGCAATTTGGTCGCAATCAGGAACTCATTGCAGGCGTAAGTTTTTCCTGTGTCCTACAATATGGATTTATTCAAATTCAAAAAATGTTAAGAAGCATTGACATCATCTCGAAGACGTGTATGGCAGTGCTAACGGAAGAGATGCCATTGCATTAAGTCCGTTATAATTAGGTATGCCGCGTTGGCGCAGCGGGTAGTGCGTCGCACTCTAAAGCGGCGGCTGTGCTTGGGATACCAGGTTTGACCCCTGGGTCAGGCCAAAATTAGTATCTGGGTTATTCTGTTAAGAAATTCTCTGTGTCAGCCCGAAGTCAGGAAGTTAGCGGTCTAGTACATACCCCGTGGCTCAGAATGCACGTTAAGCTGTTGGTCCTGCGCCCGATCCCTCTCCGGTCGTGTCACACTGGTGTCCTATTGGAATATGCGGAAAGGAAATAGAAAGTGCACTTGTGTTTCGCGCACATATTTGAGGCACTATAATTATATCCTTGCGTACGAGGCTGATCGTTGAGATTGGCCGCCTTAGCCGAAATCGGTTAGAGTATACTATTATTATTTTAATTTCAATAATATCTAATATTTTACCATCATGCTAAGATAATCCAATGTACTCTGTCACTAAAAACAAGACACGCTGACGTAATGATAAAACAACATTAAACTACTTGGAGCATTTTAAGTTTAAAAATACCGGGAACCACCCGTACCTGACACTAAGAAAGCGTTGTAAAAACACTTAGAGAAATGGTAATGGATTCTCTCCGTTTGTCTCAGCTCATCCGCGCTTGAGAGCAGACAATTTCGCCGCGTCTTTGAAGATGCCGCATCTCGGTCTGAGTGCGATCAGTTCGCTTCTTGTGCTACCCGCTTATTGTGTAGGAGAATGTAGGACACAGGATTTATAGGCGATGTTAGCTCAGTGGATAGGAACGTGTGCCTTTTTAACGGGAAGACGTATGTTTGAATGCACTAAAGATTTTTAAAATCTATGTGCATGTTCTACCATTAGCTCGGTGGTGAAGGAAAACTTCGTGAGAAAACCTACACGTTTCGAATAGTTTCTGAAACTTGTAATCATATTTTCAGAAGATGGCATTATTCAGAAGATATTGTCTCATCATCATCATCAGCCCATTTAAGTCCCCACTGCTGGGGCACGGGCCTCCCTCAATCTCATGAGGGGTAATTGCCATACTCACCACGCTTGGCAGACGGGTTGGTGAGGGTTTTGATATAAATGCAGAGTTTTCCTTCTCTGCGTGCTGATGATCATGCCAGCAGCTTTTGTCTTAGTCGCCTTTTACGACACCTTCGGTAAGAGTGAGGGTGGCCTATTCTACTCTGCCGGCGACCACACGGCCCCCGAAGATGTCTATTTGTGCGCAATGGTGGTAAATATGCTGTTTCTTTGTTTTTAATAGAATTAATTTGCCTGGAGTGTCAAATGTTTGAATTGATTCATCAAAGTAGAAAACCCGAAATGGAATCAAAATTGAATTACGTCCTCGAATCACGGCAAATCGAATAAAGGGTTAAAACGAAGCCCTATTCTCGCCAAACACCCAAACTTAGTTCCGGAAGATTCCGATAACCTTGTACGGTCTCATTTTCGACCCAAATACAAAAGTGTACTTTAAAAGGATTATTTCGCAACGTGCGGGCCGAAACCCTTTCTAGTAGCCGGTTTGATCCAGTTTAATCTCCTTTTATCCGGTTATATGCGGAAATGTGCATCCAAGTGGGTGGAGTTCGTATTTTATGTACGGGCTCGCTTGCGGCGCTTTCGGAGCCAAGTTTGGAGGTTTTCCATTTGTATTCCTGCTATTGCTAGTGGCCAGAAAATTGGGGAATTTGAGACGATAGTTCGGTACATTTCACTTTGGAGCAGGAATTAATTTGCGTTGTTGGAAGATTGCTTGGCACGGGTTTTGAGGTTTCAACTTCATTGTTTGTTATCTAATTGGGATAATGGTTGAGAATGTTTGAGCTGAGATAACCTTAGAGGTGCTTTGAAAGCAGTGATTTGACAGTGGATCAAGACTGGTTGACATGGCGTACGAGCCAGCATGCAGAGTACGTGACAGCTGTAACTCGAACTGTTTTGACGTCACTATACTAGAATGTAGTTCTTAGGACAAGTGGAGTAACTGTCTACTGACTAGGCAGCAGCTCGCACTGTGTAAACCAGTCTTTGAAATAAATGCTGGATCGGAAGCATAGAGCAGTTCGGTAATCATAAGACAAGACACCAAAGATTCTGATGAATTAGGTTTGAGGTGTATTCCTGATTATACTTTAGTTGGTGATTACGAATATGCTATTCGTTTTTTTTCTATCAGCTCTCGTTTATAAGATTACAGGTGACTGAAGCTCTGAAACTAGGTCATTGGGGGCATATTCAAATGCAGTTCAAATATACAAACATTTCACATAATTATTGCTAACTGTATTGATGCTAATAAAGGTACTCACAAATTAAAATACCTAATGATTAGATTCATATTTTTATCTTAAAACTAAGGTGAGATAATATTTATTTAAAAATCTTGTAGAAAACTCCTTACGACGACGCGCTCAAGCAAAGTATGAAAGGAAATACAAGATTTTAAAATCTTCGGTATCTTTACAAAAACAAATCGTTAAATTATGGTTTACTTGTATTTTACAGGTAAGGGTTAGTGGTTTGATAAAATAAGTAGTATAAAAGGTAAAACATGTATCGTGGGTAATTTCGCAATGGGCTACATATTTGCCATATTTTTGTATTTTTTGTATTTTGTCTGTGAATAACTTAAAAACAGAGCTTATATGGAAATTCTGGCGATGTAGACGTATCAAGGAACTTTAATTCAGTTTTAAAATATAGGTACTATTACTGTATACATTAAGAAAAAGGTTGATTTTTGTTGCACAGTGTAATCATAATAGGTAAGCCGTAAATTATATAATAGGTAAGCCATACATTACGTAAGTAATACATAGATTGACTCCGCAATCGCATATTTTAGAAGAATAAGTCATACTTGTGAGATAAGTTGTATTTTCATGCGATGACCAAGTCAATCTACATATTTAATCACCAAATTGGTATAACATGGACCTAACATACTAAGTTTTTTTTACATGTTATGTTTTTCATGGCTCTAAATTGCTGGAAAATGAGCTGAAGATATAATGATATGATAGAAGAGAAGAAGACACTTTCTCCATGGCAGTTGAAAAGGCACAAGATACAAGTAGATATTATTACATGGCATTTGTATCCAAGTAGGTATTATGTTTGAAACTGGAGTTGTCTGGTTCCGGTAAAAGTATTCAGTAATTTTATACTGCTATACATTTATACCAGTATGGAAATATAAAATATTAAGTTCGCGATGCTTAGCGCGAAGAAATAATAGTAGTTTATGTGACTGTCTCATAATTATAATTAAAACACGAGCGAAATAGCATTCGCGAGTGATTTAATACCAAGTTATGTGCAGTCTCATACACTATTTTATCTTTTGATTTTATGATTTTGGGGTCAGACGAGTAACGTATCACCTGTTGGAAAGCGATTACCGCCTCCCATGGACACCTGCCACGCCATAGGAGTCAAAGGTGCGCTGCCGGCCTTTTTAAAAGGTTAGATAGATAGATAGATATACTTTATTGCACAAAATACACAACTTAAGTACTAGACATTACAGAAATTTTCTGTACAATTTCGGCGGTCTTATCGCTGAAAGCGATTTCTACCAGACAACCTTCGGGTTAAGGACATTTAAAAGTAGAGAAGGGGTAGGTGGTGTAATCCTTACTTCCTTACTAATATTATAAAGGCGAAAGTTTGTTTGGATGGATGTATGGATGGATGTTTGTTCCTCTTTCACGCAAAAACTACTAAACGGATTTTAATGAAACTTTACAGTAATGTAGCTTATAGATCAGAATAACACATAGGCTAAAGACCTTGCTTTTATTCGAATTACACGCAGACGAAGTCGCGGGCAAAAGCTAGTATTCAATAAGGAAAAAATAATAAAAGAGATAAAATGTAAATGTTAAAATATAACTTATAACCCTAATACATAAATAAAATACAATATTATAAACTAATAAATAAGTTATAACTCAAATAAAATAAGATAATAGACTATATACATACACATAATATTGTGAGATTGATACCAGAAAAAGACAAATATAATAATAATATGATAATCAAATTGATCTAAGATGGACCATCGACTACAGGCCGATAACAGGACGATTGTGGAAAAGTTGAGGTTGTACGCTCTTTTCTTGAAGGTTTGCACGTCATTTCGGTCCGGAAACACCGCAGGTGATAGTTCATAGTTCATTCCATAGTCTTGTCGTACGAGGTAGAAAGTTTCTTGAGAAACGCACAGTTGAAGATTGCCAACCATCTCCATCTATCTACATTCATGTTTTCATCTTCAAAGTAAGAAATCATAGGGAAACTATGACAAGCTTTAAGGACATACTCGTACCTGATGATAACCTAGTAGATTTTCCTGGCAAAATAATATTTGTAACTCTTGATGCTTTTGCTGAAATAAAGGTAAATAATATTGTGGAGTGAAATCCTGGAAATATTTTTTCTCACTCTAATACTCTAAATAAAACAGATGAATTCTATTCTCATAAAATATTACCAAACAAAATAGCGCGAAATCATATTTCGCCACAGATAGCTAAATGAATGCGCGCGCATTTTAGTGCTTTA
The DNA here is from genome assembly GCA_019059595.1 of Marasmia exigua. Lineage (NCBI taxonomy): Eukaryota > Metazoa > Arthropoda > Insecta > Lepidoptera > Crambidae > Marasmia > Marasmia exigua. Next base: position 17,154,296 of record CM032468.1, read on the forward strand.
TGGGGTGTCAAATTCTGACTTCTTTGGCAGTATAGTAACTTTGTCATAATATTTGTTATTTAAGAAATTGGCCTGTTGCATAATGAGGTAGCTGTTGAATAAAGTGCAAAAAAAATAATTATCCAACACTTTGAATTTTTCATTTTCTTTAAAGCTATTAATATTAATAAAGACTATCAAAAAAGGTATTCACTTTTTATTTCGTAATTTGTAGATTATGACATGAGTGCAGATAAAAGATAAAAAGTAATACTTGTCAAAAACGAGTTGCAAAACTTGGTTTTTTGACAAGTTTTTTTTGGGATTGCATCTCATTTCTTTTTGTAGATAGTCCTCCTTATTTCCTTTCCGATCCCTCTACTTTATCTGCAAATTTAAGATAGTAATTGTAAATTTTTTTATGAACTAACGCTAATGAGCTAACGCTTAATCACAATCTCACTTGATGAAAAGTGACGATGAGGTCTAGGATGTAACGCGAGGCCTATGGTGGGCCTTGCTTGCCCGTGAAAAGCCTATTCACTCTTGCCTTGCCTTGTCTTTTAACGCAATGTGACACCTCGGGTGTTGCAGATGTCCATGGGCGGCGGTGATCTTTACCATGAGTGTGCTCGCTTGTCAGCTATAATGTTCAATAAAGTTTACTGGATTTCTTCGCGCTGTGCTGGTTACTCTCTGGAAACATCGTGGAGGCGCGCGGGCCTGCCGCACTCGAGCGCAATGAACGCACGTCTTAGCTTCTGTTACGAAATGTACAGCAAAGATGCTTCATTTTCTATTTGTACTTTTTTATGTTAGGTGGTAGACGAGCAGACGACCATTTTTATTAATACGCTTTTCGAATAAACAAAGAAAAAAAAGATGACCTATATTTTTGAGTTTATACTAAATGTGTGTTGTTATTGAAATATACATATTTTTTAAATATTTATTAATATGCCGGACGTGACGAGGTCAACGTATTAGTGTAGGCTATGTGAACAATAAAAAAAGTTTAGGATTTTAGATTTAGATTGTTTGATGTTTTGTCTATAAGATTACATTTTTTTTTAAATTAACGTGAGCAAAAACGTTAATCATTTGTCCTGCCAAATGATGACGTCACAGGAGTATTTTTAATTTTTTTTCCTCCATAAATATCTGTTAAAAAAATCGTTTTTTTTTTCTTAAATTTCTATGAGTGTAATCTAGAAATAGTATTTTTCATTTCAGAAAAAGATTTTTCTCGTATTGTCCATTGCCTTTCAGTTTTTTCGGCGGTTAATTTTTTTGCCTTTGGTACAATGGGCTACCTAATTGCACACTTGTATGACATGTTGCAAACCAATAGCAAAATGCTGCATTAATTAGTAACACCTTGGGCCAGTCATACGAGACATCGAGAACAAAAAGTACAATAATAAGAAATACTGTGCCATGCATGTGAAGTCAACTTCTGCTAAAAGACAGTACTTCTGTCTCGAAGTATGAGCAGTAACCATTGCTCATACTTCGAGACAGAATGCTTAAGTGACAAAACAAGAAAATCAAAGGTACACCTGATAGTAGATAAGTGGTGTCAAGTTCTCTCTTTTTTCTTGGATACATACTTACTCGTACGCACGCATCGCAACATGCAGCAAATTAGATGACTTTTTTTTGGGAACCTACACGAGACTAGAAAAAGTATAGAGAATCTTTACTCTGTGTTGCAAGTTAAATAGTTCCGCTAAAAGACACAGCTGCTCACCCTGAGACAAAGGCGGTGTCACGCAGCGAGCGGCATTCGCACGATATGAATAGACCCACCTTCAGACTAGGTGGTAGCAAATAACACCTAGAGTCCTCGTCGCGAAAGGAGCCTGGCAAAGAGCAAGGCAAGGCAAAACACGGAACTAAAAATTAAGATTCCTTGTGTGTATAGACACAAAGATCAAATTCGAATGCTGATGGCGACTGAAGTGATCTTTTCACGGGACTTCTTTGGTGGGGGGAACTCTAACAGAGTAATAATACTTTTTTTTCAACTATTTTGTAGCATGACGTAGACACGGTTAATTCTGCCAGTGTCAAGTTAAGAGTTCTTCTTCTTCTTATTTTATTTGTGGCAATCAACTTCTCGACTGAGAATTACTCCTGCCATTATCATGTTTTAGATTTTAGGCATTATTAAGCGGGACAACCGAAGATAATTCGCCAATGTCAAGTAACTAATTGAGAACAAGTAGGTAGTCAACAGTCGAAGTCAGTCAAAGTCACAGTCACTCAATAAAACGCCGGTGTTTATCGACCTACGGATTCAGCGGATATCACTCTAAAAGCAATCGCGGGTTTTAAGACTCTATTAGGTCCAAGCAAGTTGTCACGAGACAACGCACTCGACACACAATAGCAGTGTTAAAAACGATACAATCCAAAGATTCTTATTATTAAGATCACTTTGCGGCACTTCACTGCACAAATAAATACCAAACTTGCACACTAAAAACCACTAGACACTAATTTAAAACCTTTGAATTGCATCAGCCCACGCGGCTTCTTTTAGCCCTACCCGCCGAATCCAAGTTAAGAGTTATTTGAGGGAGTTTTATATTATTTTTAATGTGAAGTTTCAGAAAGGCATTGTTCATAATAATGGACACTATCAATATGTAACTATATTCAAAGGTACATTTAGCCGCCCATAGCGTTTTACATACAAACAATCATACATTAAAAAAATACTTAAAAGTAAAATACGCGAGTTCTATTCCCGCACCAGCACATGTTTGTTGATGAAACAGATATTTGTGTTGGGTCTGGGTGTTTGTGATACCTTAGTTGTTTCTGGTTTCTATAGTACAAGGGGGGACCTTAGTTTAGGACTAGAACAATGTGATTGTGATTTTGTTTCGATTTATTATTTGTAGAATAGGCCACCCTCACTCTTACCGAGGTGTCGTAAAAGGCGACTAAGGTAAAGCTGCTGGCATGATCATCAGCACCCAGAGAAGGAAAACTCTGCATTTATATCAAAACCCTCGCCAACCCGTCTGCCAAGCGTGGTGAGTATGACAATTACCCCTCATGTGATTGAGGGAGGCCCGTGCCCCAGCAGTGGGGACTTAAATGGGCTGATGATGACGATGATGATTAATTAATTTATTTATAGGTGATATTTATGTTTTTAAGTATTATTCGTAACTCTTCTGTTGTCTGATATCTCTAACATAAAGTTGAGGTACTTAGTACAGAATTAGGTTAATGTATGAGATGTAGTATCAACCCACACAATAAGAAATTTGACAATGCCTATTATTCTCGAAACGTTGAATAATATTTGGGTACTCCCTAAAAATCTTACAGGAAAAAAAGTTGGCGACCTACTTAGAAAACAGGTTACGAAAATTTTTATTCCTAAAATGTGTCATTTGTCTACCGAGAGCATCTGAGGAATGTGTAGCCCGCATTATTAAACTTACCTCGGAACAAGTTGGAGACAGTTGAATAATGCCTGGCTTTCATCGCATAGTACATGTAAAAGATCGTAGTTCACTTGGGTAGTAAACATCTGAGATGCTTTGGCAAGAGTCGCCGCAAATACCGTGCAGTGTTTCTCAAACCATGCCTCGCTGTGTTGGGCCATCTAAATAGAATAACGGGTCACAATATTCTTCGTTTTGAATTTAAATGAAAGCTGATGTTAGAAAAAAACTTTATCATTATTTCATAATCTTCAGCATTAAATAAGCGGTTTTAAATGCCGTGTGGTCCCGGCAGAGTAGAATAGGCCACCCTCACTCTTACCGAGGTGTCGTAAAAGGCGACTAAGGTAAAGCTGCTGGCATGATCATCAGCACCTAGAGAAGGAAAAATCTGCATTTACATCAAAACCCTCACCCGTCTGCCAAGCGTGGTGAGTATGGCAATTACCCCTCATGTGATTGAGGGAGGCCCGTGCCCCAGCAGTGGGGACTTAAATGGGCTGATGATGATGAAGCGGTATTAAATAAAAATAAATAATACTTTAGTAATATTACTTTGTATACTGCCATACCCATTATTGTATCTCCACGTACGCCTTCCTAAAGGTCCGTTCTTTTTTTCGTAAAGACCTACAAAAAAGGTCATGTCAAAAGTTCTCAATAAAAGACTTGACCGTGGGAGAGCCACGTTTCGGCATGAATGGGCCGGCTCGACCGGAGTGATACCACGACCTCACAGAAAACCACTTGTGACTCCACTGGTGTCGCGGGTGTCCATGGGCGGCGGCAATCGTTTGCCATCAGGGGATCCGTCTGCTCGTCTGCCAAAAATCACTATACAAAATGGACGTCAGTGCGTCCTGGTAACTTGATTTTTAAATAACCCGTATTTTTTCCATATACTACAGCATATACCATCAAGACATACAAGGGATATAAATAAAATACGTAATAAAATATTAACAACATCTGATAAACAGTAGCTAAGGCATTTGTAAGTACCAAACCTTGTTTTGTTGTCTGAACAACAGAGGAATTACAAAATTCTTTAAAACCAAATAGAGGCTGAACCAAAATAATATTTTTTTATGTGATAGTTAGCAGACTAGATGCTCTCATCATTTCAGCCAATAGACGTCCACAGCTGGACATAGGCCTCCCCCAATGTTCTCCACACAGATCGGTCCTGTGCCTTCCGCATCCAATGGATTCCCGCGATCTTCACCAGATCTTCTGCTGCGACTTCCTGTACGTGGCCTCCACTCGAGGACCTTTCCGCCCCAACGGCCGTCTGTTCTCCTCGCTATGTGCCCTGCCCATTGCCACTTGAGGCATGCAATCCTTTGGGCCGTCTGTGACTTAGTTCTCCTGCGGATCTCATCATTTCTGATACGATCACGCAGGGAGACTCCGAGCATAGCCATCTCCATTTCTCTCTGGGTGACTTTGAGCCTCCTTAATCGGCACATTGTAAGCAGCCACGTTTCGGTTCCGTATGTCATCACTGGCAACATACACGCATTAAAGACTTTCGTCTTGAGACACTGCGGTAGATCTGCCGAAAATATGCTGCGTAGCTTCCCGAACGCTGCCCAGCCGAGTTGGATTCGTCGATCGACCTCTTTCTGGAAGCTGGATGCTCTACCTAACATATTTTTACTTTGGCACCCTTTTATTATTGTTACCGGAAAATCGATTGTACATCAATTGTTAAACGATTATTCAAATCGGGCCCAAATATTTTAATAATCGTTTGTATTTTGATATTATCGATCAAATTGATTTTCATTTTTGGTCAATATAATAGATTAATCTGCAATTATTTCTAGTATAATTGTCCTTCATATAGAAAATGTCTAAGAAGGCATATTATTCGATTTAATCGATAATATCATCAATTTAAACGATTATTATCGTTTAATCGATTATAATAGATTGCATCGATCAAAAATGAAAATCTAATTAATCAATAGTAAATAATGGTGTAAAGTAGTACAGTCGATTAATAGAATATTAAGGGTGAAAATAATCGATTAATCGATTGTCGATTATTCGGCAACACTACCTTGTATTACAAGAGTTTTAGAACTCGACAAGTGAATGATTCCGTTAGTCTTGCCAGGAGTTACGAAAAGTTCGAGAAGTTAAGATGAAGTTGGGAATAAGCTTACATGAATATTACACGTGTGGCTGCTTACGTTTGTTTGACTTCTTGAAATAGTTTGTGTAGACTTTATAATAATTCATAGTACAATACTTACTTACCAACCTTTGGAGACTTTGGAAAATAAAAAGAGACTTTTGTTTCAGAATAAATGAACTAAGGAAAAGGAGACACAAGACGAAGAAGGAGTAAAGCAGTAGTTTTACCCCTTCTTCGTCGTTATTACGACGAAGAAGGCATTGAAGGAATGCTAAAAATGAGCATTTGTAACTACTATTGTAGTTACAAATGCTCATTTTTAGCATGCTTATAAAGCATGCTAAAAGAACTATCCACATTTGCTATCAATAAGCGTGCTATTTGCCATCTATTATATTTTTTATAATTCGTCAGCCCATTTGACTTCTGGGGCACGGGCCTCCCTCAATCACATGAGAGGTAATACGCTCTACGCGAGGCCATACTCACCACGCTTGGGAGACGGGTTGGCGAGGGTTTTGATATAAATGCAGAGTTTTCCTTCTCTGGGTGCTGATGATCATGCCAGCAGCTTTACCTTAGTCGCCTTTTACGTCACCTCGGTAAGAGTGAAGGTGGCCTATTCTACTCTGCCGGGGACCACACGGCTCCTATAATACAATTTCTACAATATAAGGATGGTAAAGGTACTGTTACACATGCTTAAAGCATGCTGCTTTTGAGCAAGTGCTGCTTAGTAGCAAGTGTGGAAGGAAGTGTTACTAATAAGCATGCTAATTTTGCTCAAATCGCACGCCGGTCGATTTTTGAGCATGCTACATGCAGTGCGAGTGGAGGGAAAGTGTGGGAGAGTGTTTAGATGTAAACAGGTTTGCTTATTTTAAAGCATGCTAATAGATAAGCCGTGTGGTGCCCGGAAGCCGTGTGGTGCCCGGCAGAGTAGAATAGGCCACCCTCACTCTTACCGAGGAGTCGTAAAAGGCGACTAAGGTAAAGCTGCTGGCATGATCATCAGCACCCAGAGAAGGAAAACTCTGCATTTATTTCAGGGTACTGGTGGGGCTCCCGCGCTACTGTTGTGCATCTGCGATGTTTGCACACGCGCACACTGACGGCTTCCACACCGTGGTGCGGCGCCGCATCACGTCGCTGATGCACCGCACGCGCGGGAGCCCCAACACCATCCTGAACGTGCTCAGCCAGAAGCCAGACAGCCCCGCGCTGCGGCACTGGGTCCAAGTGCATGTGCGCTTGCCCGGGGTTGCAGCGCGCGGCAGATACCTAAATTAATTGGTTGTGGTTCTACTAACATAATTTTTAGTATTTTTGTATACTAATAATATTATGGGCAAAGCCTGAAATAAATGAATTTTATTTTTTTTTTAATATCAAAACCCTCGCCAACTCGTCTGCCAAGCGTGGTGAGTATGGCAACTACCCCTCATGTGATTGAGGGAGGCCCGTGCCCCAGCAGTGGGGACTTAAATGGGCTGACGATGATGACGATGATGATTGTAGAAATACCGGCAGTTCATACCAAACGGTTTGAAAGTACATTCATGTTGCGTTCGGCTAAGGAACGGAACTTTTTGCCTGATAGCTATGATTTGAACGTATTCAAGAAAAGACTTAATAGGCTGTTACTAGAGGGATATGATTCATCCTCAGCCACATCATCACTTACCATCAGGTGAAATTGTGGCCAAATGACTGGCGATACAAAAAAAAAGTTGAAGTATTTTATTTTGCAATTAAAGTCATTATTTTATACCGTCTATACCAAGTGGATGGTTAAAACTGTACATTGACTTTTAATTGACTATGTAATCTAGTCAAAGCATCTAATTCTACTTGGTGTATGCCTCTCTCATACTTTTAAATTAACAACATTTATACGAAAGAATTTAAATCGGACTTATCAAGTAATTTCAACTCTGAGTAATCCTAAACGACTGATTAACGAGACCACATTTCCAGACTTCGGCACGTATGGGCCATCTCGACCAGACTGATACCACGACCTTACAGAAAACCAGCGTGAAGCAGCCGATTTCGCCGAGTAAGTGTGGGTTTGGTAAGGGCAGCGCAGTTGTGAGTACTACTTATGTGGTTGTCCATGGGCGGCGGCAGTAGCATACTGTCAGGTGATCCGTCTACTCGTCTGCTACCTATCACTCAAAAAAAAACAACTTGGTCATTCGGTGTCGAACGTTACTTGCTGGTGTCTTCTTGGCAGAAAACTACATTCCGAAGCAGTGGTAAATCTATTTCAATTTTAATTTTCATAGTGATCTTAAAGACTCGCCCTGCCATTTAACTTACTGTATACTAGTTTTTTAAATTTTAGCGTTGCATTATAACTATAATTAATCAAAACGGGATTTAACACGATATTTTTTATGTGATACAACATTGTGTACTCACATATTTTACTCGACGTTTCGGCTACGTTACAGCAGCCGTGGTCAGTCGCGGACTGTGTACTCATATATTTTACTCGACGTTTCGGCTACGTTACAGCAGCCGTGGTCAATCGCGGACTGTGTACTCACATATTTTACTCGACGTTTCGGCTACGTAACAGCAGCCGTGGTCAGTCGTGGACTGTGTACTCACATATTTTACTCGACGTTTCGGCTACGTTACAGCAGCCGTGGTCAGTCGTGGATTGTGTACTCACATATTTTACTCGACGTTTCGGCTACGTTACAGCAGCCGTGGTCAGTCGCGGACGGTGTACTCACATATTTTACTCGACGTTTCGGCTACGTTACAGCAGCCGTGGTCAGTCGCGGACTGTGTACTCACATATTTTACTCGACGTTTCGGCTACGTTACAGCAGCCGTGGTCAGTCGCGTAATATCGTGTTAAATCCCGTTTTGATTAATTAAAGTTACTCTATACTATACTCCTTTTGCTATAGCATGATAAGAAACTGACGTGAAAAATGTATAGATTTTGACATCTGCCAAAATCTATACATTTTTCACGTTACTTTCTTTCTAACGTGTGACTCACGTATAACTCTGTCCTGCTGTCACCGATATCATGATAAAGCGAAAGGTGTATAATTAGATTGTACATTGAAACACAACAGCCTCTACAATTCCTATGCATCGAAGTCTATTTGAAATTCATACAATAACCCACCCAAATGTAAGGTATTGAAAGTGCAATATTACGTTTGACAATGACTGCACGAGCGGAAACTAGTTTGCTTCCTTTGTGAAGCTCGCGGAAGCACCTTGCTGGCCTCAAAGAGCGGAATTGAGGGGGTTCCGCTATATACGGTTCCGATACAACTGAGGTTTCAACTTTATGGAATATAATGGCAAGACTTACAATAACGGTAAAGGATGCTGAAAATTCAAACATTTTTCGAATTGGAGACTTATTTATGGTATGCCCTAGGTTCAAATCATCTAGATCGCGGTGTGAATATAATGTCTGGCACATTTTTTATTTTATATTAACTTAAGCGAGAGCATTGGTATTTTTTGTTTTTTTTTTTTAATGTGATAGGTGGCAGACGAGCAGACGAATCGCCTAACTAACCAGAACACTAATGGCGTCACAAGTGCGCTGCCAACCTTTGAACCCGAATTCCCCCGGATTGGGCCTCCGGTTCCCTCACTCACGCAGCGAAACACAGCATAGTGCTGCTTCACGTCACTGTATCGCATCGGTCGATCCCGCCTATTCATGCCGAAGCGTGGCTCTCGCACAGTCTCAGTGCATAAAAACGTTAGCCTTCGGTTGCGATTTGAATTCTAACATTTATCGTTGAATTATTTAAGTGCTTTTTAGGGTTCCGTAGTCAAATGGCAAAAAACGGAACCCTTATAGATTCGTCATGACTGTCCGTCTGTCCGTCCGTCCGTATGTCACAGCCACTTTTCTCCGAAACTATAAGAACTATACTATTGAAACTTGGTAAATAGATGTATTTTGTTAACCGCATTACGATTTTTACACAAAAAAATGGAAAAAATAAAAAAATTGGGGGGTTTTCATACTTGAAACTGAAACTCAAACATTTTTTTTTCATCAAACTTATACGTGTGGGGTCTATATCTATGGATAGGTCTTTAAAAATGATGTTGAGGATTTTAACATATTTTTTTTCTAAACACAATACTTTGCGCAAGAGACGCTCCCAAAATGGTAAACTGCTTGATTTTTGGATAATTACGCAAAAAGTAGGAGTAGTGGTTTGCTGTATAATTTACAAATACTTGTTACCGCAAAATGTTCTTCAACATTAAATATGATGACATCCAGTTCTACACTTGGTTTTTAGGATAATCGGGTCTAAAGTACTGTTACACATGCTTAAAGCTTGCTACTTCTGAGCAGGTGCTACTTAGTAGCATGTGTAGACAGACGTGCTACAAATAATCATACAAATTTTGAGCATGCTTAAAAATCGTACGCCGATCGATTTTTAAGCATTCTACATATTGTGCGGCAGGAAGGGGGAGTGTGACGGAGTGTTTTAGCACGTGTAAACAGGTTTTCTTATTTTTAAGCATGCTAAAATATGGGTAATAGCATGCTTATTGATAGCAATGTGGACAGTTCCTTAAGCATGCTACAAATGAGCATGTGTAACAGTAGCTTTATACAAACTAGCCGATCGAGTGAATTTTTGTTTCGGCGTTTGAAATGCTCAAATTATAAACCCTAGCTTAACAAAGTTTATACTAAAGCCTAGTAAACGATATTTGTAAACTTGTTATATTTGGCGGTGGCGCAATGGTTAGTGGGTCGCACTTTAAAGCGACGGTTGCGCTTTGGGTCCCGGGTTCGATCCCCGGGTCGGATCAAAATTTGTACCAGAGTTTTTCTGTTAAGATTTTTTCAGTGTTAGCCCGGAGTCTGGAAGTTAGCGGTCTTGTAACCCCGTGCCTCGGAAAGCACGTTAAGCCGTTGATCCTATACCGTTATGGTTATCCTAAATATCAGTTTGGAGGACATTATTATATTATAAGTTTATAGCACATTATGAATTAAGTACGTCAATTTATGTTATAATCGTAGCTCTGTATATTGGCGTAGCACGCTAGACTGCGTAACGAGATTGCGCGTTGCGTCTGCTCGATCCAGCAGTCAGATTGAGTGATCCTATATTTTACGGTATTTCTTGGGTATTATCGTTTCACAAATGAAAATATTGGTTTGCAAATGCTTTTAGAACTTTTTCTTATTGCTGATCATATATTTATACATTTCTAGAGCGTGTTCCCCCAATCAGCATACACAGATATAATTTGTATCTCGTTTAACGATATGACGAAGTTCCGCAAGAGTTCCCGGGTTCGACCGGGTCGTGCCAAAAATTTGTACCTAAGTTTTCGGTAAGAAATTCTTAGTGACAGCGCGGATTCTGGAAATTGGCGGTCTTGTACCCCCGTGCCTCGGAAAGGACGTTCACCTGTTGGTCCTACGCCCGAACTCTCTCCGGAGGTTCACATTAGTGTCCCATCGGAATATGAGGGTAAGTTAATAGAGAGTGCACAGGTGTTTGAGCACTATAATATTATATCATACTGCCTCGGTGGCGCAGTGGTTAGTAAGTCGCACTTTAAAGCGACGGCTGCGCAAGAGGTCCCGAGTTCGATCCCCGGGTCGGGCCAAAACTTTGTACCTAAGTTTCTGGTAAGAAATTCTTAGTAACAGCCCGGAGCCTGGAAATTGGCGGTCTTGTACCCCCGTGTTGTTGGTCCTGAGCATGAACCCTCTCCGGTCGTATCACAGTAGTGTTCCATCGAAATATGAGGGTAAGGGAATAGAGAGTGCACTTGGGTTTTGCGCATACACTTGAGTACTATAATATTATATCATGAAAAAAAATATCTTTGAATCATAAAAAATCTTAATGGACCACTTTTATATCATTTAAAAAATAAATAATCTAGGGTAATTCCGGGGGAGATGGCCCTAGTAACTTGAAGGCTCTAGTGTGAAGGAATTATGATGAATAAAACAATAATTAATAAAGAAAATTAAACTTTACTTATTATAATTATTGAAAATCAACAATAAGTCACTTTAAATATTGTAAAAATACGTAATATTAAACTTTAAAATAAATCTAGGATTGGCCATCTCTCCCAGAGTGTCCGGGAGTGACGGCCATAGAGGCTGGGGAAAGATGACCGGTACTCTTTTTGCCTTTTGTTTGCCCTTGAGATCTATGGACTCCTTTTTTTTCTTACAACGGCATTCTTATGACACTTGTGCTCAAACTGGGTACAATTTTCATGCACCCAGAACATCCAAATATAACATTGAATCTAATCTTCAATTAGTTAGTCTCGGTCTTAGTTTTGTTTTTGGTAACGAAGGTTGATGACGGTTTCCATTCGTATTGGTTAGGCATCAGTAGAAAATTAAGTAGATGAAACGTAAATCCAAATTTAGACATTAAATTGTATAGCTATCTATCCAATCAATACTATGGCCATTTCTCCCGATGTTCCGGATGAGGTAGCTAGCTTACGTAAACACCACAACTTCTAAAATTTAAAAGTAATTTTGAGGATAGAACATTGAGAATATTTGTATTTCAACAGGAAACCACGAAATCAGACATAACTTTCAAAACCTTTTTGTGAGCACTTAATATATGAACCCCTTACCTTAAGTCGAATGTGTCATTAAAATATAAAGTGAAATTACTCAACTTTCTATTATTTTTTCGAACAAATAATCACCGACACTTGTTGGCCACAGTCACCTGAACCAAACTAAATTGTAAGTAGTGTCACTTGGGAATTATTTGGTGTTTTTTTTTCGATTGGTCATTTCCCCCGTACGGCCATCTCCCCCGGAATTACCCTATCCTAAATTGATTAAAAAAAATTAAATACTTAGATTAAAATATGACGACATTAGTTAGTAAAAGTTAGTTTTTGTTTTTTTTGTTAGTTTGTAACTCAGTTATTTACTACTATGTGTTCTGTAGATTATTTTGCTTCCAACTAATACTTTCTGTATTGTACTTTCCGTGGCAGACTATAAGTAAGGCAGGACTATGAACACGTAACCTACAAAATGTTACATTAGTTTGTAAGGTGTAAAAAAAAATCTTTATTTGAAACATAACAATTTTCCAAAAACATTTTACACGTTAATAGCTGCAGTAGTCAGAGATTGTCGCAGTTACTAGCGCCCACCTCACATTTGACAAGTGTTTCAAACATTTACAATCGTGATTTTACTTATTAATTAGGTTAATAATGTAGGTAACAATAATTTGAGGAGAGCCCGACATAACCCTCTTGCTCCCCAGCAGGAGGGTATGCATAAGGCGCCGCCACTAGGCGGCGACGTCGGCCATTGCACTACGGGCCGGCGGCATTCCCCAGCGAGAAGAAAAAAAAAAAAAAAAAGGTATTTATAATTAGTGAAAAAGCAACAAAAACAAATCAGAGTTATGTGTGTGTATGTGTGTGCGAATTTACCTATATGAGTGGGTAATGTATGTGTGTATAGTGAGTATGTGCGTGTGTGTAGTGAGTATGAATATATATGTATGTCTTGTTGTTTGTACTAAATAAATAAATAAATCATGCGTACGTGGCTGATCGTTGAGATTTGTCCCCGTACCCTTAATCGGTTGGAGGATATTATTATTATGACGAGGTGGCGCCCAACACGTTGTCGCGTTGGCAGGCAGCGCCCGACGCGTCGCTTTGTGTCGCCGCGCCACATGCGCGCTGACAGGTTTCAAACACACTTTGTGTTGGTATTTGCTTTTTGTTTTTCCTTTCGACGGTTTCAAAGCGAAGTGATGTTTGTTGTTCTGGCTTTCAGTGTTGTTTTCAGCCATTTATTAAGCAGCGTTGACCAAACTATTCAATATTGAATGGGTGAATAATTTACTGCTTTTCGACAGGCTTCTGTAATTTTTTATAATTTTAAATCAAAAAACTTAGTGTGTCATTAATTTCCGGTTACACACAAAACTGTCGCTTTGGACCCCTCCGTTCGCTAGGATCATAATTCAGGAATTGGTATCTAATTCTAGTAATTCATCATCATCATCATCAGCCCATTTAAGTCCCCACTGCTGGGGCACGGGCCTCCCTCACTCACATGAGGGGTAATTGCCATACTCACCACGCTTGGCAGACGGGTTGGCGAGGGTTTCGATATAAATGCAGAGTTTTCCTTCTCTGGGTGCTGATGATCATGCCAGCAGCTTTACCTTAGTCGCCTTTTACGACACCTTGGTACTCTGCCGGGGACCACACGGCACTTCTAGTAAATACGAATAGACAAAGGTACAAGATCTACTAAATCATGTTTACATATTCAGCATCTGACCGTCTGAAATAACCGTACACGTTCAGCATTGACCGTGGGAGAGCCACGCTTCGGCATGAATGGGCCGGCTCGGCCGGAGTCATCACTCCGTGCCGTGGTTTCCACATTGACCGTGGGAGAGCCACGCTTCGGAATGAATGGGCCGGCTCGGCCCGGAGTTATAACTCCGTGCCGTGGTTTCCGCCGGTTTTCTCTGAGGCCGTGGGATACTGCGGCAGCAGTGAAGCAGCACTCTGCTGAGTTTTGCTGCGTGAGTGTGAGAGTGAAAAGGTTGGCAGCGCACTTGTGACTCCATTGGTGTTGCGGGTGTCCATGAACGGCGTCATTAATTAAGTATTTCAACAATTGTGTATGGATCGGCTCGACTGGAGTGATACCACGGTCTCACAGAAAACCGGTGTGAAGCAGCGTCTCTGATGTGTTTCGCTGCTTGAGTGCTTTCTACCACTGTTCACTACCACTGATCCAAATGGGTCGGAATTAAAATTTGAGGTTCCTTCTGTCTATGAGCATAGAGCCCAAATTTACCCGGTACCCTCGTACCGGGGGCCCAATTCAGAGTAAGAGGGATTTAATGGTTGGTAGCGCACTTGTGGGTCCACTCTTGTTGCGGGTGTCCATGAGCAGCGGCAATTGCTTACCAGGATTAGGTGATCCGCCTGCTCTTCAACCACCTATTAGTACATTAAAAAAATACCCACTGTTAGATATTTATACATAACGCCCTGTTGGTCTAGTGGCTTAAGTACCGGGCCGTGACCTCGGGGTCCCGGGGTTAGATTCCCGGGTCGAGCAAAAAGTATGTGTCGAATTTTTCGAACATAGCTCGGATTTGTGATCACCAATCCGCATTTGGCAAGCGTGGTGATTGTGTCTATTCCCATCATAGCAGCAATGACTTGATTTCTATGATGGAAGCCTTTGCCCTGCAGTGGGACAGTATATTGGCTGATACTACTACTACTAGATATTTATGAGTCACTCACTCATAATTCCTTCGATCACCGCTAAGCTTATGGTAGAGAAATGTAAGTATATAGATCGATGATTGAATCAGAATGACGTGCGAGAGTGGCCGGGCGGATTATAAGGTGATATAAGGCGGATTATAAGGTGTGCAGGACGGACCGGCTCGCTGAATCAGAAAACCGGAAAATTAACAATTTGTAAAATATAGTATAGCTTAGGTATAAGTTATAGTATAAGTTTGATTAATAAACTTTCGAATTATCTGCCTCATTACTGAATACTACACAAATAGATTTAAAATAACTAGGTATAAATAGGAATGACATCTACACATAGCTGCTCGGACACTACATAGATGGATATAGTTAGGTCTGAGCTGAGTACCTAGGACCTAAGTCCTAGAATAGAATATAGTGATAGCGTACTCAGCTCAGACAAATAGGTAGGTAGGTCCTAGCATTAGTTCACCTTATTGTATATAATAATAATAAATAAATAATATAAATAATATTACACAACATCACATACCTTGATCTGACTCCGAGATAGGTAGCTCAAGCACCTGTGTTACGGATATCAGAATCAACAGTGGGATTACAAATATATACATATAATACTTTTCTTTTGTAAATACATACTTATAATACATAGCCAACACCCAGACCAATACAAACAAACATGCTCAGGCACACAAATGTTTGTACTGTGCGGGGATCGAAGCCGCAACCCTTATATCAGAGGCAGCGTTCACTACCACTGTTCCAATCGGGTCGTCAATTGTATATAGTGTTAGGCAGATCATTGTTTATGTTTCGTTATTTATATATTTTTTCCTATTGTTTGTTTAGGATAAGTTTCATAGAAAATAAAATATAGGCAAATGCTAGAGCGAGAGGGAAGAGGGCGTCGCATTTATAGCAACGGTGGCGCCGCCTGCGATGCTGAGGGACATCGCGGAGGCGCCGGTGTCTTATCGTGCTTGCGCACATAGCTCTGGTTGGGGTCCACAAAATAGGTTATAAGTCGGTGTATCCCAGCCAGAAATCGTATACTCGTCCTGGAAAGAAGACGCTCTCGACCTCACCTAGGAAGAACTCGCCTTGGCACTGGCCTCTTATAGCTGCATTTCTTGTTTCTTAACATACCACCTTGTTTCTTGGGACCACGTGAGCCAGCTCGTAGGTGCGCATTACGACCAGTCGAAATTGGGCCACAGTCGCGGACATAAGGGTTCAGTTTTTTGCCATTTGACTACAGAACTCTAAAAAGGGGACTCTTATTAAGGTCACCTACAGATACATTTCTTCTAATCTTTTTTCTTTTAGGAATAATTTGAGCTTTTTCATATGCCAAGCTTATTAAAAACGTTGTGCTTCCTGTATTGTGCGCCGAGCCTTTTACTTATTAACTTTGGGTATAAGGGAGGAATTAAATATCATTCTGGGAAGCCTGAAAACTGGCCTCATAATTAAGTATCATATACTTTAGATACAAAACCTAAAAAGACCACTACAATCAAAAAGTTTAAAGCATAATATAGACTTTACTTTTACTCTTTCACTTATCATAAGGTGGGAAAGAGGTCAAATGTTTGTCTAAAAAAAATAGCACGCTTGCCTATTGCGGATTGGTGATCACAAAACCGTGGGAGAGCCACGGTTCGGAATGAATGGGCCCAACCGGAGTGATACCACGGCCTCACAGGAAACCAGCGTGAAGTAGCACTGTGCTGTGTTTCGCTGCGTGAGTGAGGGTATCGGAGGCCCAATCCGGGGGAAAGGGGGGTTTAAAGGTTGTGACTCCACTGGTGTCGCGGGTGTCTATGGGCGACGGCAATTGCTTACCATCAGGCAACCCGTCTGCTCGTCTGCCACCTATCACATAAAAAAAACCGAGCCATATTCGAAAAATTCGAAACATACTTATTCCTGGACAGGGAATCGAACCCAGGACTTACGGTCATTAAACCGTTACTAGACTGTAAAAAAGTTGAAAAAAACTTTATGAATTATTTTTTTTGGAAAAGGGAGGCAAACGCTGAAGTGGTTTGCCTGATAGTTAGTGACCACTACTGCTTATAGACATCTGCTCCATAAAGGATTGCAGATGGATCGCTTGCGTTTTCTATAGGTAAATATTTTCACTGGATAAGTTTAAGTCTCATATTAAAACCTGCCTAATAAAGAAAGGTTACTATAGTGTACAAGACCATTTAAATGATAAGGATTCTTGGTCATGTTAATTGATTAATCTTTTGAGTTTTTATTCATAGTAGTCTATTAACTTTCATGATTGTATTTTTTTTCTTTTCTCAATTGAAACTTTGTAACGTCATCAATATTTGAAAAGAGTAACTACTGAGTTTCTTGCTGGTGTCTTCCCAGTAGAAATCGACATTCCGAACCAGCGGTAGGTATTATGTACCTATTTTGACATTCATAAGTGTTCTGTGTATCTTTATCTTATCACTGGAAAAAATGGAACAGTGAAAAAATAAAAAAATCCAAAGTTTGTTGCGAAAAAAAATATTGTAATTTTTTATCTTTCCCTTGTCCGTTTTCCGTTTAAAGTTTTCCTATTAACGACGAATACTTGAGAGCCCCACGAATTTGTCCCGATATTATCTTAGAAATTGAAAAAGCTTTCGAGTTACGAGCAATTTGACACTTGCGTCAAGTATTTGGAACTTTTAACGATGTTGTTAAGTACTTTGATATTTATAGATAAAATACTTACCACATAAAATTTCGCCCTTATTAACGCCCTGTTGGTCTAATGGAACGCCCTGTTGGTCTAATGCAACGCCCTGTTGGTCTAATGATTTAAGGACCGGGCCATGATCTCGGGGTCCTGGGTTCGAATCCCGGGTCGAGCAAAGGTATGATTCGATTTTTTCGAATATAGCTCGGGTTTGCGATCAGCAATCCGCTACTTTGATATTTATAGAAAAAATACCTACCTCATAAAATTTCAGTAGTGCAAAAATGAAATAAGTGTTCAGTAATGGACAACATTTCATATTTTTAACATGTCCATATTGTTTTTTTATATGAAAATAGACATAAAATGAACAGACCCATATTTTTTCTTTTTTCAAAATTTGTCCATTTTCATGCATAAAATAATTATTGAAATTCTTTATATTCTAAATAGACGTAAGCGCCAAATGACGTCATCGGACGGCTGAATACAGCGATATTCCTTTGCTTATCATTGTTTTAATAAAAAAAGGTACTACTATCAAAGGTAAATAATACTAGTGTCAACATTGTCAACGTCATTCATTCATTCAACGTTAACAATTTGTCTTTTTTTTGACAGTTTCATGTCATGGGTTTGGCATTTCGTAAATTTAAAACTATAATGTGCTAAGCAAAGAAATATTTTACATTCTGCCGTCCGATGACGTCATCTTACGTTTTTTAGTTTTTAATTTTTTTCTCAGTAAATAAGCAATATAAAAAAATGAATAAATATATATTCGAGCAACGGAAAAGTAAATAAAGAATTGGTATTTTTTGTTTCAGAGCTTAGCAATTTTGAAATGTTGTCCATTGTGTTCTTTTTTAATATAAGCAACTACCTATGCATATTGTGCAATATCCTCATTGATATTCCCGTTTGAGTCCAAAACTTTCGCTGTGTAGCTTGGACCTTGATCCAGTATAAGTAAAGTAAGACCGAGGGAGACTGTAAACTGTATTTTAGATTACGTTATTAGCGTGAGTGAGTTCTCACTCACGCAGCGTACCCTCGTACCGGAGGCCCAATCTGGGGGAAAGGGGGAGTTTAAATGTTGGCAGCGTACTTGTGACTCCACTGGTGTCGCGAGTGCCCATGGGCGGCGGCAATCGCTTACCATCAGGCGAGCCGCACGCTTGTTTGCCACCGACGGAGTATAAAAAAATGTGCCATCTATCAAATAAAAAAAAACAAACTAAATACAAGACTTCGTAAAATTTAGCACATCTGGTTTAATCCCTGCGCTGTGCCGTTTCATCAGCAGTAAGTAATGTGAGGCACCATAGGTAGGTAGCAGACATGTACAGTCTGTGCTGAACACAAATACAGTCGGCGACAACACGTGCACCGGTGAATGGAGGCGCGCCTTCGATTGATTATACGGAGTACGCTCAACTAAAAAAGCGTTTGCTCTACACACAAGTGTAATTTTTTTGTTTTTTCCACTTTTCATTTTAGCGTGTCTTTCCCAGTTGTGTCTAAACACTGGGGTACGCTTAGACTATGGTTCAAGATCTGTCAGGTTTGGCAATGAAGTGACTGCCGTCTGACCTTCACAACCCTTAGACTGGGGAGTGAGTGAGGGTAAAGTAAAAAGTAAAGTATCAGCATATAAACTGTCCCACTGCAGGGAAAAGGCCTCCATCATAGAAATCCAGTTATCGCTACTATGATGAGATTAGGCTTAATCACCACGCTTGCCAAATGCGGGTTGGTGATCACAAACCCGAGCTATGTTCGAAAAATTCGAAACATACTTTTCGAATCGAAACCCGGGAATCGAACCCAGGACCCTGAGATCACGATCCAGGTACTTAAACCACTAGACCAACAGGGCGTCTTAAACCACTAGACCAACAGGGCGAGTGAGGGTACCGGAGGCCTAATCCGGGGGTTCAAAAGTCGGCAGCGCACTTGTGACTCTACTGGTGTCGCGGGTGTCCATGGGCGGCGGCAATCGCTTACTATTAGGTGATCCGTCTGCTCGTCTGCCACCTATCACATAAAAAAGGGGAATTAGCTTGACTTAACTGGAGCTTGGTTACACGATCAGTCATTATTATCATCTGATAATGATGATAATGACTGATGTGATTGATCCGGATGATTCCTCCTGCCCTTTTCTCAGGTGGTCTGGGGTCGGCGCAGTAGGTATGCCGTCCTTTTCATACATCCCTGTCATTCGTCGTCGAATCATCCACCCGTTTTCCCATCCTGTCATTCTTCACACAATCCATCCATCTCTTTTTCTCACAATCCATCCATCTCAGCCGTCCTCTGTTCCTCCCCCCACTTACATTTACATTTTTATCTTAACAATAATTTGTAGGTCATCATCATCATCATCATCATCAGCCCATTTAAGTCCTTACTGCTGGGGCACGGGCCTCCCTCAATCACATGAGGGCTAATTGCCATACTCACCACGCTTGGCAGACGGGTTGGCGAGGGTTTTGATATAAATGCAGAGTTTTCCTTCTCCTTTTGCTGATGATCATGCCTGCAGCTTTACCTTAGTCGCTTTTTACGACACCTCGGTAAGAGTGAGGGTGGCCTATTCTACTCTGCCGGGGACAACACGGCTAATTTGTAGGTAATATTAGTAATTTCAGTAAAATTGAATGTGCTAACTCACTTTTTTCTCGCCTGTTGGTAAGCGATTGCCGCCGCCCATAGACACCCGCGACACCAGTGCAGTCACAAGAGCGCTGCCAACTTTTAAACCTCCCTTTCCTCCGGATTGGGCCTTCGGTACCCTCACTCACGCAGCGAAACAGTGCTGCTTCACGCCGGTTTTCTCTGAGGCCGTGGTATCACTCCGGTCAAGCCGGCCCATTCATGCCGAAGCGTGGCTCTCCCACGGTCCTAAGGTAATTTACCCAATAATCATCATCATCATCGTCAGCCCATTTATGTCCCCACTGCTGGGGCACGGGCCTCCCTCAATCACATGAAGGGTAATTGCCATACTCACCACGCTTGGCAGACGGGTTGGCGAGGGTTTTGATATAAATGCAGAGTTTTCCTTCTCTGGGTGATGATCATGCCAGCTGCTTTACCTTAGTCGCCTTTTACGACACCTCGGTAAGAGTGAGGGTGGCCTATTCTACTCTGCCGGGGACCACACGGCTAACGGTCGGCACGGTCGTCGAATAATCCACCCGTTTTCCCATCCTGTCATTCTTCACACAATCCATCCATCTCTTTTTCAGCCGTCCTCTGTTCCTCTCCCCACTTACATTTACATTATTATCTCAACAATAATTTGTAGGTAATATTGGTGATTTGAGTTTGAGTAAAATTGAATGTGCGAACTCACTTTTTTCTCGCCTGTTGGTAAGCGATTGCCGCCGCCCATAGACACCCGCGACACCAGTACAGTGACAAGAGCGCTGCCATCTTTTAAACCTCCCTTTCCTTCGGATTGGGCCTTCGGTACCCTCACTCACGCAGCGAAACAGTGCTGCTTCACGCCGGTTTTCTCTGAGGCCGTGGTATCACTCCGGTCAAGCCGGCCCATTCATGCCGAAGCGTGGCTCTCCCACGGTCCTAGGGTAATTTACCCAATAATCATCATCATCATCGTCAGCCCATTTATGTCCCCACTGCTGGGGCACGGGCCTCCCTCAATCACATGAAGGGTAATTGCCATACTCACCACGCTTGGCAGACGGGTTGGCGAGGGTTTTGATATAAATGCAGAGTTTTCCTTCTCTGGCTGCTGATGATCATGCCAGCAGCTTTACCTTAGACGCCTTTTACGACACCTCGGTAAGAGTGAGGGTGGTCTATTCTACTCTGCCGGGGACCACACGGCCAACCCCAATAATACCTATAAGCTAAACTCCAAGTTTATTATAATCTGACGGTCTACACGTTGCGATAACTTACCAATACCTAAAACCAGACTTGAAGTGACCAATAGTGAAGTGACACAGATTAATCGATAGTTTTCAAAGCGCACAACCCACACAATAACAGATGCGAATAGCCCCTTTACAATCGGGCCCGACCGTTTTGAATCTCACGGATTTTCTGGTGCATCGCTGCAAATCTCGGCATAGTTCGTGCACCCCGACCGTTCAGCTTTGCCATTCGCGAAATGCGGCTTCGACCTTTATATTCATATTTAGTTCTAGTGCAAACTGTTGTTTTTAGACTAACTGATGGATGACGGAGTCGACTCGTTTTAAAGTGCAGTTTTCGTTACGCGTTGGGAAATACAAATGATATCATGGTTCGATGTAATATTGAATTTTCAATCGTGGATCAACATAATTGTGGACCATCAGTGAGGATTTTTTTTTAATTATTAAGTACATAGCATAAAATTACATTCTGCCAAAATGTGGAACAGTTTGTCGGCAGTAGTTCTAGCGGGCACTTAATACTAACACAATTTAATTATATACTACACAATTTACTATATACAACGGATAAAGAATGGGATCAGAAATGGCGGCGCATCTATTCACTTCTCACTCGCACACCCACGAGTGCGAGTATAGATGCAAATAGTGTGCGAGCGAGAAGTGAATAGATGCGCAGCCATTTCTGATCCCATTCTTTATCCGCACAGGTTGTACTCATATTTGGATTTCACGGCCGCTTACCATCAGGCGGAGTGTCAAGTCAGCCTGATTGGCCTTTCTATAAAAAAAATATATTGATCGATTTAAAAATAACAATTTTAACATAATTATGTAAAGACAGTGACGGTGGGAGAGCCACACTTCGGCATGAATGGGCCGGCTCGACCGGAGTGACACCACGGCCCACAGAAAACCGGCGTGAGGCAGCATTGTGCTGTTTCGCTGCGTGAGTGAGGGTACCGGAGGCCCAACCCGGGCGAAAGGGGTTTAAAGGTCGGCACCGCACTTGTGACTCTACTGGTGTCGCGAGTGTCTACGGGGGCTGCAATCGCTTACCATCAGGTGATCCGTCTGCTTGCCTGCCGCCTATCACATAAAAAAAGATATCAAATTCTTGTTTTTATATTGTTGTGGTATTATTTTTTAAAGACTCTTTTGTTGGTGGAACAGCCTCAATTCTTTCCTCGACCCAATGAGCACCTTTAATTCTACAAGGAACAAACATCATCATCACATATTTTTCCATCAGACGTTGGATATAACTGGTTCTTGGCCTTTCTCTTTCGATTACCCCTTCTGTTATTGTCTTGAGGAACATGTCATGACGGCCGAGATGGCAGACGAGCAGACAGATCACTTGATGGTAAGCATTTGCCGCCGTTCATGGACACTCTCAACGCCAGTGCCGTCACAAATGCGCTGCCAACCTTTAAACTCCCCCGGATTGGGCCTCCGGTATAACTTGTTTTTGTCCTTTTCTTCCCCTTCTTCCTTCCACTACTCCTTCTGTTTTTGTCTTAATGAACATGTCATGACGTCCGAGAATCAGGTGCCGCATGAATTTCCTCTTCTATTTTCTACTACTTACCTAACTAACGCCGTGTGGTCCCCGGCAGAGTAGAATAGGCCACCCTCACTCTTACCGAGGTGTCGTAAAAGGCGACTAAGGTAAAGCTGCTGGCATGATCATCAGCACCCAGAGAAGGAAAACTCTGCATTTATATCAAAACCTTCGGCAACCCGTCTGCCAAGCGTGGTGAGTATGGCTCAATATCTCTCATGTGATTGAGGGAGGCCCGTGGCCCAGCAGTGGGGACTTAAATGGGCATACGATGACCTAACTAAAATGATCTTAAATAAGCATACCGTTTCTCGGTGTTGACTGTACGCACACATGCCGATACAAACTCACAGAGGCTGGTACAGTCGGATACATTAGCGCCGGACCCGCAGGACAGTTGCAGCGATCGTAAAGTGTGCCGCTCGCTTCCGGCTCGACGCTAGTGGTGAGATAATAAGTTATCGATATTTCAAGCCCAAAATAATTAATTTAATTTAATTTTTAGTTTTGTCCCAGCCTTTGAAAGTATAACAGTACACTCGAGAAAAGATGTTATCGATGTCGGCGCCCAATACTAACTATCTAGATACTAATCTTGTAATACATTCAATTATTCAACAGGGATTAGGCGCCGACTTCAGTAACACCTTTTTTCGAGTGTTCTGTTTTAAAATGTTATCTGAAGTGTTGAATATATTATTTTAAGACGTTGTTTGCCGGACACAATTGCCAATAAAACTTCAGAAAATGTGTAAAACGCAATATATATCCGTAAGTATATATATACGGACCCGACATTTGTGCATGGTTATTTAATAAATAGTAAAAGTGTTTGCCGAGAGGTAAAAAGGTGTGTGTAACCCCGAAATTGTTTAAAATAGATCCGGTTTAGCTAGCTAAAAATTAAAATCGATTGGCGTCGCTAATAGTGTCCCTACCCGTCACCTTAAGCTTATTTCTATGTTTTCTCTATTTTTATCACATTAACAAGTAGATACGACATAATTAAATAACGTCTAGATCCCATAAAATTCGCCATTTGCTTTATGTCTTTAGAACGTTCAGTTAAGGGTTCTATGTTACATTTATTGCTCATGAATAGTGCTCCCTAAAGCAAAATTAGGGATTGAAGTGTCCTAATCTTAGACTCTAGTACATACCGTAGTAGTTTAGGACCGTAAGACAGCCATGCTTTAGCTTGAATAGGCCTATTTAGATCGGATTGATACCCCGGGACTCACAGAAAGTCGGTGTCAAGCAGCGCTAGCGCTGTATTTTGGAGGACTAACCACGAGAAAGAAGGTTAAAAGGTTGACAGCACACGTTTGCCTCTATTTATGTAGAGGGTGTGTATGGTTGGCAGGTAATTGCTTACCAGCAGGTGATCCATCACTTGTCACCTATCACACAAAAAAAACTTATAATCTTTAAGGTAACCATATACATTTTATCGATATGAGCACTAATTACTTTGAAAACAATAAGTCCCATCACTAGTCCGCATTGAAAGCCGATAGAGTATTATTTATCAGCGAACATTACGTAACGCTACAATATGAGAAAATGAGGCACAGAGTTGCGTAGCCATGCGCACCTACTGCCATTGTCTGTATTGTGAGATGCGACAAGTTTAATCTTCGCATTCCACACAATTCTTATTACCACAAGATAAAGTCTATTTTAGCCTGATCTGGATGGTGATTAAGTTGGTGCCTTTGTGTTAACTTGTATTCTATGTTCATGTCAATAAGGATACAAGGCTTGGGAATGTGTGTTTCTGTAACGGCTACATGATTGCTTAAGGATTGTCGCTTCTGTAGCTAACATAATTGGTTGTGTTTCATTAGATTAGTTTCTATTTAGTTACCTGTACATTTTTGTTTGCCTTCATGTCTAATTTGGTCAACTATTTCATCTTCCGCGTTGGATTCCTTGTCTAGTAGGGATACGTTGAGTTTGAGAGGTGGAGCAAGGATGTCCTTGAATGGAGACCAAGAGACGGAAAGAGGAGTGTTGGCGGACAAACTGCCAGATGGTCCGATAACATCAAGGCTTAAGCTGGAGTAGCGTGGTCCAGGAAAATCGACGACAGAAGAAAGTGGAGAGAGTGGAGAGAGGCAAATGCTCTGCAGTGGGCAAACGTATGCTGCTGAAGAAGAAGACGAGAAGCAGGGATACGTTTAGACTTAGGGCATAGTATTATAATTCATCATCAGTCCATTTAAGTCCCCACTGCTGGGGCACGGGCCTCCCTCAATCACATGAGGGGTAATTTCCATACTCACCACGCTTGGCAGACGGGTTGGCGAAGGTTTTGATATAAATGCAGAGTTTTCCTTCTCTGGGTGCTGTTGATCATGCCAGCAGCTTTACCTTAGTCGCCTTTTACGACACCTATTCTACTCTGCCGGGGACCACACGGCGAGTACTGCCGGGGGCCACACAGTATTATAATTGTTCTTATCTTATCTCTTAGGGGCCATTTTCATGGGGCACGTCGATTTTATACCTCCCTTAATCCTTTGCACTCCTACATACGACAGATTTGTTTCATCAACGTGCCGATGTCTTTCGGATGAAATGCCTGTAGTTTTTTTATTTTATAGAGGCTCAGTATATTGGCTCTCCTCAGCCTGATGGTAAGCAATAGAAGAGCCCAAGTTGCAATTACAACGAAAGCGATGTCAAGGCATCACCTCTGTTGGCACCGCCATACTGGTCCGCGAGATGCTTTTTCACGCTTCGTTTAAAGGAATCCATATTGTAGGAAAGGGAAATACATGCGCCGGCCACGAGGCAACTGCCAAATGTTGAAGTCCGTGATGGAACGATTTTCACTTCAGAGCATTCACTGTGGTAAAAGACGCTAAGCGACCCGATGGCTCTACGTAGTTGAAGAGATTCAAGGGCATTGGTGACCTCTTCGTCACCTATAATGCGTACAGCCCGTCGCTGCAATCTATCGAGAGCACCCATGAGGTAGTCTTGGTTTATTATGATTGTTAAACCTACTTGGCTTGGGTTTCCATAGATGAAGACTAGACTTCTGATTCTAAGAAAACATCCTGTATGTCAGGCTGTTCCGTGTTCACTTGTTTTTCCGAAAAAAAATGTGTCGTGTATTAATACTAATTTATTTGCCTGTTTCATTTACCCACTAACTAATATAAATAGAAATAATGAATGTTTGTCCGCCTCTAGCATAAAGAAATACTATCACAGTACTAATTGGCATATGGGGCAGGATCACTACCAAATGCGCCGTGTCGCGCTTATCATACGAGTACAGCCAGGTGCACTAATAAGTATACAATCTCATTCAATTATGATCCTTATTATTCCGCCTTAAGAGTTGAGGTGTTTACATTTCATTGCAGGCAACTGTACATTCTGAATGTGTGCATACTTTTATTTTCAAAGTGAAAATATAAAAACACTAGCTGCGGAGGGTACATTTGTATAGCAGAGGGCCTGTTCTCGTGTGCTCGACAAACAAATCGAACGAAGAAATTTCCATACTTTCATCCATATACATTTTGAATTCGATATCTATGTCAGCACACAAGAATTGGGTTCCAGGCGACTCATAACGCAGCCTCCTCGAGACTCGCAGAGTTCTCTTTATTTCTAGCTAGGAATTTTATTTCGCGCACTGCTATGTGTATAGCAGTGAGAAGTGTAACCCCTGAGAGGGAATGATTTTATGTTTGTATGGAAGTCCGGCATTGGAGTAGGTATTGGAAGACGGGCGTTTAAAGTTCGAATGAAGGGAAATATTAATCTACAAGCCAATTTCAAGCATAGAATAACTTATATAATATTACTGAGAGCATCAGTCGGCTAACCAGTGCTAGCGCCGTCTAGAGGAAAACGACCGAAACTCAACGGCTATGTAGTACGGCCACCTTCAAAAATCAGACAGATCAAGGAGACAATTAAATAAAATTTCTCCGGTTCATTATCCATACTTTTTTCAAATTGCTAATGTGGGCAGGCGTCTTGAGGTCATTGTTTCGGAAACACACTTTACTTGCGCGATGTAGAAATGCATAGTGAGTGATATCTACCAAACAAGGCCGAACCATCTGCTTGATTGCTTTTAAAAGCTACATCTGCTTTTTACAAGCTCTATCTAATGAAAACCTCTGAACTATTTTTCCCATACTGAGGAAGAAAGTACTAAAAGAAATGTCCCTTTCAAGCAGAGCCACTGGCAGCACCGTGTGTTAACGAACCGTTCGGACAACTTAGGACCCCTCAACGTGTCCAATTTAATTAATACACCTCACATAGTTAAATAACTTTTTAAGTAAATACTTAACTTACAAAAATAGATAGGAAGATACTCTTTATTGGCACAAAATTTTATAGTTTTTTTTTAAGTGATAGATGGCAGACAAGCAGACGTATCACGGTGGTGGTAAGTGATTGCCGCCGCCCATGGACACCCGCAACACTAGAGGTGTAATGTTAAATACAATCTCGGCGGCCTTATCGTTAGTAGCCTTATCTCTTCCAGACAACTGTAGGGTAAAGGAAAAGTACAGCGAGTTGAAACGGAGTAAGGCAGTGCAAATCTGTTTGTGAAGGAGGTCAGCCGGCGTTTGGTACTCTCCACTCCACTCCACTGCCTGTTAGGGACGGCTGCTTGCCCTCGGCTGTCCCTATCGTCCCCCCCAGCGCCGTGTAGGCGGGCTCCGTCCGGGGAGGGTCGTGGATCGGGGCTTTGTGCCCGTTATCACGGTCCCTACCCATTTAAGGACGATGAGAGGGTGTCCAGGAGTTTTAGTCGACTAACCGGTCCGTTGCTTATGCGTAACGCATGCGTAACGCATTTCTTCTGGGTGATAAAAAAGTGCAAATCTGTTATTACTAGAATGAATTAAAAATCTTCGCTTTTATAACTGAATTACAGAGGAAACTATTTCCAGTTCCAGGTGACCTATAAATTTGAAATTTGGCATCCATATAGGTACGTAGGGGAATAAAAAGGTAATAATCTGAAAAAAAAATCTGTGAAAAAAAACCGCCTACAAAAACCACGAACTGAAAATTGTGTAATTTAATATTTCTAACACTTTATACACTTTATACACTTCAAATAACTTTTTATAACAGTACACTCGAGAAAAGGTTTTACCGAAGTCGGCGCCTATACTCTTGAAAGCCACCTTAGTCGTAGCCGTCGGGAAATACTCCTGCAGCCAAACCGTTCCACAGAAATGAGGTACGTGGTAGAAAGTTCCGCGAGAAACGCACAGTATTAGACCGCCATCCATCGAGATTATGGGGATTGAATGACAATCGCTTGCAAGTGATATAAGAATTCAGCTGCAGGGAGTAGATCAAACAGTTCCTCAGAGCACTCCCCATGTTAGATGTGGTATAGAATGCTGAGGGAAGCTATATTCCGCCGCAGTGCTAGAGGATCAAGTCGACTAGAGAGAGCCAAATCACCGAGAATTCGAGCAGATCTACGTTGCTTACTCTGTCTTATTTTATTTATTTATACCTATACCATTAATATATTCATCACTAAGAGTAAGACAGGTTTTTAAAGTAAATAAAAATAAAACAAAATAACTTTTCAAGCAATTACACAACCCAATTACGTATAATCTTTTAAAAAATGGACTCTAAATACTCCACTTTGCTAAAAGTGATTCATTAGTATCAACGGGTTAACCAATTAGTGAAAAGTAAAAAATATTGCAAGTCCAACCCACATATTTCATCCAGCGAAGGGTTGAAAAAATCTCAAAGGGACTGCTTGTGAAAACCGTACGTCATTTAACATTTGTCACTGTTTGTTTTGCTGTTCAAAGTGATGAGCCCACGCTCATCATTTTGAACGACGTGGTTTTTAAGGGAGTGCAATTAACTTGTAACCTTAAAGCGATGTCCAGAGCTTTAAGTACCGGAGTCTCGATCTCGGGGTCCTAGTCCCGGGTCGAGCAAAAAGTAACTATTAAATTTTCGAACATAGCTCAGGTTTGTGAGCACCAACCCGCATTTGACAAGCGTGGTGATTAAGCCTAATCCCATCATAGTAGCGATAACTGGATTTCTATGATGGAGACCTTTGCCCTGCAGTGGGACAGTATATAGGCTGCTATTAACTTATACTTACTTGTAGCGATGCTAGGTCACTGGATAAGAACGCATGCTTTATCAAATCTATGTGCGTATTTTAATATTATCTAGGTATTTTTATTTTATTATTAAAGTATTTTATCGGATTCGAATCCGACACGATTCCCCGTATAAAATTTCCTTTAGATCTGACTAGTGGCCCGCCCTCACTTACATTTCGGGGCTTAATTTTGCTTTTTGTTCCAAGCCGTATCAATAGATGGCGTTGGGCGTATATTACACCGCGCGAGCATTTCGCGTTTTCGGTTTACCTATAAGGCGTTGTCTATAAAATGTACCTCTAAATAAATGGTACAGATAACATTGTCAGTCATTTGTACACGTCTTTATGGTATGTAATGGACGTGCTGTAAGCTACTATAGCCGTCAATTGCTTTCAGGTGTGTTAACCAAACTTTGTATCGTTAGTTGTGTTCGTCCATCGCAATTTTACGGCTAATGTTGTAACATGTTTGATGTTGGAACGTTACTTACGTTCCGGTAATAAACTATGCCGGTTCTAGCTTTGTTTGTTTTATTTTGTTTCACCTTGTAGCCTTATGGTATTGATATAACTTTCAAGCTACGAGCAACACGGGTCATTTTGCAAGTATGGACAACATTTCATATTTTTAACATGTCCATATTGTTTTTTTATATGAAAATAGACATAAAATGAACAGACCCATATTTTTCCTTTTTTCAAAATTTTGCCATTTTCATACAAAAAATAATTATTGAAATTCTTTATATTCTAAATAGACGTAAGCGCCAAATGACGTCGTCGGACGGCTGAATACAGCGATATTCCATTTGCTTATATCATTGCTTTAATAAAAAAAGGTACTATTGTCAAAGGTAAAGAATACTAGTGTCAACATTGTCAACGTCATTCATTCATTCAACGTTGACAAGTTGTCTTTTTTTTGACAGTTGCATGTCCTGGGTTTGGTATTTCGTAAATTTAAAACTATAATATGCTAAGCAAAGATATATTCTACATTCTGCCGTCCGATGACGTCATCTTACGTTTTTTAGTTTTTAATTTTTTTCTTAGTAAATAAGCAATATAAAAAATAAATAAATATATATTCGAGAAGCGGAAAAGTAAATAAAGAATTGGTATTTTTTGTTTCATAGCTCAGCAATTTTGAAATGTTGTCCATTAATTGCCGTGAACTTTGTTGCTTTGATACTTTTCAATGTCTAAGAAACACAAAATCTATAGCGCGCTACGTGAGCAGACGCAACGCGCAATCTCGCTTCGCAGTCTAGCGTGCTACGCCAATATAGAGTGCTACGATTATAACATAAATTTACGTACTTAAGGTGACGGGTAGGGCACTCTAGCGACGCCAATCGATTTTAATTTTTAGCTACTAAACCGGATCTATTTTAACAATTTCGCGTACAAAACGGACCCAACATTTGTGCATGGTTATTTAATAAATAGTATAAGTGTTTGCCAAGAGGTTGTAAGCCAAAAATTGTTTAAAATACATCCGGTTTAGTAGCTAAACGTTAAAATCGATTGGCGACGCTAGTGTCCCCTACCCGTTACATTAATTCATAATGCGCTATAAACTTATAATATAATAATGTCCTCCAAACCGATATTTCGGTCATGGCGGCCAATCTCAGCGATCAGCCATCGACGCAGGACACATTATAGTGCACAATTAATTGCGCAGACACAAGTGCACGCTCTATTCCCGTACCCTCTTATTTCGATGGGAAACCAGTGTGACACGACTGAAGAGGGATTAGGCGTAGGACCATCGGCTTAACGTGCTATCCGAGGCACGGGGGTACAAGACCGCCAACTCCCAGACTCCGGGCTAACACTGAGAATTTCTTAACAGAAAAATTCAGCTACAAATTTTGGCCCGGCGCGGGGATCGAACCCGGGACCCCAAGCGCAACCGTCGCTTTAAAGTGCGACCCACTAACCATTGCACCACCGAGGCAATCACACTTATAGCGTATAATCCGTAGCATGCCATTATTTAAAGCCTTTTTGAACGTCTGTAGTCAGCATTGCAGAAGCCTGGACTATTATCAGTAATAGCCTAGGCTTCTGCAATAAAGATTATGATCTATGTCAGCTAGACAGTTCTTCGACCTTCTGTGCCTATTTATTTTGTGGTTCTTCTTTTTTAATTTTCATTTGGCAGACGAGCAAACGGATTACCTGATGATGGCAACACCTGTGGAGTCACAAATGCGCTGCCAGCCTTAAAACCCCCCTTTCCCCCGGAACCCTCACTCACGCAGCCAAACACAACATAGTGCTGCTTCACGCCGGTTTCCTGTCAGGCCGTGGTATCACACCGGTCGAGTCAGCCCATTCATGCCGAAGCGTAGCTCTCACGCGTGGTTCATCACGATTGATACCGTTTCCCTGTATCCCTCGAGGTTGTTTTTACCCAATTGGAGTGGAGACCGCATCTTGGCAAACGTAATGTAGGGCGCCCTCTGACTAGGTGGGGGGACGATCTGCGCAGGATGGCTGGCAAGAGCTGGATGCGAGAAGCCATGGATAGATCACAGTGGCGAACAATTGGAGGGGCCTACGTCCAGCAGTGGACTGCGATAGGCTGATGATGATCCCTGTAGCCCTCATGGGTGTCACAGCCAACAGTTTGGAAACCCCTGCCCTAGAGAAATTGCGTACAGGTGTGAACGACCTGTAAGAGGTTCCCAAGTGGATTAACGTTATTATAAGTGCTCTTAACAACGGATCAGTTAGGGACGGCTTTTATTTATTTTATCAATGTATCTCGAGGTAAGTATTTTTTATCAGTCAGCCTTTGTATGAGCGGATAAGCCAGCTTTAAGGTGACGGGTAGGGCACACTAGCGACGCCAATCGATTTTAATTTTTAGCTACTAAACCGGATCTATTTTAAACAATTTCGGGATTACAACCTCTCGGCAAACACTTATACTATTTATTAAATAACCATGCACAAATATTAGGTCCATTTTTGTACACAAAAAATTGATTACTGCCAAAAGCGGCTACTTTTGGCGTTTGTCAATTTTTCGCGTACGCGTTTGACCCAACATTTGTGCATGGTTATTTAATAAATAGTATAAGTGTTTGCCGAGAGGTTGTAATCCCGAAATTGTTTAAAATAGATCCGGTTTAGTAGCTAAAAATTAAAATCGATTGGCATCGCTAGTGTGCTACCCGTCACCTTAAGAGCTCTTAAGGTGACGGGTTTTATTTATTTTTATTTATTTATTTATATTTAAGAGCCCTCATCAGTGTTTTATTGATTGTAACAAAATTAAGGCAATAAATTAAAAATTTATCAAGCAATTTAAAATAAAAATAAAAAAAATTACAAATTTATCAATTTGCACTCGCCTTTCATGTCACAGTCGTCTCAGCAAGATTTAAAATAGTGGCCACTAAAATTTTAGTCATTTTTTTCTTTATTTCATAGCTGGCAGACGAGCAGACGGATCACCTGATGGTATGAGATTGCCGCCGCCTATTGACACCCGTGACACCATTGGAGTCACAAGTGCGCTGCCAATCTTTAAACCCCCCTTTCCCCCGAGTTGGGCCTCCGGTACCCTCATTCACGCAGCGAAACACAGCACAGTGCTGCTTCACCCCGGTTTTCTGTAAGGCTGTGGTATCTCTCCGGTCGAGTCGGCCCATTCACGCCGAAGCGTGGCTCTCCCACGTTCAATCATATTTTAAATGATTGTGTGATGAATCATCATCATCATTTCAGCCAATAGACATCCACTGCTGGACATAGGCCTCCCCCAATGTTCTCCACACAGATCGGTCCTGTGCCGCTGGCATCCAATGGATTCCCGCGACCTTCACCAGATCGTCGGTCCACCTTGTGGGGGGCCTGCCGCAGGTGCGACTTCCTGTACGTGGCCGCCACTCGAGGACCTTTCCGCCGCAACGGTCGTCTGTTCTCCTCGCTATTGCCACTTGAGGCATGCAATCCTTTGATGAATTTGTTTGTGATGAATGGCGGGTACAAAATAAACGTAAAAAAATACAAATCTTTTTTATTTAAATTTCTTGATCAATATTTTCATTTCATACCCCCTTTTATCTCAGGATTGGGCCTTCGGTAACGCCAGAACACATCATAAACGGTGCTTTACGCTGGTTTTCTGTGAGGCCGTGATATTACAAAACTATGCCAATAATAAGTCTATGTATTAAAATAGATACATTAATGTTTAGATTACATTTCTGCTTCCTGTAGCTATGCTACTTTTGAAGCAGGAGTAATCTAAACATTATCCTCCTCCTATAAAATAGTGAACAAACGAGTTGCTTTATTTTTTTTTTATTGAAGATGGGGTGTTCTTGGCTTCACACTGAACTCTAGAGCTGAGAGGAGACCTACGATGGAGCGAGCTGACCCAAAAGTAGCCTATTCACTCTAATTATTATTATCTCTTCATCTTAGCGTGTAATTCCCGGTTGCATCCAAAGCTATCGCTTTGGAGCTAGGGTACTAGGCTTAGACCATGATTCAGGAATGGGGGGGGGGGTAATTACAATAAAGCGACTGCCGTCTGACCTTCGCAACCCTTTAACAGGAGAACCAGACCAACTGAATCATGGTTACACGTTTCAGAAACTTTTTCCGGAACGTGCAGGTTTCCTCACGATGTTTTACCTCAACGCTGAGCAGGTGGCAATGGTAGAAATACGCACATATATTTGAAAAAACCATTGCTGCATGTTCGGACTCAAACCTCGACCACCTGCGTGGAAGGCGCGTTCGTATTCATTGAGCTACCATCGCTCTAGTTATTATTATCTACTTATTAAAATTCGAGAGATTGCCGCAACTAAATCAAAATGTAAGCCTTTAGTTACGTTAAAAACTCACTCATGAAATAGTCTTCAGCAAGTTGCAGCTGGAGTTTCTTCAAGCAAATGCAAATTATTTAGTTCGTCACGCATAACGGTCTCTCCTTGTCTCAGGATCTTAACTCTACCGCTCTGGGCCCCTTGACACAATTTAACAAGCCCATCTGCTGGCGATTAGTCACACGCGCCTGTGGAAGGGCTGTTGCAGAATGTCACAGAAATATCGATAAGTAACATCATTTATTTATCATCCTCACGCGTATCACCTCATCCTAGACCTCATCGCCGCTTTTCATCACGTGCGATTGTGGTCGAGCGTTAGCCTATACAAAAAAAATCTTCTATCTGTAGGTGGGTCGTTCTTCTTTTTAATCGACAATGAGCCAAACTTACAAATCAACATTTAACTTTTATATAACAGACTACAAATGATAAATAGTATGTCCTAAATATTCGTTAATGTACTACTTTATATATGGACTAATACATGATGTAAAATCTAATTGATAAAGAATACTTTTTGATTGAAATGAACACCTCCGTCACGTCCCCCGAAATTAGTGCCATTTACACCTCTGTCACGCTATACATATTTTTTTACAAAGTTAAATCATGCTAAACTATCTACGAGGTGATAAAACAATGTCATTATTTCATGGTAAATTAGGAATATCTTGATGGTGTAACTTATACTTTTTTTATAATTAATTACTTCATAGGTTACTGAGGACGGGCTCATTGTCGATAAAAAAGAAGAACGACCCAGGTACTATTTGTAAAAAGGTAAATTCTATAGACATCGACAATGCCTATAGCTGAACCGAAACACATGCGCGATGCAATTGACATCCAGTGCCATCTTTTGGCACAGCGTGGAACTAAAGCTACTGATACACATTTGTACACATTGATAAACGTGCACATTTGTGCATGGTTATTTAATAAATTAGTATAAGTGTTTGCCGAGAGGTTTGAAATAGATCCGGTTTAGTAGCTAAACACTAAAATCGATTGGCGTCACCAGTGTGCCCTACCCGTCGCCTTAGAACTTTTTTCCTTAGTATGGGAAAATAGTTTAGCGGTTTTCGTTAGATGGAGCTTATAAAAAGCAGCTGCAGCTTTTAAAAGCAATCAAGTAGATGGTTCGGCGTTGTTTCGGTAGATTTCAATATGCATTTTACATCGCGCTCGTAAATCGTGTATCTGAAACAATGACATCAAGCCGCCTGCCCACATAAGCAACTTAAAAAAAGTATGGGGTACCTATATACAGGAGATTTAGAAGGTATAGGGAATTTTGTTGTATAGCAAATATAATTATTTCTGATATTTTATTTAATAGTCTCCCTGACTGGTTCTCGAAGGTGGCCGTACTACATAGCCATTGAGTATTGGTCGTTTTCCTCTAGATGGCGCTAGCTCTGGCTAGCCGACTGATGCCTCCATCTCAGTATATATTAGTTACTCTATAACTACAATCTTCTCGTCTTCATCGTAGCGTGTAATTCCCAGTTGCGTCTAAAGCTGTCGGTTTGGAGTCCTTGGTACGTTTGGACCGAGATCCAGGATTCGGAAAGTCTGGTAATTAATCACAACCCTTACACAAAGAAACCAGACCAACTTTGAGTTGTTCTGGTTAATACTACTATTTATATGTAGGTAGACTATCGGTATCTATTCGTCAATCAACGCAGCCCTACTTGAGGGTTAACTGCTGGATGTCGCGAAATAATGCAGACCCGATGGCAGATTAAGTGTTAACTGGCTATTTAAAGTTTTTGATCGTTGTTTAGCAAACAAATATTTGAAATTTGGTTCGCTAAATGCTACGTTTAACTCACGCTTGAAGGTTTAAACGTTCTGTTTTATTTTACACTAGTGACCCGCCCTCCCTTTATTTCGTAACTTTAGTTCTATTTTTACCAATAGATGGCGCTAGGTGTCGATTACATCGCGCGAGCGTTTTAGATTACCTATAAGCGTTGTCGCTGTTTGTTGAATTGAGTGTTTGTTGAGTCAATAAAGATATTTTCGATCAATTGGTATAGGATTAGATGTCTGGTTACTACTAAATGGTCCATGGTAGCCTGTTTTGTAGATTTTCAAGTACACCAGTTTGTTCGGGTGTGTCAGACGAGCCCACTCCGGATTTGTCGTAAGAGTGATCACGAACTAGTTACCTACCACGTTTGTGAATATACTCAATACAAAAAGTTTGACTGCTAGAGGCGACAAACGAGCAAGCGAGTCACCTGATGGAAAGCAATCATCGCCGCCCATGAACATCCGCAAAATTAGAGAGACCGCTAATGCGTTGCCGGCCTTTTTAAAAAGGAGTACGCTTTTCTCTTGAAGGTTCCTAAGTCGTAGCCGTCGGGAATACTCCCGTAGGTTAACCGTTCCATAGAACTGAGGTACGTGGTAGAATATTATTATTTCACAACATAGCAATATTTATTTATTTTTTAATATATCACAACATCACATACATTGATCTGACTCAGAGATAGATAGCTGAAGCACCTGTTTTACGGATATCAGAAACAACAGCAGAATTACAAATATATCCGTCATCATCATCATCAGCCTATCGCAGTCCACTGCTGGACGTAGGACTCTCCAATTGTTCGCCACCGTGATGTACCCATGGCTTCTCGCATCCAGCTCTTGCCAGCCATCCTGCGCAGATCGTCCCCCCACCTACCCCACCAAATATATACATTTTAATACTTTTCTTTTGTAAATACATACTTATAATAGGTACATAGAAAACACCCAGACCAATACAAACAGATATGTTCATGCACAGAATATGTTTGTACTGTGCGGGGATCCGCCGTGTGGTCCCCGGCAGAGTAGAATAGGCCACCCTCACACTTACCGAGGTGTCGTAAAAGGCGACTAAGGTAAAGCTGCTGGCATGATCATTAGCACCCAGAGAAGGAAAACTCAGCATTTATATCAAAACCCTCGCCAACCCGTCTGCCAAGCGTGGTGAGTATGGCAATTACCCCTCATGTGATTGAGGGAGGCCCGTGCCCCAGCAGTGGGGACTTAAATGGGCTGATGATGTGCGGGGATCAACCCTTGCACCAAAAGCAGCGTTCACTACCACCCCACCTTTTTTTTTATGATCCTAACGGGTCATCAAAAAAAATTTGAAAGGTATTTTATTATGTTAATTTTCTTAGCTTGAGATTGAAACAATCACAGTCACTAGTTTAAATATAAATGTAATGTGGTGCACTCTTTGGATAGAGCATAGTCATTTTAGGTACCTACGACTTCTTCTTAGTCACAAAGATAATTTGTTTCTCCGTTTGTAGCAACTTGGCGGGTGGCACTACCGTGCACCTATTTACGCGGCGGAGAATCCTCCAAGTGGTAACAAATGAGAATCGGCTGCCACCCAATCACAATACTGTCCAACAATACTGATAACAATTACACAAATGAACCCCAGATTAGGGTTAGCATCTCTGTTCTCAGTTTTCATGATAAAATAAATAAAAAATCCCTTTTAGCACATATGTTCTTGTTTGGCATATGTCATTATTATGACCCTGAGAATTTGACATAATATTATGTCAGCCTACCAAAAAAACAAGCGTAGCTTAGTGGTTCTGGGGCGGGTGGGGCTAAAACAAGCCGCGAGGGCTGATGCAATTTAAAGGTTTTAAATTAGTGTCTAGTGGTTTTTAGAGGGCAAATTTGGTGTTTTTTTGTGCAGTGAAGTGCCGAAAAGTGATCCTAATAATAAGAATCGTAAAATTGTATTGTTTTTAACTTACCAGGACACCCAGTAATGTTGTCGTCCCCCGCGGAGTCGTATGCTGAGCAAGCCACTCCCATCTGGTAACCCTGGGTTAAGCCGGGCGCCGCGTAAGCTTGATTTGTGCAGACGATTTGTTAACCCTGCGGCGGCCGGCCCTTCCGGCCTCCGTTATAGATGGCTGAACTTAACACTCCATTTAGTTTTAACTGTGATCGCTGTTTACGGTTGTGTTAAGAATTAAAGGTTTTAAAATCGGTTTGGTGAGTTGAGATTTACACACTACACTACCTACACTTTTAGTGTGATTGTTATTTTGTTAGTATCGTATTGTTTTGACAAACAAATTAAGGGTTGTATACATTTCTAAATAAATATATCTGGGGGCTAGTATTAACATCATCATCATCATCATCATCAGCCCATTTAAGTCCCCACTGCTGGGGCACGGGCCTCCCTCAATCACATGAGGGGTAATTGCCATACTCACCACGCTTGGCAGACGGGTTGGCGAGGGTTTTGATGTAAATGTAGAGTTTTCCTTCTCTGGGTGCTGATGATCATGCCAGCAGCTTTACCTTAGTCGACTTTTACGACACCTCGGTAAGAGTGAGGGTGGCCCATTCTACTCTGCCGGGACCACACGGCGTATACATAATATGCATGATATATAGTATTTACACAATATGCATGAACGAAAAGTACAAATAACCTCAAACACTAGAATCATTTTTTTTTTCATAATCTACCGCGTAAAATCCGCGATTTTCTCGGATTAGCTAGCAGTCTTTTATTTATTTTAATTGAATAAGGTATCTTATTTCTGTAACTTAAGTTTGCAAATTCTATACTGTTTTTGGTGGGCTCTAAGATTCTTACTGACTTCAAAATAAGCAGAAAGAATTATCATGAAATCTATATATATATATATATATATATATATTTATATATATATACCCTTAAATATTTCCGTCAATTATGAACCATTTTGTGATTTTTATTTGTTTGTAAGTATTTTTTGCATTCAATCTGTTCATTTTCAACCCGTTTATTAAAATTTGCTTTTGATCTGTTTATCGTTTCGTTGTATCCTTAATTTGTTTAATTTTATTTTCATTTCCCTACTTTATTTTATGTTTACATTTTTATAGTTATACTATAAGAGAATTACGTTGTTTGTGATCTTCAAAATTCAATAAAAGACTGTTAGTTTTTTTATGTCATAGGTGGCAGACGAGCAGACGGATCACCTTATTGCCGCCGCCCATGCATGGGTATCCGAGCAGGACCAGTGGAGACACAAGTGCGCTGGCAAACTTTACACCCTCTTTCCTACTACTGTCTGCTGTTAACTATTGAGCTGTCGTGATGTCGCTCCGGAGCCCAGAGTTGGTTGGTCCGGCCTCCGGACCAACCGGAGGTCGGACGCAGCCGGGACGCTCATGTCTATACAATTTTTTCATAGATTTACATTTTCTTTATAATAGTTGTAAGGAAAACGAGCAGTTATCGACCTAAAAAGGTATCAACTCAAAAGCTAAGTTGCCGTAAACAATCCAACAAAAGGAAGAAAACGCTATAACATAAAAGGCTTAACTGTTAAAAGTTATCACACCTCTTATCCCCGTCTCATTTCGCTCCAAATGATACGCGGACGGACAGACCTTTGCAGAATACGAGCTTCTTTTAGATGTCAGATAATCTTGCAACATACGGGTGGGAAGGAACTATAACAATTCTATTCGCGGAAATGTTAGTTAGGTTTTTGATTGGACAATACGACAAAACAACATTTTCGAAATGAAAAATACTATTTCTAGATTAGACTCATAGAAATTTAAGAAAAATAATTTCAGATAATCATGGAAAAACAATATGAAATGTAAAAATCCTCCTGTGACGGCATCACTCGGCATGACAAAATTAATAACGCTTTTGCTCACGTTGATTTAAAAAAATGATTTTTTTTAATATGGCTTTACCCGAAGATCATATGCCAATGTAAAATCTCTGATCATAAAATGACAAGATAAAATAATGACAGTGACAGTAAGTAACTTAAAGTCACCTAAACATTTTTTATTGGACATATTAGGTACACCGATATCACAATACGTTGAGCTTCAGGACTACGTCACTTCCGGCATATTAATTAATAATTATAAAAATAAATATTTTAATAAAAAAAAACACATTTGATGATAACTAAAAAGTATGGGTCACCTTTTTTTTCTTTCCTTATTCGAATAGCGTAATACATTCTTTTTTGTCGTATTGTCCATTACTAGATTGTTTGAATTTAAGTGTATATTGTGTTAGCCGCGTGGTCCCCGGCAGAGTAGAATAGACCACCCTCACTCTTATCTTACCGAGGTGTCGTAAAAGGCGACTAAGGTAAAGCTGCTGGTATGATCATCAGCACCCAGAGAAGGAAAACTCTGCATTTATATCAAAACCCTCGCCAACCCATCTGCCAAGCGTGGTGAGTATGGCAATTACCCCTCATGTGATTGAGGGAGGCCCGTGCCCAAACAGTGGGGACTTAAATGGGCTGACGATGGTGACGATGAAGTGTATATTAGAATTTTAGAATAGAGCCACAAACAATGCGGTTGTATTTATTAACTACAATACAGTGTAAAACTGTATTTGATTCTAATGTGTGGTGTGTTTCGCTTGCTACTAAGCCTGGCTGAATTTCGAAATACAAAATAAATAATTTACAAAAAAATTATAAGTCCGTAACTCTTAGACAGGGAACCATACTCATTATATTGATTGACAAAACAACATTGAAATTAGGTAATTTGACTCATAAACGCAAAGCTAATAGGTTGTTCATTCAATCTGATAAGACATTATCATCTTAGACAAATAACACGTCACGGAGACACCAACCACGGGCCCGTCTGATTCTCACACTTAGACTTTGATTTACAAACAAAAATCAAAGCGCTGTCTTTGCGTGGTTATAAAATATGTATTTTGTGTAAAACTCTAGACAAATAAATTCAGGGCATAATAAAAGATTAGCAAGTCGTCGATAGGATCGATATACCCGTGGGGTCATAAATGCACTGCCAACCTTTAACGCAGTGAAATACAACAGAGTGCTGCTTCACACCGATTTTCTGTGAGGCCGTGGTATCACTCCGGTCAAGCCAGCCCATTCATGTCGAAGCGTGGCTCTCCCACGGCCAAAGATCCGTATGTCCATAATTAACTTATGATAAACAACAGATGTAAAATCTGATAGATTAAGTATAGTCGCCTAATATGTGGTAGTCTGTACCAAATAAACACCACAAGTATTTTACATTCCAGGCTTCTGATATTAAAATATACAGTGCAATTTTGCTTTCAGAACCTACTGCGTGTGTGTCGATCATACTACTCCATATTTCCACGGGCAAAAAAAAAATGCTAAACTTCTCTCCCGCCACACAGGCTGACCATTACACCGTACCTTCTTTTAAAATATTTACTCAGGTATTTAAACAAACTAAATAAGATAATAATTTATTTCCGAAAGTTTACTTAGGCGTTATTAACCCCCACACTAGGCCAACCCTATCATGTGGGGGGAGAATACGATAACAAAGTTACAACAACTATACAGTGGCAACGCCCTGTTGGTCTAGTGGTTTAAGTACCGGGCCGTGATTTCGGGGTTCTGGGTTCGATTCCCAGGTCGAGCGAAGTATGTTTCGAATTTTTCGAACATAGCTCCGGTTTGTGATCACCAATCCGCATTTGGCAAGCGTGGTGATTATGCCCATCATAGTAGCGATGACTTGATTTATATGATGGAGGCCTTTGCCCTGCAGTGGGACAGTTCATAGGCTGATACTTTACTTTACTATATTGGTAATGGTATGGTATGGTGATATATATCAAATAACCATGCACAAATGTTGGGTCCGTTTTTGTAAACGAAAAATTGCGTACGCGTTGGACCCAACATTTGTGCATGGTTATTTAATAAATACTATAAGTGTTTGCCGAGAGCTTCATCGTCATCGTCATCGTCAGCCCATTTAAGTCCCCACTGCTAGGGCACGGGCCTCGCTCAATCACATGAGCGGTAGTTGCCATACTCACCACCCTTGGCAGACGGGTTGGCGAGGGTTTTGATGTAAATGCAGAGTTTTCCTTCTCTGGGTGCTGATGATCATGCCAGCAGCTTTACCTTAGTTGCCTTTTACGACACCTCGGTAAGAGTAAGGGTGGCCTATTCTACTCTGCCGGGGACCACACGGCTACCACATGCCGAGAGGTTGTAACCCCGAAATCGTTTAAACTAGATCCCGTTACGTAGCTAAAAATTAAAATCGAGTGGCGTCGCTAGTGTGCCCTACCCGTCACCTTAATATTTAGGCTGAATACTTACATCAAACATTTTAAGAACATAGCTCGGGGTTTGTGATCACCAATCCGTATTTGGCAAGCGTGGTGATTAAACCTAATCCTATCATAGTAGCGATAATTTGATTTCTACGATGGAGGCCTTTGCCCTGCAGTGGGACAGTTTTTAGGCTAATACATACATCAAAATACAGGTCTACAAGCAATGGACAACATTTCAAAATTGCTAAGCTCTGAAACAAAAAATACCATTTCTTTATTTACTTTTCCGCTGCGCGAATATATATTTATTAATTTTTTATATTGCTTATTTACTGAGAAAAAAATTAAAAACTAAAAAACGTAAGATGACGTCATCGGACGGCAGAATGTAAAATATTTCTTTGCCTAGCACATTATAGTTTTAAATTTACGAAATGCCAAACCCATGACATCAAAAAAAAGAACTTGTCAACGTTGAATGAATGAATGACGTTGACAATGTTGACACTAGTATAATTAACCTTTGACAGTAATACCTTTTTTTTATTAAAATAATGATAAGCAAAGGAATATCGCTGTATTTAGCCGTCCGATGACGTCATTTGGCGCTTACGTCTATTTAGAATATAAAGAATTTTAATAATTATTTTATGCATGAAAATGGACAAATTTTGAAAAAAGAAAAAATATGGGTCCGTTCATTTTATGTCTATTTTCATATAAAAAAACAATATGGACATGTTAAAAATATGAAATGTTGTCCATTGTGGTTTCATTCTCATCATTTAGATAGATAGTGATTCAGGCTGCCTGCGATCGTACACTCTGGAAGTCAATAGGGAGGCCAATGTTCAGCAGTGGATGCCCTCAGGCTGATGACGATGACTGCTGTTTGAGCTCTGTATCCCTGAAACAGGGTAACCAGACCAGCTAGAAAATGGTTTCACCGCAGGAGCTGCACATAGATTTGAAAAAGGTGCATGTTTAAATTTGAACCGAAATCCTTCCAATTTCGTTCTTATCAGTAAAATGTGGTGTGTCATATTTTCAGTGAACAAATGTTTCTAAGTATATATCTATCAATTCGTTCTCATCTGGATTTTATCGCTCTTCCCCAAATCATCATCAGTCATGGAGTGTAAGAACTGTTTTTGAATAGCAAACCTTGCTATTCAAAAACACTTACACTCCATGACTATATGTACGGGACCCTTAAAAATAGCTGCGTAGTTAACTGACCCTCCATGTCCCTCATTTTCGCTCTCAAGATGCCGGGATTCCCTTTGAATGTCTACGTCTGTATTTGAAACTTGATATTATTCTAAACGCATTTTATTTTATTTAATTTTCCTGTTCTTTCTTATTTATTTCCACAGAAATATTTTTTGGGTCAGATTATGTGTTTTAACGAAATAGAGATTCATCGTCATCTTCAGCCCATTTAAGTCCCCACTGCTGGGGCGCGGGCCTCCCTCAATCACATGAGGGGTAATTGCCATACTCACCACGCTTGGCAGACGGGTTGGCGAGGGTTTTGATATAAATGCAGAGTTTTCCTTCTCTGGGTGCTGATGATCATACCAGCAGCTTTACCTTAGTCGCCTTTTACGACACCTCGGTAAGAGTGAGGGTGGTCTATTCTACTCTGCCGGGGACCACACGGCTACGCACAATAGAGATTTAGTAAGTATCTAATATTTCGATGCCTTTATTAAATGGGCTGACGATGATGAAACTAGTAAGTATCTTGTAAACTTTAAATAAATTGTAAACTTGTTTGTGGTTCAAGAATAAATAAAAAAAAACCGTGATCTAGTTGGTCTGGTTTCCCTGTTTAAGGGTTGCGAAGGTCAGACGGCAGTCACTTCATTGTAATTATCAGGTTTCCCGAATTCTGGATCATGGGCCAATCGTAACCCGAGTTCTGAAGCGACAGCTTTGGACGCAACTGGGAATAACATGCTAAGATAACCGCAGGTCCTCCGCTGCGCTTCTTGAGCTAAGTAGGAACAACATACGCATCCTAGTAAGAGCATTAACCGGTCACTGTTGCCTCAATAAGCACATGGCCACTATAGGACTGAGTGACACTAGAATCTGCAGAATGTGTAACGAGGCGGATGAAACCCCTATACACTTAATCACTGAATGCGGACCACTGATGCGCAAACGTAGCTTACATCTGGGAAAGCACTTTTTGAGCCCCAACGCAGCTAAGGATCTCAGTCCCAAACAACTAATACACTTTCTGAAAAGTATAGGGTTCGGGACTGATCGCCACTTAATCACAATAGATCAAACTGGTCGCAGTGATACTGGTCTGAACAGGACCAGCATAGCCGCCCGCTTAAAATAAAAAAAAACATGCTAAGATGAGATGGAGGTAGGAAGGAAGAAGAAGGAGGAAAAGCTGTTTTTTACTGTGGTTTTTAAATGCGGGAGAGCCACGATTAGACACGAAAGGGACGGCTCGACCGGAGTGATACCACTGCCTCACAGAAGACCGGTGTGAAGCAGCGC
The DNA here is from genome assembly GCA_019059595.1 of Marasmia exigua. Taxonomy (NCBI): domain Eukaryota; kingdom Metazoa; phylum Arthropoda; class Insecta; order Lepidoptera; family Crambidae; genus Marasmia; species Marasmia exigua. The sequence continues at coordinate 17,198,989 of CM032468.1, forward strand.
CTGCGCTGTGTTTCGCCGTGTGAGTCCTCACTCATGTTGCTCAGCTCATGGTTACCGGAGGCCCAATGGGGGGGAAGGGGGAAAAGGTTGGCAGCGCACTTGTGACTCCACTCCCCATGGGCGGCGGAATTGCTTACCATCAGGTGATCCGTCTGTTCGTCTGCCACCTCTCATATATAAAAAAAAAACATCATAAAATAGCGTGTGGTTGTGGTTAGTGGGTCGGACTATAAAGCGACGGCTGCGCAAGAAGTCCCGGGTTCAATCCCCGGGTCGGCCCAACAATTTGTACCTTTGTTTTTGGTAAGAAATTCTTAGTGTCAGCCCGGAGTCTGGAAGTGGACGGACTTGTACCCCCGTGCCTCGGAAAGCACGTTAAGCTGTTGGTCCTGCGTCCAATCCATCTCCGATCGTGTCACGCTGGTGCCCCATCGGAATATGAGGGTACGGGAATAGAGAGTGCACTTGTGTTTGCGCACACACTTGAGGACTATAATACATATATCCTGAGTACGTGGCTGATCGTTGAGGTTGGCCGCCGTAGCTGTAATCGGTTGGAGGATATTATTATTATTATACATCATATTTGACCGTAAATTGTCTACAATTTGTTATGAATAAATATCCTCCAACTGATTACGGCTATGGCGGCCAATCTCAACGAATTAGCCACGTACGCAGGAGATATTATAGTGCTCAAGTGTGTGCGCAAACACAAGTGCACTCTCTATTCCCTTACCCTCATATTCCGATGGGATATTACTGTGACAGGCCCGGAAAGGGATAAGGCGTAGGACCAACACTTTAACGTGCTTTCCGAGGCACGGGGGTGTACAAGACCGCCAATTTTCAGATTCCAGGCTGACATTAAGAATTTCTTACCGAAAACATAGATACAAATTTTTGGCCCGACCCGGGTATCGATCCCTGGACTTCTTGTGCAGCCGTCGCTTTAAAGTGCGACCTACTAACCACTGTGCCACCGAGGCAGTCATTTTGTTATGCATAGCAAGTAGGCGAAGCTCTAAACGTTATTAAGAAGCAGGTAAACCCGTATTAATGATCGGATTAGTTCAGATTGGCAGGCAAACTCGCCGCGGTCTAATAGCTATAAGCTATAAAGCATTTAGGCCGGTTTCTTGTAACCACTAGCGCCAACCTATTATATTTATACAAGAAAGTCATGTGCTACACTACTTACAACTATCGAATAGCTAAACCGGTTTGGCTGAAAATTGGTGGCGAGGTAGCTAAGAACCAGATAAAGGTCCTCTAGTGTTGCAGGTGTTCATGGGCGGCGGTAATCGCTTACCATCAGGTGATTCGTCTGCTCGTCTGCCCCCTATCCCATAAAAAAAAATGACATAGGATACTTTTGATCCCGGTTCTTGTGGGATAAACAAAAACGAATACTACGCGGGCAACGCCGCGGGCGAAAGCTAATATGTAATCAAATAAATTGAGATAAAATCACAGACATTCTCGTATTTTTGTAGGTTTTTCCTTGTGTCATGAAAAATCCCCACGGCCTCACAGAAAACCGGCGTGAAGCAGCAACTGAGCTGTGTTTCGCTGCGTGAGTGAGGATATCTTAGGCCCAATCCGGGGAAAAGGGGGGCTTAAAGCTTGGCAGCGCACTTGACACTCCACTGGTGTCGCGGGTGTCCATGGGCGGCGGCAATCGCTTACTGTCAGATAATCTGTCTGCTCGTCTGCCACCTATCATATAAAAAAACCAGAAACAACAAAAATACCACAAACACTAGACCGAACAAAAATACTTATATGTTTTTTCAACAAACATTTGTGTTGGTGCGGAACCCACGACCCTTACGCACTAATGTTTAATATCAGACGAAATTCACAACATCAATATTATTGTTTGATAGGGTGCAGACGAGCTCAAGTACCTACCTTATTACCACAAAATAATAACGCACTTCTAATGGTTATCAGAATCAACGATAACACCCTGACTAACGTTTAGAAATTCGTCGTGTGTAAAGATTTCGTTAAAGAGATAATAAACGTTTACAACCTGTATAGCTTACACCAATCCCATAAAAAACAAAACTTGTCGAAAAATCCAAGTCTCGCACCCAGTTGTTCTACCGTGAAAAAGTTGTGAGATCTATGTTACCATGTTGGATATCAACTTGGCAATCGGTTATTACATATTTCACTCGGCCATTGCATGAAAACACAACAAAATTATTCATGCAATTGGTGTATTTAGAAAACAGGACCGACATTACAAAAATGCGTTACCCCTGATTAAAACACTAAATTCTATTTGTATTCTAAATTTGAAGCTTCTATGTCTGCTAGAAGTGCCTTGGACTTATGATGATCGGTGAGTCAGTGAGTCAGTCAGTGAGTGAGTGACAAAATTCAGAAACTTTAACAAGTTGTCATTCTTAAACTACTGGTTGAGGCTTCTTGTTTTATCCACAACGAAATTATAGGGGGGTCGAAAATAGCCTGAATTGCTTCGAGAAAAGGATGTTACGGCCCGTACCGTTTTTTTTTTGCTCGACTTGGCGGATTCTCACTTTTAGGCGCTAGATAGTTCAAGGAAGCTCTAAACAATTTCACAGCTACTAAATATAACAAGTAGAATAGATTAAAAAAAACTTTTTACCCGCCACGTAGATATAGATAGGCCATGGCCCATCTCCTGCACCTTTGAAAACCTTTGAATATTAATGAGGGCGCAAACAAGGGTAGGTAGCTAGTTACAGATAATATTTTTTTGGAAATGGGGAAAATCGGGAAGGGCTGTACATACATTTTTATGTATGCCTATGGTGGGTACCACGCAGGGGCGGCTCTAGCCCAATAAGCGTCCGGGCGCAATAAATAACCTGGCGCCCTCTTGTTTCAAAATGCGCGAACAAAATGGAATACTAACAATAGTCGCTTCATTGTAAATATCAGACATCCCGAATCCTGTATCATGGTTCAAGCGTACCCTGGGCTTCGAAGCGACAGCATTGGACGCAACTGGGAATCACATGCTAAGAAGAGGAGAACTCCTTGCGGAGCGTTACCGTGGAGGATGTAGCGAGTGGCTTTCGGCGCCCTCTAACTTCCGGCGCCCGGGTGCACCGCACCCCCTGCACTGTAGGTAAAGACGCCCCTGCCCCTGGTGCCACAGAGGATCAGTATACTCTGTCAATTAAGTACTTGTTTTTTACCATCAGTGAGGCTACCAAGCCCTATGAATGACGTAAGCGGCAGTGGCGCCATCATTTATTATTTTTACGACTTTATTGCCATAATGTAGTAGTTTTTATGTCCGGTATTAAAATATACTTCCTAAAAATACACATAAAAATGTATTTGTCCAAGTCTCGCATGTGTCTTTTGTGTAAACGGAATACTTATAACTATAATCAATCAAGACGGGATTTGAGATTTTTTATGAGATAATAAATAGAAAAAAAATTGTACGAAGTTTTTTTTGTAATCTCATAATTATGACAGTCATAATAATTGTATGAAAAAAATACGACACTGCTTTTCTGGTTTTGCATCTTTTTTGCAAAAAGGTTACTGATATTTGAACTCCCGTTGCTAAATTGTTTTATTTGTTAGAAATGGGGTGAGCCCTGCGTCTCATAGCCACTGCGACCAGTAGATGATCTATTGTGGCAGAGATGCTAAATTGTTGCTAAGTTTTTAGTTTTTTTTTAATTACTAAGTCTATTTTCTTTTCTATCATACTTTTATGTTTTTATGATGAGTCTTGCAACCTGTTTTATATGCACCCATCAACACAATCCATACTTAATATTATATAATGCATAAGTGTGTCTGTCTGTTTGTCCGTTTTTCACGGCAGGACGCAGGGACGGATTAACGTGATTTTTGCTTAAGCCATAGAAAGTACCATTGTGCTAATTTTTGTCTCTTTCTAATGCCAGCGAAGTCGCGTGCAATAGCTAATTTAAGAATATATCAATGTAATAAAAATAAAGTTTAAAAACTAAAACCCGACTACCAAAAAACACGATCTAAAAAGTACACATTGATTTTTTTTTATTATTATAATGAATCTGTTTTGCTACAGTAGGTGGCATACGACCACGGCGATACGACATAATAATTGCAGCAGAGACAATTTTAGTTTTTAAACTTTATTTTTATTTAATATATTTTTAGTTATGTAAATATAATTACATATTTGAAATGTGCTAAAAAGCTCTTTCATTTGATACCCCACACGGTACAGTCAAGCAATATTTTTTTTTTAGTTCCTTACTGTAAGTTCCCTAGGGGGCGCTGTAATAAATTTAACGTGACATGATGTTGCCTATTACCAGAAAACATCCAAGACGCTTCTAACGACACCTCATTTGTTCATATATGATAACTAATTTAGAAGTTATGTGGAAACAGATAAACATACATACATAGCCTGTCAAAATCATAACCCTCCTTTTGCTTTGCCGTAGTCGGGTAAAAAGTAAAGTATCAGCCTATAAATTGTCCCACTGAAGGGCAAAGGCCTCCATCATAGAAATCAAGTCATCGCTACTATGACGGGATTAGGCTTCGCTACTATGAAGAACTATATGATTACTTGTACGAAGAAAATATTACACAAGTACATCTCACAAAGTTTTTAATACTTTCTGTTATGGATTCACCGTTGTACTTTTCTAAAAAAATCTCATAATCGCCACAATTAATACAAATCAACTAGCGGCGCTAGTTACGCTTTGAGTCAACTTAAGGTGACGGGTAGGGCACACTAGCGACGCCAAATGATTTTAATTTTTAGTTACTAAACCGGGTCTATTTTGAACAATTTCGGGGTTACTATCTGTCGGCAAACACCTATACTATATATTTAATACTTATAGTTAACTGTTTGGTCTGCTTTTGCACTCGAATTTTGAATTACCGCCAAAAGTGGCTACTTTTAGCGTGAATCAATTTTTTGCGTACAAAAACAGACCCAACATTTGTGCATGGTTATTTAATACAAACATTTAACATTAAGTACAAACATTTGTGTGCATGATCATGTCTGTTTGTATTGGTCTGGGTGTTTGTATGTATTATAAGTATGTATTTGCAAAAGAAAAGTATATTATTTGTGATTATATATTTATTTACTTAATAAATAGTATTAGTGTTTGCCGAGAGATTGTAACCCCGAAATTGTTTAAAATAGATCCGGTTTAGTAGCTAAAAATAAAAATAGATTGGTGTAGCTAGTGTGCCCTGCCCGTCACCTTAAACGCGTCACTCGATCTTGATTATACAAAAGCTAAGCACACATTGTCTTCCTTCTTACTTATATAGGTTGTTAACCCTATACGACTTCACCCTTTCCCTGAATTAATCCATTTAAATTAAACACGAGGCTGAGATTCCCAAACACCACACAACAAAGCGACGCGTTACATCCAATCCTTTTAAAAGGCAAATCAGCAAATGGCAGAACGCCTTAACACCTTTATGTAACGCGAAGAGAAAATTAATTTTGTCAGGAGCCGTATGGGATTTTAGACGGCAATTCTCGCGCATACAATATGGAGTCACATAAAGTGTGGGAGAGATACGCCGACATGAATTGGCCAGCTCGACCGGTGTGTTGTCACGGCATCACAGAAAACCGACGCAAAGCAGCGTCTGTGCATTTCGCTGCGTGACTGAGGGTACCGGAGGCCCAATCCATGGGAAATGCAGCGCACCTGTGACACCACTGGTGATGCGTCTGTTTGCCACATAGAAAACCAAAATGTTGGGTTAGCGCCAAACAGCTATAATTAAGCTTCTGTTGTGCCGACTCTTTTTTAACCCCCGACGCAAAAACGACGGGGTGTTATAAGTTAGACGTGTCTGTGTGTGTGTGTGTGTCTATGACATCGTAGTTCCCGAACAAAGAACCGATTTTGATTTTGTTTGTTTGTTTGTGTTTTTTTTGTTTGAAAGATGAATAAAGAGGGAGTGTTCTGAGCTATGTTGGATAAAAATCGATCCAAGATGGCCGCCGTCACAATGATTTGGATTTTATGTTTTAACACAACTCCCACTATATGGGTATCATATAAAAGGGCTAGAGTAGTAGAATATATTAATTGTAAAAAAATTCAAATCCAAGATGGCCGCCGTCAGAAAATTGCGAATAACCTATTTGTTGTTCCAACTGCCTCAATATAGTTATCAAATGAAAGAGCTTTAGTTGTGTCGGGGGTTTTTTAAATTTGATTTTTTTTATTTATTAACCTTTTGGTTTTTAACAACTCTCCGATGGGTGGATCTCTTACGTAGATTTATGCAAGGGTACTTAACTGGTTTAAAGTCCTTTCCTTTGGACTTGTTTTTGTTAATCCCTTGTAACCTAATTATAAGTCATATTAACAATAATGGATCAAATGTAATCTTTAAATTTAAACCTATTAAACTTCAAGGGAATCTTACCTTTATATCAAACACATTAAGTTTAAAGTCAATTGAAGAAATATGATAGATTTTAGTAATCTGATTTGTGAATGCTGTTAATATTTCTGTGTAGCACGAGGAGAAAATTAATTTCGTTACAAGCAGTAAAATAAATGTGGGAGAGCCACGCTTAGGCATGAATGGGCCGGCTCGACCGGAGTGATACCACTGCCTCACAGAAGACCGGCGTGAAGCAGCACCTGCGCTGTGTTTCGCCGTGTGAGAGAGGTTACCGGGGGCCCAATGGGGGGAAGGGGAAAAGGATTGGCAGCGTACTTGTGACTCCACTGGTGTTTCGGGTGTCCATGGGCAGCGGAATTGCTTACCATCAGGTGATCCGTCTGCTCGTCTGCCACCTCTCATTAAGAAAAAAATCCGAGTTTGGATTTCTACGGTGCGGTGATAAAAATGACGGTTATTGTTGAACATGTTACATCTCTATTAGAATAGTTATTTACGGGATTTCTACCATGTACATTTTTTTGAGATTCCAGTAAGACGGTTACTCTGTAACCATGGTGCATGCAACAGTGACAAAATAAGTTACAGGGTAGAAATCCCGTAAATAACTATTCTAATGTCACTAACATTACCATGAAAAATTTAAAGCAATATACTCGTAATATTACATCTCAAATCGGTGTGGGTCTTAAATTGGGAAGATTAAGTAGGTAGAAGACACAAATCGATTTAAATTGTTAGCTACTAAACCGGATCTATTTTAAACAATTTCGTAGCGGTAGTCCAGAGCAAACATTTATACTACTTATTTAATAATGTTCTACTACTTTTTCATCTGTTTTTGCACTCAAAATTTGAAATAACGCCATAAGTGGCTGTTTTTGGCGGTAATTCAATTTTCGAGTACAAAAGCAGACCCAAAAGTTAAGTATAAGTATTTAAAAAAATGTATAAGTGTTTTCCGAGAGGCAGCAACTTAAAAATTTTTAAAAAAGATATCCTGTTTAGTTGCTAAGAATTTAAATCAATTGGCGTCGCTACCCTAACCTAACCAAACCAAACAATGTAGAGGAAGATAAGTATGTATAATATACCTACATTAGATTGTATAACGTAAAAAAGAGAGCGGTAAAATATTTTTTTGCCACGGGTGGCCGACACTGAGTATATCTTATGACGGGTAAAATAATAGTTAAAAGGTTGTATTTAACGTTCGTTTAATAAATTAACCTAACCTTTTTGCACACCAAAAAATACTGATTGCAAATTAAAATCATTGTTTAATGTGCATTTAGTATTTTTGGTGTCTTCTTCTTCTTCTTCGTCAGCCCATTTAAGTCCCCACTGCTGGGACACGGGCCTCCCTCAATCACATGAGGGGTAATTTCCATACTCACCACGCTTGGCAGACGGGTTGGCGAGGGTTTTGATATAAATGCAGAGTTTTCCTTCTCTGGATGGTGATGATCATGCCAGCAGCTTTACCTTAGTCGCCTTTTACGACACCTCGGTAAGAGTGAGGGCGGCCTATTCTACTCTGTGCAAATAGATAATTTTTAGAGGGTCCGTTTAATATAGGTACCATAGTGAATTGTGTCTATTTCAGTAGTGGCAGACTCCTTTTCGACTATGTTTCCCATCCATTTATCTCTTCAAACACGGTTTAAATCGTCACATCTATTCTAGAAGTTAGAACTAATTGCATTTTAGAGGTAAAATTAATTTCGTCTCGTGGAGCCGTAAACGGAATTCGGGCCCTTTACGATGGTGACGAAAATGACGTTTATTGCGGAGTTACAACGTCGAGCCACGATTTGCGTTTAATAATGGATAGGGATGTTTCTATGAAAATATCGATTATATATAGATTTGAATCTAATCTTTTAAAATATAATCGTTGCAATCATAATACATTAGGTACCTATATCTGCCTCGTTGGTCTAGTGGGTTTGATTCCCGGGTCGAGCAAAGGTATGTTTAGAATTTTTCGAACATAGCTCGGGATTGTGATCACCAATCCGCATTAGGCAAGTGGTGATTAAGCCTAATCCCATCATAGTAGCGATGACTTGATTTCTATGATGGAGGCATTTGCCCTGCAGTGGGAAAGTATATATGCTGATACTTTACTTTGTTTTTACCTATACCCGACCAATTTACACCGTTCGTTTTTTTTATGTGATAGGTGGCAGACGAGTAGACGGATCACCTGATGGTAAGCAATTGCCGCCGCCCATGGATACCCGTGACACCAGTGGAGTCACAGGTGCTCTGCCAACCTTTAAACCCCCCTTTCCTTCGGATTGGGCCGCCGGTAACCTCACGCAGCGAAATGCAAATGCAACGCACAATGCTGCTTCACGTCGGTTTTCTGGGAAGCCGTGGTATCACTCTAGTCAAGCCGAACCATTCATGCCGAAGCATGGCTCTCCCACGATCATACGTGGTTATCCTCAAACTAGGGCCAGCCAGTTATAAATCGAAGAGCCGCGGAGTGACTAAAAGTCATGTACCTATGATTTTTTGCATTAAATAGGTACAAAAAAAGTAAACAAAGATTGATCACATTTTTAGGGTTCCGTAGCCAAAATGGCAAAAACGGAACCCTTATAGTTTCGTCATGTCCGTCTGTCCGTCTGTCCGTCTGTCCGTCTGTCACAGCCGATTTACTCGGAAACTATAAGTACTACAGTGATGAAATTTGATGGGAATATGTGTTGTATGAACCGCTACAAAAATATGACACTAAATAGTAAAAAAAAGAATTGGGGGTGGGGCCCCCCATACATGTAACTGAGGGATGAAATTTTTTTTTTCGATGTACATACCCGTGTGGGGTATCAATGGAAAGGTCTTTTAAAATGATATAAAGTTTTCTAAAAAACATTTTTCTTAAAGTGAACGGTTTTTGAGATATCAGCTCTCAAAGTCGTAAAAAGTATGTCCCCCCCCTCTATTTTTATAACTACGGGGTATAAAATTCTAAAAAAAATAGAGGTGATGCATGCTAATTAACTCTTTCAACGATTTTTGGTTTGATCAAAGTATCTCTTATAGTTTTTGAGATAGGTTGATTTAACTGTAATTTTGGACTTTGCTGCTACGGAACCCTTTGTGCGCGAGCCCGACTCGCACTTGGCCGGTTTTATTTAAAGAAGTTAAAACATATCTACGTCGGTTTGCTTTCGCAAACATACGTAGACGCAAACCGATCTTTCTTTATCGACGTTTCTTAGTTCAATTCTTGAATATTTTCGAATCGAGCTAAGTTTAACATCTCGTCCTGCAGTTTAATAGTATAGGGTAATTACTACTTATTGTAACCTATGAGGGGAACCTAAGTACTCACGCTCAAATGTGTGGTGGTGGCGCTATGTGGTCGGTCATTGCATTCCCTCTGATATGTCTGAGTGAAATGATGGTTGACACATACAAACGTCATACTTATGAACCTTTGGAGACTGATTTGCTTTGGTTTACCTCATAATATTTATTTTATTTTGTAGCATATTTTATGTATCGACATAAATTGCCACCCCTCCCTACGGACAATTTGCTTTTAATAATGTAAGCAATAAAACCGAATTACTGTTAGAGATATAAGTACATATCAAAATTGGTCTAGGTGGAGTGGGTGGTTTGGGATTCCAATTTTAATACACTTTGTTACTAAATATAATAATAATTTAAATTCTCTTGTACCTCGCTGAAATCCAAAGCTTTAGATCTTTACGATGCGGGGACGAATAAATCAAAACGTTTTACGGTTAAAGTACTACGTCTAACCGATAGATAGATAGATAGATACTCTTTATTGCACAACATACAAAACTTAAAAGCTAGGTATACAGAGATACTATGTACAATTTAGGCGGTCTTATCGCTGGGAGCGATCTCTACCAGACAACCTTCAGGTAAAGGACATTAGATAGAAGAGGGGAGGGTGGTGCAATTTACTTAATCAATGTTCAAAATCAAAAATTTTGAACATTGATTAAGTAAATTTATAGTATAAATACATATATCTAGATAGTAAATAAATAAATAAACACGTTATCATACACTAATATATACGAATAATAATATAATAGGAATAATTATTATAATAGGAATCTATCATTATATAAATGTTTGTTCCTGATAAGTATCTGCGTATACGCTCTGGTCGCAGGCATCGGCTGTTCGCGCCCCCGCCGTGCCGCACGGCGGCGCGTGCGCAGTCGCCGCTCTGTCGCATGCATCACGCTTAACGCACTCTTGACATTGCATCCAGAACTAGACATATTTACAGATAATGTTAAGTCCTTAGTAAATAAAATTGATATGTGTTTATAAATACAATAAGAGCTAATTATGTAATTGGGTTTATCCCGTACAATTATATTAAATAAATAAATAAATGCATGAACATGTTTGTTTGTATTGGTCTGGGTGTTTTCTATGTATTATAAGTACGTATTTACAAAAGAAAAGGATTATATGTACGTATTTGTAATCACTGTTGATTTTGATATCCGTAACACAGGTGCTCGAGCTACCTATCTCTGAGTCAGATCAATGTATCTGATGTTTTTTTTTATGTAATAGGTAGGCAGACGAACAGACGGATCACCTGATGGTAAGCAATTGCCGCCGCCCATGGACACCCGCGACACCAGTGGAGTCACAAGTGCGCTGCCAACCTTTAAATCCCCCTATCCCCCGGATTGGGCCTCCGGTACCCTCACTCACGCAGCGAAACACAGCACAGTGCTGCTTCAAGCTGGTTTTCTGTGAGGGCGTGGTATCACTCCGGTCAAGCCGGCCCATTCATGCCAAAGCTTGGCTCTCCCACGGTAAATGTTGTGAAATATTTATCATAATTTCATAATTTATAATAGGAACTTTTACTAGAAAAATACCCAATACAAGAGGAGTCAAAAGGTCGGTTGCGCACTTAGAACTCTACTGGTGTGGCGGGAGTCCATGGGCGGCGGCAATGGCTTACTGTCAGGTCATCAGTTGGTCCGTCGCTCGTCTGCACTTATAACTAAGGTCATCATCAGCCCATTTAAGTCCCCACTGCTGGGGCAATCACATGAGGGGTAATTGCCATACTCACCACGCTTGGCAGACGGGTTGGCGACGGTTTTGATATAAATGCAGAGTTTTTCTTCTCTGGGTGCTGATGATCATGCCAGCAGCTTTACCTTAGTCGCCTTTTACGACACCTCGGTAAGAGTGAGGGTGGCCTATTCTACTCTGCCGGGGACCACACGGCCAGGTATAACTGAGGTACTTCATACATAACATTTATGTAGCACAAAGACCAAATACTATTATTTAAAATCATTAATGGTTTAATTGATTCTCCCTCCCTTTTGAATCGATTAGCATTCAGATGTTCTAGACCAAGCGCACGGCATAAATTTACATTTTCGGTACCCTTTTGCAAGACAAAGTATAGAAATAATAGCTTTATTATTAGATCATGTAATAAATACAATAGTACTTACGGCGGCATCGACATATTTCATGACAAAATGGCGCGTTTTCGTCGCCTTCTGAAGGAGAATTCATGTGTACACACTTAATAATAGGTATAAAGTTTTCTTATTTTATCTTTTTTGATTAACTGCTATTAAGAATTTGTCTTTTTTTAACTTTTAATTCCTGAAGTGCCAGTTTCTCATTCAACATTATTTGTATTACCTAGCAGTGGCGAAGAGTCCATACAACCCGATTCCCGTCGGCTTCCCTTACGAAAAATCGAATCTATGGGCCAACGATATTTTTATCTGTTAATTAAATTCACTTGTGTCACACTTACATAGCTCAAATAGTTTGAATTATAGACTTAACGCCTACAAAATTTGATGAGCAACGCAAATAATGCAGGTGGCAAGCCGGTAAAATACCGAGTTACTTCTTCATACTACAAATTCTCATACTGAGCATTTGTCCTTTTCATTTGTGTGAATAGATCGTCATGTTCCGTCTCGTTTTAGTACGTGCAAATTTACTTAGAAATAACTCGATGACTATCGGCTTGTTATAGAGAAAGGTTAATTAGCAACGCACAGGTGCAAGCGAGAAAGATCACTCATGAAGTAATGATTCCGAATTAAGAATGAATGTAGCACAGTATTAAATCATGACAGGAGCGTACTATATTTTTATTTACCTTGCTTTTTAGTTTTTATTTAATGGCGGTTAATGCGAATTTTAAACAACTTGTTGCTTTCGTTTTGTCGAATTTTATTTGTTTTGGTGTTGAATTGTTGTGAATTGGATTAATTTTTGTATTGTGTGTTGTGCTGAAGTCATCTTAATGTCGGTCGTCGGTTAAAAATGTCATTAATGCTGATATATTGTTGTCGCACAGATTATTTGCTATCGAACAGGACTTCGTTCTCTAAGTTTTGAAAACAAAAAACATGTAGCAAAATTAGGCCGCGCCAATCCAAATATTTTTTTTTTTCGACTTTAACATATGACCGTGGGATAGTCACGCATCGGCATGAATGGGCCGGTTCGATCGTAGTGGTACAACGGCCTCACAGAAAACCGGCGTGAAACAGCACTGTACTGTGTTTCGCTGCGTGAGTGAGGGTACCGGAGGCCCAAGTCGGGGGAAAGTGGGGTTTAAAGGTTGGCAGCGCACTTGTGACTCCAATGATGTCACGGGTATCCATGGGCATGCTGAGCATTTTGGTAAGTTAATTTCATATTCCGGCTTCCCTTTTGAAAATATTCACCCTTCGCCACTGTTACCTAGTAATGGAAACTAATTAGGCTAGTGAGTTACTTATATTTCATCATCATCATTCATCATCATTCTGGCCGTGTGGTCCCCGGCAGAATAGAATAGGCCACCCTCACTCTTACCGAGGTGTCGTAAAAGGCAACTAAGGTAAAGCTGCTGGCATGATCACCAGCACCCAGAGAAGGAAAACTCTGCATTTATATAAAAACCCTCGCCAACCCGTCTGCCAAGCGTGGTGAGTATGGCAATTACCCCTCATGTGATTGAGGGAGGCTCGTTCCCCAGCAGTGGGGACTTAAATGGGCTGACGATGATTCATCATTTCAGCCAATAGACGTCCACAGCTGGACATAGGCCTCCCCCAATGTTCTCCACACAGATCGGTCCTGTGCCTCCCGCATCGAATGGATTTCCGCGATCTTCACCAGATCGTCGGTCCACCTTGTAGGAGGCCTGCCACGGCTGCGATTTCCTGTACGTGGCCTCCACTCGAGGACCTTTCCGCCCCAACGGCCGTCTGTTCTCCTCGCCATGTGCCCTGGCCATTGCCACTTGACCTTAGTTCTCCTGCGGATCTCATCATTTCTGATACAATCACGCAGGGAGACTCCGAGCATAGCCCTTACTTGTATTTACCTTTAATTACGTACTTATATTTAATAAGTCTAAATGTATTACTATTTAAGCTGTTTGCTTCCTCAATAACGAAAATAAAATAAACATTTTTATTTACATACATAAACTTGAAATACATATCACTTTTATCATTTTAATATCTCATCTCATCTTTGCCTGTAATTTCCAGTTGCGTCCAAAGCTGTCGCTCTAGAGACCATGACACGATACTTGAGTTAAGGAGTCGGGTAATTACAATAAAGCAACTGCCGCCTGACCTTCGCACCCTTAAACAGGGAACCAGATCAACTGAATCATGGTTACACGTTTCAGAAATTATCCGAAACGCGCAGGTTTCCTCACGATGTTTTCCCTCACCGCCGAGCTAATGGTAATAAGCACATAGATATGAAAAATCCAGAGGTACATGCTCGGATTTGAACCCGGGCCCCCTGTAGGAAGGCGCTTTCTGAACCACTGGAACTCCTAATGGAAATATTAAAATTTTATTGATTGAATTTACGTTTGCCAAGACGCGGTCTCCACTCTAGAACTTGTTTCCCCCATCGGTTGTCGGTTCTGCGGCTAATATGGCCAGCCCACTGCCACTTAAGCTTGCTAATTCGGTGAGCAATGTCGATGACTTTGGTTCTCTACGTAAAACGTAATGTAGGGCGCCCTCTGGCTAGGTGGGGGGACGATCTGCGCAGGATGGCTGGCAAGAGCTGGATGCGAGAAGCCATGGATAGATCACAGTGGCGAACAGTTGGAGAGGCCTACGTCCAGCAGTGGACTGCGATAGGCTGATGATGATGATGATGATGATTGAATTTACGCTGTTTTTACGTTGACTTTATAACGGAAAAGTAATAAAAATAATGCAAATATTTCCATTATGTATAAAAGCATGGTAAAACATTTAAATTTTAACAGAGAAGTTAATATTTTGCGCACACAATGCTTGAGAGAGCGGATAAAATATTTAAAACTTATGTATGGATGAAAACTCAACAGTGTACAGACGGCTTTCACGGTACGATAAATGTAAGTGATGAACTATCAATGACCTTTTTTTTTGATTAGTTCACTAAATGATGTAATATTGAAAATTTCTGCATCTCAATTAGCTTTAATCTAGAAAACCTGACGCTTTAGATTACGCCTAATAGGTATTCCCTACAATGAATTTTGATGTGATCTATCGAATTTTTACTTGGTAAGCGTAGTGTAGGACGCCCTGCGACAAGATGGGATGATGACATTTGAAGGCTGGCTGGTGTGGGCTGGATGAGAGTGGCCGAAAATCGGGAGCAGTGGCGTGCATTAGGCTTCCCTAATGCACGCCACTGCTCCCGATTTTAGGTCTTCACCTATGTCCAGCAGTGGACGAGTGTGGGTTGCTGATTATGATGATCATCGAATTTTTAAATTTTTATCCTTGGCCGCTAAACTGAGAAAAAAATAAACACTAGGGAGTCAAAAGTTCAAATAAATAATTAATAACGTTCTTAAAATATCACAATACAGTTGCAAAAACTTGCCAATTACGATAACAGTGAATTTCTATAGACAATTCCTCATAGAAAACCGACGTGAAGCAAGTGTGCTCTGTTTTACTGCATGAGAGAGGGTACCGGAGGCCCAATCCAGGGGAAGCACTCGTGACTCCACTGGAGGTGCGGGTGACGACGAACGAAAACGAAAACGAGTCACCTGATGACAATCGCTTACCATCAGGTGACTCGTTTGCTCGTCTACCACTTATCACATAAAAATGCTTTTATAGATAGGTAAGAAGTACTTATCCAATTTTATACAGTGAGTTGTAAAACACATCAGACCAAATACAAAAACTTTTCAAAATTTTTTATTAAACATTGTTACTTTGCAACGTGAAAGCATTCCGATCACTGTAACGAAGCTAAAATCCGAAACTTTCGGCAATCCATAAAAAGTCTATCCCATTCCATGAATAAAAATAAAATAAAATAAACACGTATCGCGTCGAAACTAAATCTCTACAATCGGCGAAAAACCGGTAAAGTTCGAGTTTCATTCGTGGACTAAGGATTCCGTCACAAAATACAAGGTAGGTGTATCTGTGGACATTTACGCCCCTTTAAGGTGACGAGTAGGGTCACACTAGCGACGCCAATCGATTTGAATTTTGAGCCACTAAACCGGATCTATTTTAAACAATTTCGGGGATACAACCTCTCGGCAAACACTTATACTATTTATTAAATAACCAAGCACAAATGTTGGGTCCGTTTTTGGACGCGAAAAATTAATTCAAGCCAAATGTGGGCGCTTTTGGTGGTAATTCAAATTTTGAGTATTACAGCAGACCCAAAAGTTAAGTATAAGTATTTAATAAATAGTATAAGTGTTTGCCGAGAGGTTGTAACCCCAAAATTGTTTAAAATAGATCCGGTTTAGTATGTAGCTAAAAGTTAAAATCGATTGGTGTCGCTAGTGTGCCCTACCTGTCACCTTAACCACGTGTTCTACCAAACATTCTGAACATAATTTGTAGGTATTATGATTTTTGGTAATTCGCTTAGAAAAAACAACTTTTAATTATTTTACAAAGTGACACGTAACTTGGCAATTGTGGCCTAATATAAAGCCCGTAACGAACGAAAATATACCTGTCGCCTCCAAACAAAGGAGACACAAAAAGAGAAAGAAACTCCATTTGGTCGTAACGTCTGCTATGAATTGGGCGTCGAAAAAATGGTGAGTCAAACAATTTTTGAAGAATTTCGTGAAAAGTCCTGTATTAAAATGTACTTCAGAATAATTGTTAGAAAATATGGTTAGTATCAGCGTATATAGGTACTGTCCCACTGCTGGGCAAAGGCTTAATCACCACGCGTGCCTAATGCGGATTGGTGATCACAATCCCGAGCTATGTTCGAAAAATTCGAAACATACTTTTACTCGATCGGGAACCGAGCCCAGGACCCCGAGCTCACGGCCTAGTACTTAAACCACTAGACCAACGGGGAGATACATGAAAATATGTGTATAAATGTTCACAAATAGTATCTTGTATATAGACACAACCGAGCAGAGATAGACCGCGAAATCGAAAATCGGGAGCAGTGGCGTGCATTAGGGGAGACCTCTATGTCCAGCTGTGGACGAGTATGGGTTGCTGATGATGATGATGATGATATAGACACAGCCGGGATAGAAGAAGAAGGAAGAAGCCTACATCCAAGAGTGGATAAACAATGGGCAAGCAATGGTCGTCAAGCACCCCGAAAACCTTTAACAATTTTGTAACTTCAAAACGTGTAATAATGAAAAATTGCACAAAATGATTGGACAAAACAAAAAAATATTGTCAAATAATATTGAGCAATTCTAATTATTGAAGGTACATGCTTGTACCTTCAATACTAAGTCATCATCAGCCCATTTAAGTCCATACATTACATCACTACAATCTGTAATAAATCCTCAGAAGATATTGAACGTGTAGGTTGAATAAATTTTCCAGTATTGTATACTTCGATATGAGTCTACGTACAATGGAAAATCGTAGTTTGGGACCAGTAAAATGTATCCATGTGTTTTGTCTCAATGTATTTATTTAATACCTATTATTTCCCTCTTTGCCGAATTGAATTTACTTTGCTTTTGCAATTTTAGTGTTTTTTTCTAGCCGCTTTTTGATTTAATCTATGGTTTTTTATCACGAAATATACCACCCGGTAGCGGTATTTGAATAAAAAAACAATCCAAGTATTCAGTTGGGATAATTGTAGGGATAGATAGAATAGGGGAATTGTAATCACTGTCCTGGTGTCAGATTAAAAGATTTTGCTGGTAAACTCATCGTCATCATCATCATCAGCCCTTTTAAGTCCCCACTGCTGGGACACGGGCCTCCCTCAATCACATGAGGGGTAATTGCCATACTCACCACGCTTGGCAGACGGGTTGGCGAGGGTTTTGATATATGTGCAGAGTTTTCCTTCTCTAGGTGCTGATGATCATGCCAGCAGCTTTACCTTAGTCGCCTTTTACGACACCTCGGTAAGAGTGAGGGTGGCCTATTCTACTCTGCCGGGGGCCACACGGCCCCCAATAATAAGAATTGCTCAATATTATTCGACAATATTTTTTTGTTTCGTCTAATCATTTTGTGCAATTTTTCATTATTACACGTTTTGAAGTTACAAAATTGTTAAAGGTTTTCGGGGTGCTTGGCGACCATTGCTTGCCCATTGTTTATCCACTCTTGGATGTAGGCTATTTATATTCATCGCAAAGATACAAAGTAGGAATCTACTATTCTTATGGTAAAGACTTTCAGCAGACGGTAGAGCATTTCATTAATTAATGTTAATGATTACTTACTTATTCTATACAGGTACTTTCCAGCAAAAGAGGGAACGAACGAGTATTTGAAATGTAAATATCAATTTCATATTTATCAAATTTATAGCAGGCATCATAATGAATAAATATCTTTAATGTAAAATATCTTTTTTTTACTAACCCGTTTTTTACTTTTGAGGTACGGAACACTACAAAACCGGCAAAGTTTATCGGTCTGCAGCGGACACACGCGCGTAAATTGGAATCTGGCACTCTATAAACCTTTAAAGTCAATAAAGCGACCCTCATCAAGCGGAGCGTAAAAATCGCACAATGCCGGTAGTACAGTACCGATACGGTACGGTTCTGTACCGGTATTTCCGTTGGTGTGAACGCGCCTTTATTTTTGGACCCCTATTTGCTTTTACTACTGATAAAGATCAAAGCTGTGTTACTTTTCACTGGCTTTTTACCTATGAGTGCTCTTTTATTTTTGTGAATAAGAAAAAATCGTATTTGCGTCCTAATAAGGATGACACTTCAGACCCCGGAGTACCTACATAATAATGGGACCTACTTTCGTACCATTATCCTGAAGTTACCACTTCTGTCTGGTAATTGCAAAAAAATGCGTCTTACCTTTGCTTATGTATAGGGAAACTAGACAAAGTCGGTAATGGTAATAACACGTTAAGAAGTTTTATCTCAACAATCAACATCAGCCCATTTAAGTCCCCACTGCTGGGGCGCGGGCCTCCCTCAATCAGTTGAGGGGTAATTGCCATACTCACCACGTTTGGCAGACGGGTTGTCGAGGGTTTTGATATAAATGCAGAGTTTTCCTTCTCTTGGTGCTGATGATCATGCACGCAGCTTGGCCGTGTGGTCCCCGGCAGAGTAGAATAGACCACCCTCACTCTTACCGAGGTGTCGTAAAAGGCGACTAAGGTATCTCAACAATACTCTTAAATAATCTGATTCTTCTAAATCTGAATCTCAAGCACTAATGTTATGGATATTATCAAAATAGAAAAATTACAAATATAATAAAAAATGACGCCCTGTTGGCCTAGTGGTTTAAGTACCGGGCCGTGATCTCCGGGTCCTGGCTTCGATTCCTGGGTCGAGCAAAAAGTGTGTTTCGAATTTTTCGAATATAGCTCGGGTTTGTGATTACCAATCCGCATTTGGCAAGCGTGGTGATTAAGCCTAATCCCACCATAGTACCGATGACTTGATTTCTATAATGGAGGCCTTTGCCCTGCAGTGGGACAGTTATAGGCTGATACTTTACTTTACTTTACAAATACTTTTTATTACCTCCACCTAGACACTGAAACACAATTACTGAATTCAATGCTGACTATCCGTTGTAATAAACTATCCAAAAAGTGCAGGTTTTTTGTCATTGTATAACACAACCCGGTTAATGTAACAGAAAATGTAACAGAAAATAACGGAAAATTGTGAGCTGAAATTGCTTTATTAACGCTATTAAGCGTGAATAGGTGAGCTGTTATAAATATCTACAAAATACATGGAATAAATGTATGCCCACGCTCGAAAGTCTATTGCGAGAGTAATTGAATCTGGACCTATTAATTCTTGCCCATTCACCCCGAGAGGCCCTAAATATAACCTAATGGGTTCCCTCCACGCCTTTTTGATGAAATATTATTTTCAAAGATTCCTATTTTCATGGGAGATAGAGATTTCCATTTAAAATCAATTGGTTCCAATTGGTTTGAGGAAGCGCCTTTTGGAAATCAAGCTTCGGATTTCGATTGAATAATTTCCATGTTTTCAATGGAAATTAATTCATTTGACAATTTACTTGGAAAATCCCATGTATTACAGATTATGAAGTAATATGAATATCATAGATAGATACATAGATACGCCTTATTGTACTGTCTGTTGTTGTTGTATCATACTTGTATTTTATTTTTGTGCAATAAACAATATCTATAGGTAGGTACTCTTTATTGCACAACATACAAAACTTAGCTAGGTATACAGAGATACATTCTACAATTTAGGCGGTCTTACCGCTGGGAGCGATCTCTACCAGACAACCATCAGGTGAAAGACATCAGACAGAAGAGTGGAGGGTGGTGCAATCCTTCTCATATTTAACATTGATTAAAGAAATTTATATTAAAAACATATCTAGCTAAGAAATAAAACATTATCATACAATAATATATACTAATGTTACATAACTAAAATACAAATAACCTACACAAATTGTATTTAGGTTTATGTGTGAAGCTTTGGAATCTATCTATCTGTCACCGGAAAATAACAAGATAAGTAAGTTTAACAATATACTAGGAAGTTTATAAACTTTCGTAGGATTCTAAACGGGAGATAAATTGTATTATTTAACGTCCACATTTTTGTAGATGATAAACGTACTTAGCTCACTCGTAAAATAATAAGTAAGCAATATCCAAACGCTACGCGCGATCTGATTGGCACTGCCACTATGAATATTGACCAATCAGAGAGCAGTGTGTTATGTACGTATTTCAAAGATTCGTATATTTAAAAGAGTTTCAGTTATTGGTCAAACCATATACATTTTTACGAATAGATATCCGTTATTTAATAATTATACTGAGTGACGTCGGAAATTGATAAATTTACGAAAGTGTGGAAGTAAAATAATATAATTTATCTCTCGCTTAGAATCCTACGAAAAAAAAAATAGTTTATTGAACAACTTTAACATATGACAGAATGGGTTACAATATATTTTGGTTCTTAACTTAATAGGTAAAGTTGTGGCGAAAAGCGCGTCATATGCACTGGTTGCCATGATTTCTACACTAGGCTAGGCCTGTCACGTAGATAATCATTTTACACCGGTTACCACTTTCAAAGTTATTATAAAACTTGGTTTTTGAAGTTATTCGAATGAAATTCAGTATAAAAGCTTTTTATGGAAATTTATAAAACACATGTTTAATATTTAATTATCAAAATAATTTATTTAATATTTAAATAAAATTATGCCCTAAACGAGTAAAATGTGGGTTGAAAGTTTGGAAAAATTGAATCCCGAAACGGATTTAGGGCGGCCGATACCAGTAGGTAGGTAGCTATATTTTATACAAAGATAAAATGTATAGATAATTACAGAACTTACGTAAGTATTCGAATATTTGAAATACTTGCGTAGTGTTATCTATACTAAGCGCCATCTATAACTAATTATTAATTTGATTTAATTAAGCTTTACATGAGCAGTGTGTTGAGACCCTGTGAATCGTCCGGGGGGAGCCAGGGGTACCTCAAAGCACCCTCATTACATGTGTGTTTGTCAGTCGCTTACCGACTTGTTGATCTGTGCATGCCGTGGCAGCCTTTAAGCTAACACTATACCATCTAGATATAAAAATAAGATTATCCAAGTAAGGTTTGTGCTTTGTTGATTGTCCTTAAATAAATGAATGATACTAAAGAAATTGGTTGTTCATCACTCGAAGGTTTTTACAGAATGGGAATCAAACCCGATAAGCCCAAGAACCTGAAAAGGCCGGCAACGCATTAGCGATCTCTCTGATTTCACGCATGTTAATGGGGGCGATGATTGCTTTCCATCAGGTGATTTGCTTGCTCGTTTGTCACCTCTAGCATAAAAAAAATGCTTCCTCGAGTGAGTTTGTCACCACATTATTAGATTGCTGAACAATAAAATATTAGATTACCTGATAGGTACTAAATATAACGCCCCGAGGTGAAGTGTAAAAATAAACAGCCAAGTTCGTTAACAAAACCCATCTCATTAAAACAATTGCCGGGCGCGGTAATAAATCCCAATTATTAATATTTATTACCTTTCCACTGCTGTTTACTTTGTACAATGGCACCGAGTTAACATTTCCATAATTTAATTTTGCGGGGAGAGAAAAAGCCGCCTTTATGACAGGCGCCGTTATGAGACGATCAACAAAACACCCGCGACTCATACGCAAAGTGTAGGATTTTTATAGGCATCCTAACATGTAAATTTACGTCCCAAGTAAAAACGTTTTGTGTTTTAACTGCTAAAAGCTTGGCGTTGTTGCTGCCGGAGTTTAAAAATACACAATAGATAAGAATGGCTTTGTACTCGTAAATAATATTAATAAATGAAAATTCGACAACATCACATTGCGATTGTGACTGAAGAAATACGGCGTTCATAGAATTTTTTTTTCTCTCTGTTTTTTCTTTTTGCTTGGAAGGTGACGTCCATAGACAGCTGACGGCACTTCCACACGACCGGCACATCCTGTTCGCGCTGCACACTCGGCGCGCGGTCTGCCATCACCAAGGCTATCATTTGATATGCTATGAGCACTTATTACCTTTCGTAAATTTGCCAGAGTAATACAGTTGCACAAAAATTATGCATAACTGTTAGAACAGAAAGTTCAGATTTGCTTGTAGCAACATTGGTTCCTGTTAATTCCTTTTAATTAGCCTCATCTTAGCATTTATTCCCCTTGAGTCCAAAGCTCTCGCTTTGGAGCCCAGGGTAACCTTGGACCATGATTCAAGATATGGGGAGTCGGATAATTACAATAAAGCGATTACAGACGGACAGACAAGTGTACAACTGTATATGTCCGTACTATGACGCACGTAAAGTTGAAAACTCCTATTTCCTAATAAAACTATTTTTTAAATAAGGTACGGCATAAACCATCAATAAAGTCTTAAAAATCGTTTTTTAATTGCGCTAAAGCCGAGAGTATTAAAATCGGGAACAATGTAGCCATTTAATCGCACCTCGGGCGACCATTAAAAAGTGCTAAAACAAAATTCGGTGGTCGCCGATAAAAAATCTACCCTCGCGGGGAGTCGCGACGTCGATAGACAGGAAATAATAGTGTCGTAAAAACGTCGATATTAACAGATTTATCGATAGCCTGTAGATTATGGGTTGCTAACCTCTCTCTCTCTCTTCGGTCGATTCCCTCACTCCTGAGGATCGTGATTCCTTCTGATTTCGTCGACCAGCTGTCGCCATCGGCTGCGCTACCGCTCGGTGCAGGGTAGTACTTCAGAGGGGGGAGGGGAGTAATAAGAGTCGTATGAGTAAAGCTGCTATTTTAGGGGGGTAAATACAAATAAATATGTACGTAAAACATTTTAAGATTATATAAAAATGTTGTTTTTTTATTTAGGCCGCCATTATATTAGTGATCTCTTTGATTTCGAGGATATTCATGGGCGGCTTTGATTATCTACTTTCCATCAGGTGACTCTCTTGCACGTTTGTCGCTTCTAGTATAAAAAATACAATATTTGCGTTGTTATTTTGATTGAAAGGCGTGGTGAAATTACTTAGTTTTCATTTGAAGCTTCATTACAAATTTAGAATAATTTTATTTTAACAATCGTGGTTTTCAATAGTAAAAAAATTGTAAAGTAATCTCGATACTAAACTTTTTGTAACATCCAGGTTTCATTACAATGTTTTCCTCAAGGAATAGAAATACCTAATTAGATGCCCTACGAAATTCTGCTCGATGATCAAAAAAGGTTTTTCTGAAAGTACATATTCAATTATAAAATAATTTACGAGGAATTAATAAACGATTTACTAAAACTTAAATAAATCTATGTGCTACTTATTATCGATATACCTAACGGATATATCGAAATATTGGAAACTCAAAAATAAGGTTATGGTAGAAACCTCGTAAATAACTATTATAACATTAATAATTAACAATCGATAAAGAAAACATCGACAGTTACCTACCCATCTCTAATTGAAAATGAAAGCCGCCCAAAAATCAGAGGAAATCATTAGCCTCCAACGGAGCACTGAAAAAAATTTAAATTGTACTTTATGCTTTGTCCCTAATGGACCAGAAATATCGTAGTTGCGAGCTCAAAACCTCATGTGTAAAGACTTTTAGAACTTAACATAAAAACGGCTGAATTTCATGCTCTATCTTTTCTAAGATGAATATTATCATAATGCATTCTTGCATTCGCAAATATTAAGTTACTTATTAATAAAAAAAATTAAAGGTAAGGTATTATTTTGTTTACTTATAGTTTTAACTAACGACACATTTATGTTGTTCTCATTATAACTAAAATGTTAATAATATCCTCGACTGATTCCACTACGTACGTAGGTAAGAGTGATATTATCATCATACCTAGTGCACAAGTGTGTGTGCAATTTTTTTTTTAAAGTAAAAGGTTTATTTCATTAAAAATGGTATTTTACAAAAAGTGGTCGTAGTCACCTTGTAAGCAAAAGAATGCCTGTGTCAGGTGACTACGCTCCTGCATATCTAATAGTTAACATACAAGTTTGTAGGTTTTACAAAAGTATAGATACCCATTTAAAGAAACTGTTTTGTACTAATTATTCTAAGTGTATGTGTGTGTGTGTGTGTGTGTTTGTGTGTTAACATGAGTGCACTAGTAGTGTCTCCGTTTCTTCGTAATCCAATGGTAACAGAAAGTTAGTAACCAGTTTTTTACATTCATACGATGTTATACTACAATTCAACACACACAACACAACAAACACAACACAACAATACACAACACAACAACACACAACACAACAACACACAACACAACAACACACAACACAACAGCACACAACACAACAACACACAACACAAGTGCACTCTCTATTACCCCCAATTTTCGATGGAACACGAGTGTGACACGACCTGAGACGGCTTAACGTGCTTTCTGAGACACAGGACTGTCTCGGTGGAGATATGGCTCGAAGGTTGTACTGATGCACTGGAGGTTTTGTTGAGTTTTTTCCCGAGTCGGGTCAAAATTCGTTCTACAGTTTTTCGTTATGAAATTCTCAGGAGCAGGCTGGAGTCTAGAAGGTTTTGGCCTTGCCGTTAAAATAATTATCTCAATGAAAAGATTTTATAATTAATAAGAAAATAGTAATCAAGGCTTGTTAATTCAGTTGCGGCCTTAAGCCTTAATATTTACCGCTTTATCATACTAAAGAATGAGTAAAGTACCTACTTTCTCAGTTTATATTTTCATTAAGCCCAGAATTTCACAACTCCCACAAAATAAAGTGCGTGGTAAAAAATAAAGCTATTCAAGCCTAAAATGTTTTGAGTAAAAACAAACGACATTTAATGTTTCGCTTGACCAGTTTTTATGATTTTGAAGGTACTAACCCTGTTGCGGTCCAAGGAAAAACCGGTTTATTTACTTAATAATTTCTAGGTAGAAACTGTCTACAAGAGACGTATTATACGGTTAATAAATATTTTTACACGAGCTATTGTGTAACAATATTTATTGCGGGTTCGATCCCCGCACAATACAAACATTTGTGTGCATAAACATGACTGTTTGATTGGTTTGGGTATTTTCTATGTATTATAAGTATCTATGTATTTACAGAAGAAAAGTATCAAATGTATTTGTAATTCCGCTGTTGGTTCTGATATCCGTAACACACCTGTGTTACGGATATCAAGCACCTGCTTGAGCTACCTATCTCGAAATCAGATCAATGTTCGTGATGTTGTGAAATATTTATTTATTTGGACATCACAACACTATCTATATACGAGTGCAACATCAGTTTCAGAAGTACAAACAAAAAAGTGAATACAGAAATAAAAACAAAGCAAAGAAAAAACAAAATAAAAAGGGTACTTGATCATTTATTTATTTATTGTCGTTTTATCTTCATCATTTATGATACACTCACTATTCTCGTGGAACTTAGGGACCTTCAAGAGACGAAAGTACTACTTTCTAAAAGCCGACAACGCATCAGTGACTACTCTGGTCTCACTGTTTTTCCTATCATTTACCATCAGGTGTAGAAAGCAATCAAGCAGGCGGTTCGGCTTTTTTTCGGTAGATGTCACTATGCATAATTACATCGCGCTAGCAAGGCGTGCTACCGAATAAAAGACCTCGAGCCGCCTACCTAACACTAACAGTTCAAAACGGTATACCTTACAGTGCGGTAAAGACGCGCAGAAGCGGCAGAACAACACTTTTAAAAGACAAAGGAGTTGTAACTCTTTTGAAGAAAAGAGTAATATTGCTCTTTACATCTTTAACTCCTAATTAACTCCGTAACTCAAAAGACTTGAATCGAAGATAGAAGTGATTGATGCGAATTGCAATGGGTTGTCTCATCGACGTGTTTATCCAATCTTATAAATTCAATACAAATAAATAATTTTGTATTTGGTGCCTTTGGTATGTTCAAAACTAAACCCCCAGTACGTTACGTAATTATTCGCGAACATTGACCCACGGGTTCGTCCACGGGAAAATCGGTGCGAGTGGTGAGAGGTAATCAGTGAAAATAACGGGGCATCCCGGTCAAGTTCCGGCCTCACCAGATTGTTTTGTTGTGCCTTTTTGTCCCGAATTCGTGTCATATTTTAATGTCCTTTGTTGTCACAAAACGTAGCGTTGGTCACGTAGAACTGGCCAATAAGGGCTTTTGGTGCGTAATTAAATGACAAAGATTAAACAACAGACAGTCAGATCCCAATAGTTGATATTTTTTATATCAATATCAATAAGACCCACATTTCGGCATGAATGGGTCAGCTCGACCGGAGTGATACCACGGCCACACAGAAAACCAGCGTGAAGCAGCACTGTGCTGTTTCGCAGCGTCAGTGAGGGTACCGGAGGCCCAATTGGGGGAAAGGGGAACCCCCCTAAAGGTTGGCAGCGCACTTGTGACTGCGGCATGGGCGGCGGCAATCGCTTACCATCAGGTGATCCGTCTGCTCGTCTGCCACCTTTCACATAAAATTATATATATATATTTGGTGGTCAAATATTTCTAATAATATTTTCAGAGGATATTGTAAATATATACCTACAATATGATGATGAGACTATCGATAGCTAATGTCGAATCAAGCACTTACAAATTTCTTCGACTTAGTAACGCGTTCAGTGGTCTAATTAGTACATCAACCTGGATTGTGGAAGATTTGGGTTAGAGACCCGCCTGATCACGAAATGACATTTTAAGTGTGTTTTTTAGTTAGTCAGATCCCAAATCAAAAATATTGATATTATTGAGAACAGCTTTTGATCCTAAACGTTTTGCCGCAAGCTGATTTAACCAGGCTTTATCGTGTTCAACTAGACCCTCCGACACGATTCTTCTCCAAGTCAATCGTTCAACAGCGAGTTCCTCCCACTCTGCTACCGGGATCTGAAAAGCGTGCATATCGCGCTTGGTGCAATCATTCCAACGGAGCATGGGTCTTCCGATGGGTCTTTTAGCATTTTACTGTAGCAGCGCTCAATTTACGTGTCGCAAATGCGGATGGAAAGTTCACTCCCGCATATACAGCCACGAGCGCAGCTGTAATGTCACCACACCGCGCAATGCTGCTTAAAACATCTGTTATAGATGAGAAGGCCTATGATCACGATGATAACCAAATGATAAACTATACTAAAAGTAAAGACTCGTGGCACACGTTTGCTTATCCACTCTGTCTCAGTCACACGCTAAACTACTCCGAGAACACTGTACGTGCGCATGTGTGTGTGCGTAGCCTTTTTAGCACGCGATATAAGCAGCCGTCTATGTTAATATTTTGCGACCCCAATTGACTAAGAAAGAGATAACATGATACTGACGCAGCTCCGTTTTATAAATTGTACAAGTATTTGGGGACTGGACTGTTTGATGATATCGTATAAAATCTTGAAGCATCTCCTCTTATGATCACTCAAAACTTCTTATAATCTCTCGTTATTAAGTAAATATTCTCTTTCTGCATAATGGTATTATAATGAAATAGTAAAACACTTACCAGCTTTACAAGGGTCCAATCCAAGGTCACCAGAGTCTTTATTCTCAAAAGACGTGGACAGCAGCTCATCGACGGTAAATCTGTGCGGCTCCTCCCTCCCCTCTACCGAGGTTACTTGCGACGTCACACACAACACCACAGCCAGTATCACAGGGGCCGCCGTCGAGGACGGACGTTTACACCAGGGGGTCATATTGGGAGATTTTTTTCACTTTTAAACACTAAGTCATATTATCTCCTACTGATGATATCTGAAACAAAAATAAGTAAAAATTAAAATGTTTGCTTATATAAGTTAGTAGAGCAAGGTGTTCTAAAATCAAAATTATAATATTCAAGTTGTGTGTAATATTATGACACTCCAAAATAAGGAAATTTAAGTAAACACAATAATGATAATCATAGCTGAATTAAATCTATGGAGTTCAAGACTTAGGTAGTATTAGTGAGGTAAATACCAAGGAGTAGTGGTAATCATGTACATTTACCTAGAAGAAAAATATGTTACTTTTCATGAGCTACCGTAAAAAAGTAAATATATATCTAAAGTCAATTAATATTTCAATAAGACAGTTGAAATTTCAAAATCAATTTTGTGCGGGACGGGACCCTTCTATTAGCTATAGGTCCCCTATAGCCCGTTGCACCTATCGCTGGGATTTTCTTGGAAGCGAAGAAGAAACAGCATATTTGGAGTTTTTGTTGGCTCCGTAGCTGCTGGCGAACTGAGGCGAACTTTGTCGATCCTCCGGGATCGCGCTATTTATATTCCTTTTCCCCCGCGCACAACTAGCTGCCTCCTACGTCAGCTCTCAGCGCGGAAGGCGCCGCTGTTGTGCGAGAGGGACAGGACTATTCTAAGCTATATTCTACTATATCTATTGCCTATTGGGTAAGCTATCCCTATTGTATTTTATCGCGTGTAATTTCCCTACCTATTTTAAGTCCTCCTTAAAATAGGTAGGGAATCGTCCTTAGAGGGTGTGTACCTATAGTAAATTCGAGACAGAGCCAACATCTTTATTAAAATAAAACTTAGTACTATTACATTTTCTTACAACTATCTTAAACTATGAAAATACAAACGAACTATAACTAACTTAACAAAAACATAATAAAACTATACAAACATTGCAACAAATTACTAACTAAAAATCACTCTATTGTTTGAACACTAAATAATCACTATTAATTATAAGTCACTCAGATCAACTGTTTACACTTTAGTGTCATACGTTCGGAACAAATTTTACCAAAAAATTGTCAATCCAATAAGATGACACCATTTTCAAAAACGTTTAATTTGATATTAAAATCCGTTTCATAAAATTATTCGATTAAAACCACATCAACATTTTGATTTAGGTAATAACAAAATGTTCGATCGTTGTTATTACATAACCTCTTAACAATTTGAATAAAATCGAGTATTAGAATACGAGTTGTGGTGTTGATTTAATTTTCATAAATTCAAATAGTCACACATTTGACATTTGATTGGGGCAGATTGAAAACGAAATTAAATCTTTTGAACCCACATCACCGTGTAAATGTCAAAAGCTATTCATGTAACACGAGATGGGTTGATCGATTTATTTAAGATATTTACGTAGATAAATATATTAATTTTTCTGTTATCTGAATAACCAGAACCGTGCTTAAGCTACGTAGTAAGAAATTAGATCAATGTATCAGATGTATGAATTAATTATGTCATAGTGTGTAAATAATTAAGGGCGGAGTTTACCAATATCAAGATAACGTACAGTTACGAAAACGGGCTGTATTGTTAAGTTGAACATTAACCAGCCCTACTGTTCACCACAAAAATTGGATACCCAGTTAACAAAACGAACTTTTACTGACTGTTCTTTGAACTTTTAAACTTAACTAAAACCAGAAGTATCATTCATATTTGGTATAACAAAGTATATCTAATGCTTTTAAACTGAAAAATACGCCCACGTATTTCATACAGTTTTTTTTTATTGCTTATAGTAGGTATACGAGCTTGCGGCCCATCTGATGGTGAACGGTAACCGCCGCTCATAGACATCAACAATGCCGGAGCACAGTCATGCCGCTGCCTACCGTGAGAGAAGAACTCTTTTCAAACCTCGTTTGAAAAAGGACATGTCATAGCGAGAGTTTGCACAAGCGCGGGAAATAGGAGCGCTGGAAACGAAGCGTTCTGGAAGGGATTGGTGAAGTTTGCCGCGGCGTCTAGTCGTGCGATTGTAGAATGAATGTAGTTCATTAGACTACTTTTTCACATGATCAGATAATAACGCCAAGCAGCCGTCACGGTCAACTATATGAGAGTCATAGAGTAACTTATGTACTGAGATAGAGGCATCAGTTGGTAAGCCAGTGCTAGCGCCATCTAGGGGAAAATGACCAATACTCTACGGCTAAGAGGCATCAGTCGGCAAGCCAGTGCTAGCGCCATCTAGAGGAAAATGAACCTAAACTAACTTAACGGCTACGTAGTAGGTACAGCCACCTTTCAGTGCTCTTTGCCTTCTTCCATTTTCAATTTAAAACAAAAATTCCTCAGTTAAGAGACGTTAAAATACCTCCGACGGTTAGGTTAGCGTAGACGTCAGTTAAGCAGTAGTAACTACTGCTTTTTTTAACCGTCTCTGAGCTGTCAAAGCACAGTTCAAGTGCGATTACCTGAAAACTTGCTTGAAAACTTAGTGAACTCGGCCCTTAGTTATAAACTTTTGTATTTATATCAGATTAAACACAGATTAAGCTTGACGTCAATTTATACAACTTTTGGCTTGAATGCTTGACGAAGTTGAAACAAGTCTTGACTAGTCTTGAGGAAGGGACATTAATCCTATTACTACGGTTCAGCCGTTGACTAATAGAGCGGCGGGGGTCACCGCAGGGGGCATGAATTTGTGTCAATGAAATTAGGGTTTAAGGCTACGTCTCGTAAAGATAAATGATAAAGATTTCATTATTGGTCACAGAACACAAATTTAAATAAAATTCAATAACGAATTTCTACCGTGGGAGAGCCAAGCTTCGGCATGAATGGGCCGGCTCGACCGGAGTGATACCACGGCCTCACAAAAAACCGGCGTGAAGCAGCACTGTGCTGTGTTTCGCTGCGTGAGTGAGGGTACCGGAGGCCCAATTCGGGGGATAGGGGGGGTTTAAAGGTTGACAGCGCACTTGTAACTCCACTGGTGTCGCGGATGTCCATGGGCAGCGGCAACTGCTTACCATCAGGTGATCCGTCTGTTCGTCTGCCTACCTATTACATAAAAAAAAGACATAAATAAGTACACAAATAGGACAATTTGTGTAGCCAAGCAATGCTGAGGTTGGGTCTTGCAACCTCAGCATTTGCTGCAACAACCGAAGCCGCTGCAGCGCTGGTTTTCAGGCTGAGACTTGGATAATGTGTACACACTGCACACATACGTACAACAAAAAAGTAATTACTACTTTTAAAAATAAAGAGAAAGATAAACAAAGAAAAAACATAAAACACGTACGACGACGAAAGTAGGTACGTTTTACGCTTTTAATTTTTTTAAAACCATGTAAGACAAAGTAAACTAGGATTCCACCCGTACCATTTGGATAGGTGGAGATACACCACCGTGCACTTAAAATGTCATTTTTGCCACGCACCTCCTCATTGTGGAATCAACTTCCCGCAGCGGTATTTCCGAACCGATACGATATTGAGATCTTCAAGAAACCAGCCTATACCTTACTAAAAGGCCGGCAACGCATCTCTACTCCCTCTGGTGTGGCTAATGTCCATGGGCGGCGGTGATCGCTTACCATCAGGTGACTCGCTTGTTTGTTTGCCTCCCTTTCTCATAAAAAACAGCATTTTAAAGAGACACGCTTGCTAATTTGTCGCCCCTCACATAAAAAAGTCTGAAATATAATTAAAATGTTTACCTACCTTTCGACGGTACTTGGGAACCGACCCCTGACCTTTTGCTAACAGGGCCAATGCTGTAACAACTGAGCTACCAGTGTCTTTGGTAAGTGAAAGGAATTTAATCTAAATCTAAATTCTCACAATATCTCATACGTTGACCTGATTCCGTGCTAAGTACCTTAAGCAGTTGTGTTACAGATATCAGACAACAGAGGAACACAAATATATACTTAAATACATATATTACACCCAGACACCGAACAAACACAAGTGTTCATCGCACGAATGTTTGTCCAGGGTGGGGATCGAACCCCCAACCTTTGGCGTAAGAGGCAGGGTCACTACCAATTGCGCCATCCGGTCAGCCATTGTAAGTGCTCTTTGCTTCACGGTGATAGGGTTACCTACATCAATATTTTGGGCATTTAAATACTTAAAAATCGCATGTTAAGGAGTAAATTAAGAGCCTAGCTCTCAATCCAACTCCCTCGTATTTTGCTTTGCAATAAAAAAAGCAAAATCAATGGTGCAATAAAAAGGAAAGAGAGCATTTATCATCTATTGTGCAAATATGATTGAATACTTTGACCAAAAATGATTAATTTACTAGTCAGGCTAACGTTAATGACATTCATTGAATATCTTTAAAAAAATTACATGACAATAACATACACTATGTGAGTGAGCCATGCTTTAGCATCACACACATACATATATAAGTTACGCACAACGGACCAAGTAGGAGTCTAAATGCGGTAATTCCTGTTACCGCATTTAGACCCCTACTTGGTCCATTGTATCCTCGTCCTACCTCCCTCTTTGTAGAGTCCTGACTACTTTACATTAGATAGCATTCATATTCCACTTACTATCTATAAATTGTGTTTATTTCTTTATGCGATATTGCTCTCTGTTTATTCAGTATGTACCTTCGTTTATCGTATTTTTTCATGTTTCCAAGAACGATTATCATTTCATTGAATGGATCAGTCATGAGTACCTATATTTTCTTATCTCTTAACCCTTGGACAAGGGAACTAAGATAAGCAAGATCATGGTTACAAATATGGGGTTATCTCGTCTGTGGCAACTTTTTAAAATTAGAATGCAGTTAGAGTTTACAGAAATTGGTGAGTTTTTTAGCAATGGTGGCTCAGTGTATAAAAATGCGCCTTCCATACGGGGGTCATGGTTCGAATCCGAGAATGCACCTTTGTCAAATCTATGTGCATATTTTCGACCATTAGCTCGGCGGTGAGGAAGAACATCGTAAGGAAACCTGCACGTTTCGGATAGTTTCTGAAACGTGTAGCATGATTCAGTTGGTCTGGTCCAGACGGCAATCGCTTCATCGTAATTACCGGACTCCCCAAATCCTGAATCGTAGTCTAAGCGTACCCTGGGCTTCAAAGCGACAGCTTTGGACAGAACCGTGAACTATACGCTAAGATGAGGAGTTTTTAATCTACATTCTAGCCCCACACCTTAGCCACTGTACCTTAGAGGTCGTTAAAAATTCTTACTTTTTTATGTAATAGGTATAACCTATGATAACTCGCCCGTGGAGTCAAAATTGCGCTGCCAAACTCGAAACACCCCGTTTCCCCCGATTGGCCTCCAGTACCCTCACTCACTCAAATACACTCGCTGCTTCACTTAATTAAGTATCAGCTTAAAGTAAATTAGATGGTGATCATAAAGTTACAGTTGATACACGAACAAAGAAGAAAACACAAAGAGTTTTATCTCTCAACCTTCCTTTTTTAAGATGCTCTTTTAAGATTACAAACAAAAACAACCGGTCGAAGCAAACAAAAAAACTTTAGATTTTCACGTTGCATCGTAAATAACTCAAAGATAACAAACAACACTATGATAAGTACAAAAAACTTCTAATCTAACCCTCAAAATAAATCATTCAGGCAATAAAATAAAATACAAACAATATTAAGTTTCAAAAACTTCATCTTTATCTCTAATCCTGACCCTGCTATCATGTAAAAGTTCCCAATAGTGCTGTAGAAAGTCGACTATCGATAATCGATCAATAGTAGACGTCATTTAAATAGTATCGATAGCAAAACGATAGCTCAGCAGAACCAGGAATTACCCGTGTAGAACTTTTCAAATATTATCGTTAGTATCGTTGCTCGTAAACAAAATTATAAAGATAGTATAGATTGTTTTAGACTATCGATAGTTGGCCAACTAGGTACAAGAGTATTGTTTACAAATTAACCCGACGAACCGTTTAGCGCAGGGGCTTAAGCGCCGGTTTGATTCGCAATTGTGTTCGGTTCGATTCACGCACCAACACAAATGTTTGTTCACGAAACAGATATTTGTATTGGGTCTGGGTGTTTGTAGTACCCTCGTTGTTTCTAGTTTCCATGACACAAGGGAAAACCAACCTTAGTTTCGGACCAGGACAATGCAGGTATGTGATTTTGTCTCAATTCATTAATTTTATTAATTAGATGTTTGGTTTTCCCCTAATCACCCTTCACCACCGGAACCACCATGATCATAACATTTCTAAAAAAGTCGAGGAAAAAATCACAGATGGCGATCTCAGAGGTGCGTCGAGACTTCTTTTTTCAAATGACGTGGTACCACCAGACACGCCCGAAACTCTAGACGACCTCCGTTCGAAACATCCCCCAGCTCCTGCCACACCTCCTCTCCCGGAACCCCTGACAGATGCTCAGGTCTGCCTACAAGTTACACAAAATGACCTCGTTTCGGCAATAACATCCTTCTAAACCTGGCTCAGCGGCTGGCCTGGACGGTCTTTCTCCCCAACATCTGAAAGACCTAATTTCCGTTCAGGCGGGTAACTCGGGCCAAGTTTTAATTTTCTCTTTAACCAAATTAATAATTTTCATGCTTCTTGGAAAAATCAATATCGAAATTGTTCCCATCCTTTATGGCGCAAATCTCATAGCTTTGTCCAAAAAGGATGGTGGAGTTAGGCAAATCGCAGTGGGTCCACCTTCAGGCGTTTAACTTCAAAATTAGCCGTAAGACAAATCAGTCAAAAACTACGCTCCCAGTTCGAGCCGCACCAGCTCGGTTTTTGCACCATAGGTGGCTGCGAAGCTGCCGTCCACACAGTCCGGACCCTTTTGACCCAAAATCGGAGTGAGGTACTTTTAAAATAAGACGTCAAAAACGCTTTTAATGCCGTTAATAGGGACAACCTGATTTTACAAATAAAAAAGAATACCCCCGAAATGTATAACCCCCTTTTTCAATGCTATACTAGCCCTTCCAAATTCCTCTACAAACCCAACGAGCTCAAATCCGCCGGCGTCGGCTGCCAGCAGGGTGACCCGCTCGGGCCTGCCATTTTCAGTCTCAAATTAGGCCTCTAAATTTAAAGTTTGGTATTTGGATGATGGGACCCTAGGGGATGAAGCAGAAACTGTCCTGTCAGATTTTTAGATATTATTCAAAAATTTAGTTCAATTGGCCTGGTTTTAAATTTTGATAAATGTGAAATCTTTATCCGTGACAGTTTGCGCCCCAACAGGCGATCAGAAATCATTTCTAAATTCAAAATTGTAGCTCCGAACATAAAAATCCTTTCAGAAACAAGATTTCATCTTTTGGGATCACCAATCTTTGAAAGCGTTGTTATTCCGCATGTTGAAAAATTAATAGCAAAATTCAACGAAAGTTCAGGTCGCCTTTTTGAAATTAATCCCCATTCA
Source organism: Marasmia exigua (assembly GCA_019059595.1). Taxonomy (NCBI): domain Eukaryota; kingdom Metazoa; phylum Arthropoda; class Insecta; order Lepidoptera; family Crambidae; genus Marasmia; species Marasmia exigua. The sequence continues at coordinate 17,234,536 of CM032468.1, forward strand.
GCGCTTTTGATTTTAAAATTCTGTCTTTTTGTACCCAAATTTACTTATCTTTAACGCTGCTGTCCTCTGTGGAAATTCCAAAATATAACCCAAAATTTGAACAGCATGCTTAGTGGCGTGCTTGTTTGAGGCTAGTGATTCCTGGAAAATGGCTTTCCCGGGTCAAAATTTACCAGTGGATCCAAATTCACAAAGGTGCTGGGACAAAATTCAATGTGAATTCATACAAAATACTTTGATCAACAACAGCACCAACGCCGACCTTGCGCGACTCAGAGCGGTTTCGAGGAAGGAGTCCGGTCATTGGCCGCACCACCGTTAACGCCTTGGGGCACCATGGGCTCTCCTGTGTAAAAAGTGCCGGCCGTCTCTCCAGGCATTCCTCATTAAACGACATTATCCGTCGGTCGCTTGCCGAAGTCAAAGTCACGGGAGAGCCAAAAGCTGGCAGCTACCTCGCCCAGCGAATTTCCATTGCGATCCAGCGGGGTAATGCTGCCAGCATTTTGGGGACATTGCCACGGGACCTACTTTGTTTTAACTTTCCTTTTTATTTACTTTTAGTTTAATTTTATTTCTTAGTTATTGTCTTAACTTTCTTGTGTTTTTGTTCTTTTGTTCAATAAATATCTTAACACATGAATATGGGGCTAATATTTATATAATATAGTCGTAGCAATACCTAATCTAGAGATTTGCAACGGTGTATCGATACTAACTAATAGTTTTTAATATTGATACCAACAAAACTATCGATTATATTTACTGGTTCTGGAATATCAATACCACCGATAAAATTGTCGTTTTCGAATTGCAACACTACTTTACAAAGCTTAATTTAATACTTTGGTATTTTTGCTGCCGAGGAACTTTTAGAAATATTGAGTTCTCGGTTACCGAAATGAACCAGAGTCCATTTGTTTTTACTACCAGGGTTTATAGGCACCTAAGTACAGAAGCAATTACTCCTGTAGTAAAATGTTGAAGGTCTAATCGGGGTGGAAACAATGTATGCTGTGATTTTGCAATCGCCAGTATTTTAAGGAAAATTTACCCCAAAAGAAAAAAGGAAACCCTTATACCTACAAAGTATTTGAAAAACATCAACACAACCAATTACTCGTATGATTTTATTGTTTATAGCAATCTTTTGCAATTTTCTCTTAAGTTTAAAAATTTTTCGACAGTCGTCTTCTGGGACTACCTATGGGGTGAGAGAAACTATTGTATTGGAGCAATATTGAAATCTTATAAATATACCATAATAAATTCTAAATATCAAATCAGTTCTTAGATATTGGGCGTTTCTTATGTATTATAAGTATGTATTTACAAAAGAAAAATATTGAACGTATATATTTGTAATTCCGCTGTTGGTTCTGACATCTTTAACACAGGTGGTTGAGCTACCTATTGTACGATTTTTTTTTGAGATTTCAATATGTCTCCTATACCTAAATGTTGTATTGTTATGTGCGGGTAAGGAATTAAACTCTTTGCTGGAAGATGTCTTCCCTGAACGCTATGATTTGAACGTATTCAGTGAAAGAGTGAATATGCTGCTACTAGAAAAACACCGTAAATTTTATAATAAATATTAAATTAGCATGCTATGATAGTAAGAAATAAGTTAGTAATAGTAAGATAATATGTAATAGACCCTCTATATTTGCTATGCCCTTACAGGGCGTCACATGAATACCTTTATACTTATTCCACCCATGTAATTGTTTTGTAATGTGACACGCAATAAACGAATTGAATTGAATTGAATTGACCACATTATCACTTATCATCAGGTGAGATTGAGGACTGTCTGGCTATTTGAAAAAAAAAGTTTTTACATGTGCGCGCACTAACTAAAATCGGTCATCATCATCATCTCAGCGTTTTGTTCCGGTTGCGTCCCAAGCTGATGCTTCGGAAACCAAGGTCCGCTTTTCTATTTCGACTCCTCCACATCGCAGGGTCTTGTGCATCCCTAATGGTCAGTTTATTGGTACGCATGTCATCCTTAACGACGACAAGCCACACCTTCTTGGATCTACACCTTCTGCCGGGCCCCGGCGGTGGTGGCATGGGCATACATAATATGTTTCCCACGTAGCTGTTGAGTTTGCGCAGAATATGACCGTACCAACGTAGGTGACTCTCATCACATGGAAGCTGAAACGCACACGCGAGTTCCTCACGCGCTACCGCCACACTAACTACAATCAATGTCAAGTCAAAAATATTGTTTTAGGATCTCTCCTTTCACAATCACGTTTCCATCTAGACTGTTTCTCAGACACCTCTTTCTAATCTTACTTTAATCTTCTTAACAGTGCCTTTGAACTGAACGAAAACATAGCTAATCCCGAACTACCTCAGGCCAAAGTTAAAGCTCGAACACAAACCGGAACTTGAAGTAGTAAGTTTCGCTCCCCACTAATCATCACATCAAAGGAGACTTGCCCCTGTGTCCTCTACGAAGATACAGGGTTTATTTTGTGTACTATGTGACGTCACATCAGTGACAATATCTGTGATATCATAAAATTAAGGATTTTGTATGAAATTAGGTGTTAAAAGGCATTATTTTTAGGTTTTCTCACCTCAAAAGATAAAATGAGAACCATCATTAACCCTACGATTCGGCTACAGGCCGCCAATCTTAACGATCAGCCGCGAATGCAGGATATATTACAGTGCATAGTGCGCAGACATACGTGCTGCTCTATACCCTTATCCTCCATATCCCGATGGGACAATGTGATCCCGGAGAGGATCGGGACCGTACCGGAGGAGGATTGGGTGCAGGAACAACGACTAAATTTGTTTCTGCAGAACAGACAAATTAGCCAACTGCCTGATTCCAGACTGACACAAAATTTTTGACCGAAAAACTTAGATACAAATTTTGGCCCGATGATTGAACTTGAGACTTCCTGCCGTCGCTTAAAAGTGCGACCCTTTAGCCAGACGCCACCGAAACGGTCTATCTTAGCATATGATTCCTGGTTACGTCTAAAGCTTTCGCTATGGAGCCCTGGGTACGCTTGATGCACCATGATTTAGGATTTCGGTAGTATGGTAATTACAATGAAGCGACTGCCGTCTGACCTTTGCAACCCTTTTATAGGGGAACAGAACTGAATCATGATTACACGTTTCAGAAACTATCCGAAACGTGCAGGTATCCTCACGATGTTTTCCCTCAACACCGAGCTAATGGTAGAAATACGGACATAGATTTGAAAAATCCAGAGGTGCATGTTCGGATTCGAACCACGAGTCGACCCCCGTAAGGAAGCCGCATTCTGAATCACTGAGCTACCATCACGAGGCGGTCTACCTAGTAACCCAAATAAAGAATAATTAAAGTTACTTAGGCCTTCCTTGGTGTCTTAAAAAGTCTAGATACATTTACAATCCAAGACTTTATTTTTTTCTTCTCTCCTTTTTAAAGCGAAACGGATAATCCCATTTGTCCAACTCGGCTATTTTATTTCCTCCACTTATTTTCTTTACAAAAAATCTGGGTAAGACTACATAAATTTAGATGCTTTTCTGATAATTTTATAGTTTAAGGTTAAAACAGTTTAAAGGCGATATTTTGTGCTAAAATATTGGACATCCAGAACCATACGGTAGTATTTCGGAATAACTCAAAGTCGTCTTTTTTCATAAATTTTAATAGGACACCAGAATTGACTTAAGTTTAAAGTTAAGAGAATATGGTATTTTTCATATGCAATGTTCAAGACATTAGTGATAACTGTAACGTAGCTTGAGATAACAGTTTGTCGTCAATTGTGCAAAATATCCTGAATAAATTGATCTGGGTGTGTGACATCTCATCTCATCTTAGCGCGTATCCAGTTTTCCACTGAGCTACTAACGCTCGAGTGATACCACGGCCCGACAGAAAACCGGCTTGAAGCAGCATCTCTGCTGTGTTTTGCTGCGTGATTGAGGTTGCTGGAGGCCCAATCCAGGCTAACGGGGGTTTAAAGGTTGGCAGCTCACTTGTGACTCCATTGGTGTTAGGAGTGTCCATAGGCAGCAGCAATCGCTTAGCATCAGATGATCCGTCGCTCATCCTGCCACCTATTACATAAAAAAAAACATTTCAAAAATACATTAGTGGATTCTTTATTGATTTAAGATATAACCAATAACATGATCCTTAAGCTATCATCGCTCACATTTAGATCAACACATTTATATGTTAGTAGATACTATTATCATATAAATGTAATCATCAGCATCATCAAGCAACCCACTGCTGCTCGTGTCCACTCCTGTCTGTGTGTCTGGACATAGGTTCTCGCTGATGCAGCGCCCTGCTCCCCGATTTGTCAGGGGGGGGGAGCCACTCTCATCCACGCCATCTCCAGTTCCGCTTCGAATGTTCATCATCCCTCTTGTCGCAGGCGTCCTACACTAGCGTACGGTCGCGGTCTCCACTTAAGGACTTTAACGGCATCCAACGGCTGTCAGTTCTAGCCGGCTTAATGCATGACCACCACTTTGCCACTTCAGTTTGCTCAATTCGTTGGCTAGTCGTTGACTACTGGTTCTTCTGTCGATTACATCTATTTTGCATGATGCGGTCCTTCAGAGATACTCCGAGCATAGCCCTTTCCATAGCTCTTATAAATGTATTAATTTACCATATTATTATTGATTTAAGATAACGAAAGCACGAGTCTTAAGAGTCCTGCGGAGGTCAATTCAAGCCGTCAGCACAGCATTTGTTCCCGATCGTGTCAGATTACTGTCCCATATCATGAAATGAAGAGATGGTCAGAGTGCACTTGTAATAACTTAACACACTTTGTCTATCTAATCTATTGCTTACTTTAAAAAGACCTGCGGAGGTCAGTCCTAATTCAATTTGAGGCCAGCTTTGCCGTTCTTCGGACATCTCGCTATCTTTGTCGCGCCACCGCGAGCCTTGTGTGGAAGTAAAAACAGCAAGAGAGCTGTATTAAATTAGTTAGAAAATTGTGCATTTGTGCATACCAAAAATGATAAATGCACCTTTATATTTTGATTTTCAAACATTGTGTAACTAGACAATACAATCTGTGTCCCTGTTAATGATTGATTGCGTTTTTAATATAAAACAAATAGGTCATTAGCGTCGAAAAAGTTACGAAATGTAATCGCATATATTTTTAGCAGGTAAATATTTTTAAGAGTAGGTATTAACCAACACATAGATAAATACTTCCTTTATCCGAATAACATCAATGAAACGTCGAGATTACCTTAAATTGCAAATTATTTTGGTATTACGTTTGTATGGGAAACTCGTTGTTCACCGGCCCCTTAAGTTCATTTAGCAAAGTCTCGTTGGGTAACAATAATATGTCTGCAACTAACACTCAGCTTAAACTGATTTGAAATACAATGAAGAAAACACAAAAGAGCAAACTGAGGTAATCTTCTAAAGTCTTCAAGTATCATTTCTCAGAATTTGCAACGAACCCTAAAACGTAGAGGAGGATATAAATTCCTGTGAGTGTTTGCAAAGTAACTGAGATAGGGTTCTTCGCTGTTAAAATGGTAAGCAGGTATGCCAATAACTGCTTCGGTTTACACCCTTGTCATCGAATAGAGATGGCTGTTTAACATAGGTACGGTCAGCATCAGAATGATCTAAGCGTCCAAACCCGCCAAAAATCTAATCATTTGATTCATTTGATTATCCCAAAATAGTTTAAAATAGATCCGGTTTAGTAGGTAGCTAAAAATTAAAATCTATTGGGGTCGCTATCAGCACCCAGAGAAGGAAAACTCTGCTTTTATATCAAAACCCTCGCCAACCCGTCTGCCAAGCGTGGTGAGTATGGCAATTACCCCTCATGTGATTGAGGGAGGCCCGTGCCCCAGTAGTGGGGACTTAAATGGGCTGACGATGACGATGATATATAGATAGTACATCTAATATAATGGCACATTATGGTCCGAATCTGTAGGTCGATAAAACGTCAAACACTGGCGTTTTATTGAGGGACTGTGACTTTGCTGACTTCGACTGTTGACTACCTATTTATTTTCTATAACTTACTTGACATTGGCAAATTGTCTTCGGGTAGAGCCATATTAAAAAAAAATTGGTCAAATCGGCCCTTAAACTGTAAAACAAAACGTTTTTTCCCATCGCTACTGATGGCATATATATTATAATACCTATGGGAAACGAAGATTTTTGCACGGTTTTCAGCTATTTCCTGCATCTAATGTTATGGGCTTGTCAAATTGGTTATGATAAGTAGGTAGTTTACTACACGGTGTTGAGATATTGCCATAGATAACGTAAAATACATCGGGTTGAAAATATTTAAGGAAAATGTATTTCCCATTTCAATATTTCTTTGTTGTAATGATACAGTGACTCTCATTGTAGAATCGTTACCGATGCAGTGTAATATGAAATGAGCTTACAAAATCTTAGAAGGCCGGCAATGCTTTTTCAATCCTTTTGGTGGGCGGATTGCTTTTTCCATTAAATAAAATAATTAATAAATAAATAAATATTTCACAACATCACATACATTGATCTAACTCCGAGATAGGTAGCTATTAAATAAGATACGGTTTTTTGTACCATTGATTAGTTTAAAGGATATAAGTGATATACATTTGATAGTGTTATAAATTTAAACATATTTACAGTTTATCTCTTTATGTTTTTTTTTTATTATTATTTTGATTTTTTCCTTATTTAATATTGCACCACCTACCCCTCCTCTACTATTAAATGTCCTTTAACCGAAGGTTGTCTGCAAGAAATGCTTTCAGCGATAAGACCGCCAAAATGTCTGTAATGCCTTGTACTTAAGTTGTGTATTTTGTGCGATAGTGAGTTCTGTAAAACAGTTTGGCTGCAGAGTTTTTCCCGCCGAATACAACTTAGAGGAAGAGTGTACTCTTTTTAGGGTTCCACAGCCAAATGGCGAAAAACAGAACCCATATAGATTCGTCATGTCTGTCTGTCTGTCCGTCTGTCCATCTATCCGCCCGTCCGTCCGTCCGTCCGTCCGTCCGTCTGTACCTATGTCACAGCCACTTTTTTCCGAAACTATAAGAACTATAATATTGAAACTTGGTAAATAGATGTATTTTGTTAACCGCATTACGATTTTTCCACAAAAATAAGTACAACATTTTTGGGGGGAGGGGGGGGAATCCCCTATTTAGAACTGAAACTCTATTGTTTATATCTATGGATAGGTATTTAAAAATGATGTTAAGGTTTCTTGCATATTTTTTTCTAAACATAATACTTGCGCAAGAGACGCTCCCAAAGTGATAAAATGTGTCCCCCCTCCCCCTCCAACTTCTATAATAAAAGAATTATACAACTGGAAAAAAATATATGATATACATTGCCATAAAACTAACTACGACAATTGGTTTGAACTGGATCTAGTAAATAGTTTTTTTAATACGTTATAAACCGTAATTTGCCTTCCATATACCTATCTTACTTGCTGCTACGGAACCCTTCATGCGCGAGTCCGACTCGCACTTGGCCGGTTTTTAAATGGCCGGCACGCATTAAGTGGTTTAAGTACCGGGCCCTGATCTCGGGGTCCTGGGTTTGATTCCCGGGTCGAGCAAAAAGTATGTTTCGAATTTATCGAACACTGCTCGAGTTTGTGATTTCCAATCCGCATTAGGCAAGAATTTCTTCTTAGGGCCGATTTCACCGTTAAAATTGAACGCGAACAATTCACTTGAACTCGGTCTACGCGCTAAACTGAGTTCCGTTCCTTTGTTTTCGCTCGTATTGATCGCGTTTAAGCGTTGATCGCGTTCAATTTCGACGGTGAAATCGGCCCTTAGTACCGATGACTTAATATCTATGATGGAGGCCTTTACTCTGCAGTGGGACAGTATGTGGGCTGATACTTTGACTTTACTTTTTTTTTACGTGGAATAATGATTGCTCTTCTTATTGATTGATACTTCATATAGATATTTAACAACTTTGAATGAAAACCTATTCGTTTAAAAAAATAAATGTTTTCCTATACCTATTTATTATCAAGAATAAGAAAGACCTATCTAATCTCTTACAATTAGTAGGTATTATTATAATTATCTAGTTTTAATAATCCAAGATTTCATCGTGGATTTAATCAATTACAATAAAGCCTAATTGGACATTATTGCTTGTCTAATTTAAAATGGCTCCTCAGTCTTTGATGAAGGCAAGTATAAAATTGTATGCCACCTCTGAACTGCCAACATTAATTTAGTTAAGTAAGTTAATCAGACAACAGTATGTTAGTTAGAATGCCTTTCTATAAAAGGTTTTTTCTAAAGACAGCAAATCTGCCTTAGATTAATGCCTAAGTCAATTACGATATACTGATACGATGATTCTGATGTTGATGTGATTACTTAAGGTGACGGGTAGGGCACACTAGCGACTACAATCGATTTTCATTTTTAGCTACTAAACCAGATCTATTTTAAACCATTTCGGGATTACAGCGGCCACTTTTGGCGTGAATCAGTTTATCGCTTACAAAAACGGACTCAACATTTGTGCATGGTTATATTTTAATCGATAGTATAAGTGTTTGGCGAGGGTTTTGATATAAATGCACCGGTTTCCTTCTCTGGGTGCTGATGATCATGCCAGTAGCTGTACCTTAGTCGCCTTTTACGACACCTCAGTAAGAGTGAGGGTGGCCTATTCTACTCTGCCGAGAATCACACCCCGTCTGCCAAGCGTCGTGAGTATGGCAATTACCCCTTATGTGATTGAGAGAGGCCCGTGCCCCAGCAGTGGAGACTTAAATGGGCTGAAGATGATGATAAGTGTTTGCCAAGAGATTGTAACCCCGAAATTGTTTAAAATAGATCCGGTTTTGTAGCTAACAATTAAAATCGATTGGCGTCCCTAGTGGGGATATCCTTCACTTTAAGGGGCGCGAAGGTCAGACGGCAGTCTATTTATTGTAATTACCTACCAGACCGAGCTTCGAATCGACAGCTTCGGACACAATAGGCTTGTGTACCTACTAGGTCAGAGATTGGCAGATTTTTTAAATAGCATTGAGAAATAACGGTCAAAAGGAGTTATGTTTTAAATTTCAGCTTGAAACCTTATGTATTATTTTTGTTATGAGCCATCAAAGGCAAAGATAAGCTAGTAAATTTTAAGTCTTAAATTTACGAAATATTTATATAGCAATCGATATCTTATTCAATTTATAGAAACTTTTGTTAAGAAACGATTTTCATAAACGCACTATTTCATAAAGCTATCGAACAAAGCTATCTCGCGATGCGCGCAAACTAGTGAGGGCTGACGTCACGCCTCGCGTCGCTGTTTGTATGGAGCGTTTTGGGCAAGTCTATTTTAAGTGATTTTCAAATTGTCCTAACAAATCCATTCTTTCACCGATGTTTTCACTTTTGAGGGGTTCTTATATTACTAACAAGAGAAAAAAATAGGACATTAGCCTACTGGAAATTAAATATTTAGATGATAACGACCCTGTAGTACGATGTAGTCCCTGCTCTTTGATGTAATGCCCAGACCTTAGTATCGAATTAGCTGGCACCTATACAGACCTTGTGCTAGCTAGGCGTTTGTGGAAGTCCCGTATCCTCAATTATTTCTGGCCCGGAGCAGTTAGGTGTCCGCTCTGAATGGCGAGAATTGCTCGTAATCAGTCGAAATTCGCGAGTCTTACTACTAGCTCTTATATAATCTGTGCTACTAGCTTATGAAGCTATTAATAAAGTACCTAGTAACACTGACGAAGACTATATTTATGAAAAGGTGCAGAGTATAACATCCAGACATTTTGCGTACCCGAGAAACTTTCTAACAATCAGTTTTAATTTAAGTTTGACGTGTGTGCGTGTGCGTGTGCGTGTGCGTGTGCGTGTGCGTGTGCGTGTGCGTGTGCGTGTGCGTGTGCGTGTGCGTGTGCGTGTGCGTGTGCGTGTGCGTGTGCGTGTGCGTGTGCGTGTGCGTGTGCGTGTGCGTGTGCGTGTGCGTGTGCGTGTGCGTGTGCGAGTGCGTGTGCGTGTGCGTGTGCGTTCAAAAACCACGAACTAAAAAGTGTAAAATAATATTTTTAAGACTTTATACACCTCAAATAACATTTTATAACAGTACACTCGAGAAAAGGATTTGCCGAAGTCGGCGCCCAATACCTGTTGAATAATTGAATGTTGTATTAAATCACAAGATAGTATTAGGCGCCGACTTCGGTGACACCTTTTCTCGAGTGTACTGTTATAAAATGTTATTTGAGGTGTATAAAGTCTTAAAAATATTATTTTACACTTCGTGGTTTTTGAAGGCGGTTTTTTTATTTGTAGATTTTTTTAATTTTGAAGTCATTCGACCTAATATCGAAAGTGAAAGTGTGTGTCTGTCTGTCTGTTTGTCAGTTTTTCACAGCGTAACGGAGCAACGGATTGGCGTGTTTTTTTAGTGAAGATAGTTGAAGGGATGTAAAGTAACATAGACAACTTTTCATCTCTTTCTAACGCGAGCGAAGCCGCAGGCAAAATCTAGCATAGAATTTAACCATAGGATTATATTGGTAAATAGCCATCAATTTGTAGGCCTTCCTTTATCATCCTACGTTGAAAAACAGAAAGCTCAAATTGAAGTATTGCATCAATTTGTTTGTGAAATCGCCCACAAAGATGCCTCGCCGATTTTATGGCTGGATTATATTTTATAACCTCACATAAATACTCAGTTATCAAAACGACATCCAGCCGGGTTCGCATCCCGCAAAATTACTGATGGACGGTCACAAAGAAAGCAAATGCTATATTATTGAAATGTATCCCCCTTATCGCCCAGTGATAATAGTGACCAACGCCCCTACCGACCTCCCGGCACAGAACGTCGTATCTCCAAAAGTAGCTGAACAAAAACCAGCTTTATACATTTCAGACAAGGTTAAATTCTGAGTGAGAGAGTGAATGGACTTGTTGAATGAATACAAGAGTAAAGGTCAAAGAACAGTTGTTGATTAGTTGTGGCGATTGTCTGTACTTAGAACAAACGTGCTGTTTCTGATAATTTTGTTGAAGCGTTCTCTACTGTTCATGTGGCATGATAAAACACATTATATACATTTAAAAGAAAGTTCTATTAAACTAGTTACACCAGAAAATGGCTGGACCGTAATTAACGATGCTCATTTGTTGAAATTGTCTTGGCCGAAAATAGCAAGATAACTCTTAAAATGAAAAAAAAACTGGAGAAAATTAGGGTGTAGGTAATGAAGTTCACCCTAAGACCAGATCAGGCTAGGACACTCATTTAATGAAGGGTACTAGCTGATGACGATAGGTAAGGCCATCTTCCAGCTCTCAAGAACAGACTGAGAATCTAACTCGGGACCTTCTGCGCTTAGGCCCTACATGTTGACCGAAGTAGATATATTAATATTTTGAACAATGTCAATGCCAATCGCCCTGTTGGTCTAGTGGTTTGAGTATCAGGCCGTGATCTCGGGTTCCTGTGTTCGATTCCTGCGTCGAGCTAAAGATATTTTTCGAATTTTTCGAACATAGCTCGGGATTGTGATTGATCACCAATGCACATTTGGCAAGCGTGGTGATTAAGCCTAATCCCATCATATTGATGACTTGATTTCTATGATGGGGGCCTTTGCCCTGCAGTGGGACAGTTTATAGGCTGATACTTTCCTTTACTTTTTTTACACTAAAGGGTAAGTTCCAACCTCTGAAGAGGGTCTATTTTCAACATACGGGCGGTATTTGTTTTTCCATTAGTTCCCGCCAGGCGCCAAATATTTGTGTCCCTTTAACTGTTGACAGAAGAATGCCTTTTGAGGATTCAGAAGGAATAGCAAGTCGATATTTAGTTTGTGTTCTTTCAATCACTATTATTAATGGAAGTTCGAAAAATGGTAAGTAAAGACAACCAAACGTTACAAAATTCTCTCAAATCTTAAATTGATAATGAGCCAAATGTTTTTCATCTTAAGGAGAGAATTGGATGATTTTTTTTAATATACAGGGGGCAGACGAGCAGACGTATCACCTGATGATAAGTGATTACCGCGGCCCATGGACACCTGCCACGTCGAAGGAGTCACAGGTGCACTGCCGACCTTTTTAAAAGGGAGTTCGCTTTTCTTGAATATACAGTTTTGTCGTACGAGGTAGAAAGTTTCTTGAGAAACGCACAGTTGAAGATTGCCGACCATCTTGAATACAACATTTATACTAATGAAAACAAAAAAAATATCCCCAAGGACCATATGGTCTAACCTAAAAAGAATTCGCCTTTCTATACAAATTGAACCAATAAGCTGTAACCTATCAGACAGATAGTAAGTTCATCACCCAAAATTACCTGTGAAACCAGATACATAGCTATTGCCTTTCCCACCTTTTATATTAAAAAGCTGAAGGCTCTATGTTTACCGTCACGTTTCACAAAACCCCTTTTGGCTTCCCCTTTAAAATATTTGTGTTCAAACACACCCCCATCTATTTATAAATCATGTATTGAAATTCGGTAAACGTCTCTCACAGGAACGCGTGTAACGGAATAACGGAATTACCTTCATGTACAGGTGGCCGAATAAGTAGTTCAACATTTTTACCCATTTGGTTACATAGATTACTTTTCTGTAGTAAATTTTGAAAACTACTGCAGTCTCACCGATGGGTGCGTGTTTGAAGAGTATGAGTGAGGCTCTGGCTGTCAGTTAGGAAATAGTGAAAGCCTTTGATAGGGTATGGCACAAGGCGCTGTTATCTAAACTTTCCTTATACTGGGAAATTAAGCAAGTGAGTCTCACTGGACATAGCAATAAGGTTCGTACGTTGTTCACGGTTCTTGCTCGAATCTAAAGCCCGTAGATGTTTGTGTCCTTCAGGGGTGTGTGCTATCACCAACAGAACGTTCTTAAGTGACGATTTTTTTGAAATTTTGTGCCAAATGTACAATATAAATGCAAATAGTAGTTACACAATACAAAAGCCTCACTAATATAAACTTTCATGATGATTGTAAACTCTAAAGTATGTTTATTTGAAAATAATTTATTATAAATAAATATTTCACAACTCCACATAAATTGATCTGACTCCGAGATACCTAGATAGCTCCAGCACCTGTGTTATGGATATCAGAACCAACAACGAAATTACAAATTTATACATTTAATACTTTAATTTTGTAAATAAATACATATAATACATAGAAAATACACAGACCAATACAAACAGACATGTTTATGCACACAAATGTTTGTACTGTGCGGGGATCGAATCTGCAACCCTTTGTGTTTATATTATGTCGGTAAAATTACCATTTAACTAATTTCGAATTTGATAAATAAAAAAACATTAAAAATAATTCTTGTTTTAGGTTTTAAGGTTGGCTAAAAATACTTTTTGTAACAAAAAATCACACTCTTCAAAGCCTTTTTCACAATTCGCCATCGAGTGTACAGTCACGTACAAAGTACAAATTACATTTGAGTGCGTACGGAAGTAGACATGACAGCTTAATTTACGTTTTGTCAAAATTAATACAAATATCCCGTAACCGAGAGCCGTGCGGCGTTTAATGCGAGCTCGTAAATCGTCAGGTAGAGATGTGAGTATAAATGAAAATCTATTAAAACAGTGTTTCTAAGAACATGATTTTCGATTTCTTTATTTATTTAAGTATCTTGGCTAGTTAGTAAATTTTGCTGTGTGTTCTTTAACAAGTCTTTAAAATTGAGTTTGTAAGTTGAAAAATAAATAAACTCAAACTCAAATTGTTTATTTCATTCATGATTGTAAAGTTAGATCTTATACATAGTTTCCTGTACATCATGTTACTCCATGTTCGGCATATCATAAATATTATACACAAATAAAAATTACAAAAAAAAATGTAACATGAAACAGGCTAAAGAACTTCTAGTAATCTGGCCTGTTCTGGTTCAGTTACTGACTTGCAAGTGAGAATGATATAGGATAAAAATCAGGATATGGATCTACCCAGTACTGATTAAAGGTGTCTTCTTCACTTGTTTCGGTCGCTATCCAACCTTATCCACCGTTTCCCTGCCGCTTCTACAATATCATTGTGACAACAGGCAAGTGGACGACAGGACAATGCCCTATTCTTGGCTTCTATTCAGTAAGTATTTTAATACCTCGTCCTTTGTCCTTATGGTTGTCTCGCACATCTCCACTTTAGCTCACTGAGGTACTCGCTCGTCAACAACCCAAATCCAAATCGACAAAGAAAGAATCGATATTATAACTAATTTAATCTTTTGTCACACCTCTATCACCAGGTGATTCCAGTTGATACGCGCGCCACGTATGTAGTTAAAACGACTATAAAATAATTTATTTGTCATTGCCGTGGTCGAATGAACGATGGTTGAAATGAATTGGAAGTCGACCGCGGTTTGGTGGTCTGCGATCCGTCATTGGAAGCGTGCCTTTATCGGGAGCTATTAATGATATTTATTAATTATAATATTGAGAGAAAATTTTCAGTAATGAATGTGATTATTTTAATCTACCAAATCACGGTATTTTTTATTAGTTTTTGACATTTCTGAGCTCACGATCTCCACTCTAACTACGTTGGTGAGATGTCACTAAAATGCTTGTCCAAAGGAACAGACAATATGGAAGCAGCACATCTACAAAACAAACGTAGACGTTGAAATTTTTTGGAATAATGATAATTTTTTATCTATTTGAAAACTATCGGTTGCCTTTAGTTTCCACACAGTACCAAGGGTATATCACACTCCACTATATATTTATTTTATTTGAGATAACAAACAATGATATCCATATAACACTATAAGTAATATTACTAAATGACAACATGTACTAAGTGTGCTACCTTTACAGATAAAGTGCATGAAAAGACTGGAATTATAAACTATATGTTTATGTTTATAGACAATTATAATATACGAAAGTTGGTATAATAAATGTGTTACATAATCAAAACGTATGGTAGGTACATGTACTCATTTCGCCAATAAAATAAGTATATACACGATTTTAAGATAACTTTTTGCGGTAAGGTATCGCAAAAATAATATCAACTCTCCAATGTTAAATATTTCCACATCATCGGGAAACAACTACCCCATTAACATTCGTTGACTTAACGCGACGAACATAACTCGACTGTTTACCTACTTATAATTAAATCCCGGAAACTCAAACACTTGCGAGCGCGACAGTACATGGTACAATAAATAATATTACGGTTAGTTACTTGTTGGCGCTTAAATCTACTTGTGTGTACAGTCGTGTGGAAAATAGTCGGTTAATTCTGTCTCTTAATTACTAGTGACAGATGTTGTTTGAAGTAAGCTGTAGTAAGGATATTCCTTGGAACGATAATCTATAAAAGGACATTCCGCTTTTTTGGTCCAAGTGCCAGCCAGAAAATATTTTTGCTTTATTCTGTAGAGTATTTGCTATATTCTATGGCCCTAAAGCTGTAGGGTCAATATCCTTGGTTTGATTTATTTATTTATTTATTCTTTATTGCACAAGAAAGTAAAGTACAATTGGCGGACTTAATGCTATACAGCATTCTCTACCAGTCAACCATTAGGCGATGCAGAAAAGTTAAAAAAAAAGATTGAAGTTCAAAAATCAACATTTTCATACAATTTCAGTGAATTTAGTAACAAAACCATTTTTTTTCTTAAGGTGACAGTTATGAGACATTTTAAAAAAAGGACAACGATGAATGCATAAAAGAAAGTGTTAAAAATGTTTTGAGATATACTTGTATAATATTATCTTCGTACAGGCAACCATAATTCTTATTATTGCCTAAAGTGGTCACTTTTAGTAATAACAAAAAATATGGTTTTACTTGTAGATTTGTAGAATTTGGATTGACTTGTAGGAAGAAATTATGGCATAATTTTTTTCCTGCTAATGTCAGATGACTTGATCGATTTCAATGTTTCTTCTTATAAAAGTGGCAAATACGTTGTTCATTTTGTTTCTAATTTAGTGACTTTTTTCTTTATTAACATCACCCACTTGCATTTCTGTTAAACAACCAAGTGATTATCTGTGGAAACTTGTAATTGGCCCTCAATGTTTTTTTGTCTGTGACTGTATCCCTAAATCTAGCTGTAAGTTTTCCAAAAACTTGTAAAATAAAATAATTTTGTCTCAAAACTTTTTTTAATACTTTCCTTTATGAATTCACCGTTGTACTTTTTTAAAAAAATGTTTCATTATCGCCACGATGAAGCCAAATCTATTGGTGGCGCTAGTTCGATGCGTCACCTTAAGCCAAATCTTGACATTTGAACATCAGGGGGACAAGTTCTTACAGAATACAGCAAAATTTCATTTTGGCCGGTACTTTCATATTTGATGATGAAAATGCTAGGATCTCCTTTTGGAAACATTGTATCAATTGGTTTGTTTTCTCCAAGAGTTATATTATTTATACGTTCATAAAAACGAATATCTAATGACCTCCGAATGATTCGGCTTCGAAGACTAACTTCAACGATAAACCACTTAAGATTGAAATAAATAAATATTTTATTTTATTTATTTATAGATTTAGAGCACAATATGTGGGTGCGTAAACCAAAGTCTGACCGTGGGAGAACCACGCTTCGGCATGAATGGGCCGGCCGGACCGGAGTGACACCACGGCCTCACAGAAAATCGGCGTGAAGCAGCACTGTGCTGTGTTTCACTGCGTGAGTGAATCCCAATCCGGGGTAAGGCCGGTTTAAAGGTTGGCACAGCACTTGTGACTCCACTGGTGTCGCGGGTGTCTAGGGGCGGCGGCAATCGCTTACCATCAAGCGATCCGTCTGCCAACTATCACAAAAAAAAATTCGTAGCACAAGTGTAGTACATAATCAGGTCAATGTATGAGATGTTGTATGAATGTATTTACTAGCCATCACCAAACATGGACCTTCTCAGTTCAATCCCACGTGCTGTAACTTCCTTTGAACCGGAACGACATAGCTAGTTTTTACAATCAAAAGCCGGATTTAATCTTACTATTATGCCTGACATACAGTCGCACAATGATAATGTACGCTTCAAGTCTTTTAGACGTAATAAGGTTCAAAGTCGAATGAAGATGTGTCTAACACGTCATGTGTACAATCTCGGTCAAAATGTTTCAATGTTTTATTTTATTAGGGGTTAAAGTTCCGACCGTGGGAGAGCCACGCTTCGGCATGAATGGGCCGGCTCGACCGGGGTGATACCACGGCCTCACAGAAAACCGGCGTGTGCTGTGTTTCGCTGCGTGAGTTAGGGTGACGGAGGCCCAATCCGGGGGGAAGGAGAGTTCAAAGGTTGGCAGCGCACTTGTGACTCCACTGGTGTTGCAGGTGTCCATGAGCGGCGGCAATCGCTAACCATCAGATGATCCGTCTGCTCGTCTGCAGCCTATGTCATAAAAAAATGTATGATATTGCCGATTTTATGAAAAGCTGTGTTTTCCATAATATTTTTATTGTAATTTTCAAAGTAAATTAAAAAAATCAACAGGCATTCTTTCCATCAGGTGTGATTGTGTTCAAGCGTGGGCGGATTGACCAAAAAAAAGTGCTTTCAGTGTCGACATGGGTCCTGTTAGGGCACTAGAGTATTTGTGGCAATTAATAAATTGCGTTATTTTACTTTGAATAAATAAATAAAAAAATATATTTATTTATTCATTCGTATAAAAGTTACAGTTATAAAAGGTCCAGGTTTGGCAAATCTGGTGATTGGAAAGTCTGCCAACTGAGATTTGCACACCTTAAGCAGGAAAAACCGACCAACTAAATGATAATAAAGTCTAAATGTAACTTATGTACGGAGTTGTTGTTGAAAGCACGCTGTCCACTGGTGTCGCTGGTGTCCATGGGCGGCGGCAATCGCTTACCATCAGGCGATCCATCTGCTTGTCTGCCACCTATCACAAAAAAAAATGAACAAGTTTTGCAGACTTGAACTAAGCGCCGTTGTAACAGTGGGAGAGCCACGCTTCGGCATGAATGGGCCGGCCGGACCGGAGTAATACCACGTCCTCACAGAAAACCGGCGTGAAGCAGTGTTTCGCTGCGTGAGTGAGGGTACTGGAGGCCCATTCAGGGGAAAAGGTAAGCAGCGCACTTGTGACACCACTGGTGTTGCAGGTGTCCATGGGCGGCGGTAATCGCTTAACATCAGGTGATCCGTCGGCTCGTCTGCCACCTATATCATAAAAAAAAACAGCGCCGTTGTAAATGAAGTCGTGACCGACTGTACATGATCTAACAAGCCTGTCCTTGGTCTTAGTGTTACTATAGTCGGGTCTTGTCCTAACTCCTAACTGTTCTAGGTTAACGGGTTTCGGGGAATTTATCAAGGGTAAGCTCCTAGTTTTGGGCTGATTCTCACAACTTGTTAGAGTTTATTCATATTGTAGGTATATCTATTTTTAGTAGGAGTTTTTGTTGGTCCTTATACCTTTCTTATAATGGATTCGAGGAATTTCGTCGGATTAGTGTATTTTTTGTAACATTTTTTTACTCTTTAGAGAAAATAACAAATTTTATAAGTAACTAATCTTTCACAATTATTTTGGTAAGTAGGTACTGATTTATTTACAGTAAAATAAATATTGATTTACCAGCTGTTTTTCAAGTACATACAGCATATTACTAGGAATTGTTACTATTAGTAAGTATGTATGTCCTAGCCAAAACATTTTTTTTCCATATTTGAAAATGAAATGTTACCCCCATAATTCGTATCACAGGTGTTTGAGCTACCTATCTCTGAGTCAGATTATGATCTGACTCTGACACTGTATGTGATGTTGTGAAAAAAAAATAGCTACTCCAAATATCTTTAACTTCTGCTGCTATCTCTTTCACTTAGATAGGGATGACCACTTTCTGACAAAGTTAAAAATTGTATTCGGTTGTTTGTTAGTGGCGTTAAATTAGTTGCTTGAACACTCTCTAAATATTAAAATATTATTATTATTGTACTCGTCATGTCCCACTGCAAAAACCTGCTTTCACTTAAGGCCGATTCGACTAATCATAATCCGATAGTAAATCTATAGTAAAGCGCTGTCATTCTATACAAATCTGACGTTGCACCATAGATTTATCTACGGATAAATTATTTTGGATAGCGGGCTACGGTAGAGCAGTATTTTAGATAGACGTCAAGCTCATCTCAGCATCGCCTTCCGCGGCTCATCATCCAAACACGTTTTTCCAGTTGCATCCAAATCACTTCGGAGCTTAGGGTACGCTGGAACCATGTTCCAGGATTTGGGAAATCTGATAATTACAATGAAGCGACAGCGTCTGACCTTCGCAGCCCTTCGAAAAGGGAATTTTGGCATAACCCTGGCACGGCATGCGACCGAGATCTGAACTTAAAATAAAAAACTTACAAATCAAAAGTCAATTCCCACAAGCACACACTCACTAGAAACTCGACAGCAACTCACTCACTACGGAAACTCTTACTCTCGCGGTTCGCGCTACGCATCGGGCGGTCTCGCGCTACGCCACGCACGGGCTACTGTGCGCTACTGACACGGACCGCGCACACGCAAGTACTGCCGACCGGGAAAATGTTTGAGATAAGTTAATTATGTTTTATTAAATAGTGTTAATTAATTGCATTAGGGGAATCGTTTTCTCTATCAACAGTTTTTTAATTGATTGGTTCGAATCGTAGTATGCAAATTCCCGAATCCTGGATCATTGTCCAAGCGTACCATCTCAGAAAAAATCTGCTCTTCCATACAAAATATAATATCCACTCGGCTATGATCTAACATGCTAAATGACCTTTATTCACGATACTTATTATGAGGTTTTCGGGATGTATACGATGCAAAAATGACGGTGTATAGACCCTGTTTAGGGAAATTATAATTTTGGTAAATAAAGAAAAGCACCGTTTTGGGGTTCTCACCCACGCCACGGCATCGAAATTGACGACCCAAACGTTTTACCAAACGTAAAAAAATACTTTTACAGACTGCTGGTATTAAAAATTGGATAAGTAGACTGACCGGATGGCGCAATTGATAGTGACCCTGCCTCTTACGCCAAAGGTCGTGGGTTCGATCCCCACCCTGGACAAACATTCGTGCGATGAACACTTGTGTTTGTTCAGTGTCTGGGTGTAATATATGTATTTAAGTATATATTTGTGTTCCTCTGTTGTCTGATATCTGTAACACAAGTGCTTAAGCTACTTAGTACGGAATCAGGTCAACCTATGAGATGTTGTGAAATTATTATTATTATGATAAATTGTATCAATAGTTAGAATGAGTTCTTAACGTTTTTAATCTACTTGTTAATACTTTTAGTAAGTATTTTCCTTCACGCTAAACTTCGGAAAGAAATCATAAGTGTATTAAGTACCCAATCCTCACTTAGTAATTAGTTCTGAACAAAAATAATAACACTTTAATGACATTGTAAGAACTTCAAAGAGTTAGGAAGTTAATCAAGCGTAGTTCCTCTATTTCGAAAAGAAAACAAAAGTACATGAAAAACAATGAAAGTTATGCCTTCCTATTAAAACGCCCAGCAGCTTTCTTGTGAAGATGCAACTCCATTGTGGGTGTTCAATTGTTCATGGGCATCAGCAATGGCATAACCATCAGGGGAGACCGTATCAATCGTCTGAACCCTATTATCAAAGAAGTCTTTTCACGTGTTTTGGATAAAACTTATCCTATTTCAGATAATCAGATAATGTTGATTCAATATCTTTTTAATTACATACATTACAAATGGCTGGGGTCTCTATTTAAGTATGCAATACCTGTGTTTAGAGACCCCGCTCCTTGAAATTTACAAAGATAAGGATCATACCAAACTAATGTGTGAGTGGGTGTGTGTGTGTGTGCATTTGTTCGTATCTATAACTATGTGTGTGTTGCATGTGTATCTCTGTGTGTGTATCTTTAGTGTGTGTATCTAAAGATTTTGAGAGATAGAGATATTTGCGAGATATCTATTCATAATTTTCCCAGAAGTGAGGTGAAAGGCTTTTTTGAGAGATACAATATTTAACTAAATGTTTGTACTTATATAAGTAATTAGTTACTGCAATATGTCTTCTTTTTTTCCCCAAATTTCGTCAGTGAGAGATCACTAACAATAATACACACCACTCTTTTAATCCATCATTCCCCTGTTGATTCTGATATCCGTAACACAAGTGATTGAGCTACCTATCTCGGAGTCAGATCAATGTATGTGATGTTGTGAAATATTTATTTATCAGTCCACCCTTTCGCCCAAATACTCATGTGCATTTTAAATTTGAGTGCTGCTGAAACATTTGCTGTCTTTGTCATAAAGTTGACTCACAGAGTGATAGCATAATGTTTAAACCCCCCAGATTAAAAATGAAACAAAATCATATACATTGTCCCCGTCTAAAACTAAGGTTTTCTCTTGTACTATGGAAACCAGAAACAACGAGGGTACCACAAACACCCAACAAAAATAGGTAATGTTTCATCAACTAACATTTGCATTGATGCGGGAATCGAACTTCTTGCTTCCCAACAGGCTCTCAAACCACGCTAAACAGGACATCAAAATTTGAGAGCTCAGACAGATCTTACGATTAATACAAGAGATTCAAAAATGTGTGTAATACTCCATTGAAATATCAAATGAGTATGAAGCCATTATACAAATGAATATGACGGTCATTTACCACAGGGCCGACTGATGTCATGAGTTCATCACTCACCAGTGGGCAGCCATTACGCAGCTAGGTATGTCATACACCGATTCTGTTGGCAGACTTGTAGCGTAACCTGTCAGCTAATAAATAAATAAATAAATAAATAAATATTTCACAACATCACATACATTGATCTGACTCCGAAATAGGTAGCTCAAGCAAGCTGTTGATTCTGATATCAACACAGGTTGATATCAGAATCAACAGCAGAATTACAAATATATACATATAATATTTTTACTTTTGTAAATACATACTTAGAATACATACAAACACCCAGACCCATACAAACAGACATGTTCATGCACACAAATGTTTGTACTGTGTGGAGATCGAACCCGCAACCCTTGGACCAAAGGCAGCGTGCACTACCATTGTTCTGATGCAAATCAAAGGTTACCCTGGACAAACATTCGTGCGATGAACACTTGTGTTTGTTCAGTGTCTGGGTGTAATATATGTATTTAAGTATATATTTGTGTTCCTCTGTTGTCTGATACCTGTAACACAAGTGCTTAAGCTAATTAGTACGGAATCAGGTGAACGTATGTTATTATTATTAATGAGTATTACCTGGTGGTAGTTATATAGTAATGATACTTGTGCATTTTAGGTTTACGAACCTCAAGGTGACGGGTAGGGCACACTAGCCAAGCCAATCGATTGTAATTTTTAGCTACTAAACCGGATCTTTTTTAAACAATTTCGAGATTACAATCTCTCGAAAAACATACTATTTATTAAATAACCATGCACAAATTTTCGGTCTTGTACGCGAAAAATTGATGCACGCCAAAAGTGGCCGCTTTGAGCGTGAATCAATTTTTCGCGTACGCGTTGGACCCAAGATTTGTGCATGGTTATTTAATAAATAGTATAAGTGTTTGCCAAGAGGTTGTAACCCCGATATTGTTTAAAATAGATCCGGTTTAGTAGCTAAAATTTAAAATCGATTGGCGTCGCTAGTGTGCCCTACCCGTCACCTTAAAAGAAAAAACGGAACCATTATGTGATCACTTTGTTGTCTGTCTGTCTGTCCAACAATGTGTCAAGCAAGACCCTTCATTTTGAGAACGTTTGAAGGTACAACTTGAAATTTAAGCCGTATAAGTAAGCTTGTAGTTTACGGTCTCATATAGCTGTATTAGGATAACCTCTTTAATAAAAAAAACCGCCGTGTGTTTACACAGAAAAACGCATATAAGGGAATGAAAACCTATATGACACTTCCCGTATATCGGCATAGATCACAAAAATAACTAAAAATCAAAAATCTAGACATTTGTTATAAAATTTTAAGAAATATGGGGTTTATATTTTCTAAATAAAGATATTGAAGCTAATAGTTCTAATGGGGGAAGGTATGAAAGGGTTTGATGTTCATATTGATAAATATAATATTTATTAGTTTATTTTTACAAAGCATAATGTCTAATTTATAAAATAAAATAAATAAAAAGTGTTTATTTCGGACCACAAAAGCCATAGTACAATGTTTGTCTAGTAACAAGTAGGATAGTAACAATGTTTGTCCTAAATCCTAGGTCAGTATTTCAAAACCTTGCAAGCACAGAACATTATTTTTTATTCTTTAAATAAATATCGTAGACTGCCTCGGTGGCACGGTGGTTAGTGGGTCGCACTTGAAGGCGACGGCTGCGCAAGAGTTCCCGGGTTCGATCAATGGGTCAGACCAACAACTTGTACCTAAGTTTTCGGTAAGAAATTCTTAGTGTCAGCTTGGAGTCTCTGAATTGGCGATCTTGTACCGTCAATCTGTTTGTCGTGCACCCGATCCCTCTCCGCTCAAGTCACAGTAGTGTCCCATCGGAAAATGAGGGTAAGGGAATAGAGTGTGCACTAGTTTTTTTGCGCACACACTTGAGCACTATAATTTATCCTACGTACGTGGCTGATCGTTGAGATTGGCCGCTCAGCCGTAATCGGTTGAAGGATATTAATGTCGTAGACACAGAGCAAGTTGACGTGGCTAACTTGAATGCCGAAGTAACAATCACAGTAGTCGAAGCAGTCTAAATGCAGCATTGTTGAGCAATTGAATCATTTTAGTTTTTTATAGGCACTGCCGTAGTCATTACCTCTAAATAGAGTGGTAGTTCAGTGAGTAAGAAAGTGTGCCTTTCAAACAGTAGTTTAGTTCGAAAACGAGCACGCTCATCTGAATTTGTCTTTTTTTCTGCCATTAGCTCAACAGAAAGGATGTAACATCGTAGGTAAAACCTACACGTATCGGATCATACTCATCATTTCAGCATTGGCTGAATCAAAAATCTACCAGTCCTATGTCCAGCAGTAGGCGCCTATTGAGACGCCTACTGCTGGACATAGGCCTCCCCCAATGTTCTCCACACAGATCGGTCCGAAATGGATTCGGTCCGACTTGTGGAGGGCGCCACGGATGCGACTTCTGTACGTGGCCTCCATACGAGGACCTTTCCGCCCCAACGGCCGTCTGTTCTTCTCGCTATGTGCTTTGCCCAGTGCCACGTTTCGGTGTCAAAGCGTAGAAAGTAGATAAATTATGTGCGCTCGCGTATGTGTGTTTGTGAATGCATTTTTTCTATATGATAGGTGGCAGACGAGCAGACGGATCACCTGATGGGAAGCAATTCCCGCCGCCCATGGACATCCGCGACACCAATGGAGTCCCCAGTGCGCTGCCAACATTTAAGCCCCCCTTTCCCCCGGGTTGGGCCTCCGGTACCATCAATCACGCAGCAAAACACAGCACAGTGCTGCTTCACGCCGGTTTTCTGTGAGGCCGTGGTATCACTCCGGTCGAGCCGGAGCGTGGCTCTCCCACAGTCTAAAAATGAATGCTACCACGTTATATAGCATGTACGGATGTTTGTAGGTGCGTGTGTCTGCTTATTATAGTATTGAAATGTCATTTATAAAACTAAGAACATTTTTGAGGACTAATGAGACGGAACAACGAAACATACGACTCGAAAAATAACACGGTCGTAAAAAAAACTTTTATAGGTCCGTGTTAAAAAGCATGAAGCGTCCGAGTTCTCTTGCCGACCGTACTCCCGTCCTTCACTCAGACGTCTGTCAAAACTGTACACAACAGGTCGTCCATCATTACCAAGTTAGAGTTTATCTCATTCGGTAAACAAGACTTCATTACTCGGCCCCTAATTAAATTAAGTAATCACCCGTTCGAAACAAATGGACGAGTGTTAACTCTGTTTTCGGGAGATAAATACGTGTTATTTGTTTCTTTATTAGTGTGAATGGGACTGTTTGTTTACGATGGCGAAGTGGCTAGTCGCTATTTATTGAATGCGTTTGAGTCAGGTCAAAAATGTAAGGTTTTTAAATTTTGTTTCGCCTAAATGTATGCGTTGATTATGTTACAGTTAAAAATAATGCTTTTAAACTACTCATTTTGTGATTAAATTAAATTATCCGTTTTTTTTATTAATTTCATACCACGTTCTGGGTCCGTGCCTTTGTGTTAGTTACAGAGTTTGTTTGCTTGCTTATACTAAGCGGTTATGTTTCTCTGCGCACAAAAATTACTTTTCTTACATTAATACATTGACTTTGATTGATTTCACTGCCTTGGTGGCGCAGTAGTTAGTGGGTCGCACTTTAAAGCGGCGGCTGCACAAGAGGTCCCGGGTTCGATCCCCGGGTTGGGCCGGAAATTCGTACCCAAGTTTTCGGTAAGAAATTCTTAATTGCAGCCCGGAGTCTAGAAGTTGGCGGTCTTGTACCCCCGTGCCTCGGAAAGCACGTTAAGCCGCTGCGCCCAATCCCTCTCTGGTCGTGTCACAGTAGTGTCCCATCGGAATATGAGGGTAAGGGAATAAAGATTGCACTTGTGCTTGAGCACACACTTGAGCAATATAATATACCCTGGGTACTTGGCTGATCGTTGAGATTGGCCGCCGTAGCCGTAATCGGTTGGAGGATATCTTGCTAACTTAACAATACCGCCATTAGTCTAGGGTTAAGGCCCTTTGTGTTTGATTGCGTAAACCACCTCCCTCTCTGTATGTATATTTTTAAAATATTTTTGTACGTAAAAGTACTAACTAATGTGCTCATAAAATATTTTTTGTGCTAATTAATTATATTGTTTAATAATAAAATATATAGTGTTCCTTAATGTGTTGTTTGGTGGCAATTAATTAGTAACTAGTACCTACCTGCGATCAATATTTTGCTAGTCTTTATGATAACCCCAAGTAATAATAATAATAATAATGTCTTCCAAACCGATATTTAGATCATGGCGGCCAACCTCAGCGATCAGCCATCGACGCAGGACATATTATAGTGCACAAGTATTTGCGCAGACACTAGTGCACTCTCTATTTACGTACCCTCTTATTTCGATGGGACACTAGTGTGACACGACCGAAGAGGGATTAGGCGCAGGACCAACGGCTTAACGTGCTTTCAGAGGCACGGGGGTACAAGACCGCCAACTTCCAGACTCCGGGCTTACACTGAGAATTTCTTAACATAAAAACTCAGCTACAAATTTTGGCCCGACCCGGGGATCGAACACGGGACCCCAGGTGCAACCGTCATAACCCCAAGTATAAGGGTTATTGCCCTATGAGCTATGTTAGTATGACCTAAAATTAAATTTGGAGGACGTGAAAAATCTATTTTTGTTGGGACTTTTATTATAGTATACGAAAATTGCTTTCTTTCTCTATTTGTGCTGCCAAAAAGTTGGAAAAGTTTTAAACTGAGCATAATCGGTAAAGTTTTCAGACGTGTTCGTTTTAATATTCAAAAATTCCAAACAATTCCATGCGGTTCACTGGATCAAGGTCAGTGGGCCACGTTTGAGCGTCTTAAGTGGGATTAATAAAAAACCTCATAATGTGACCTTAAGAGTGATATCTTATTACGTCTTGGTGACATCGTGTTATCATTACTCATAGTCACCGTTAATATCGTAACGGGAATTAGAATTGTAATATCACACGACACTTAACGGCACGACAACCCGTTTGGATCAGTGGTAATAAACGCTGCCTCCGGTGCAAGGTTTGTTGGTGCGATTCCCGCACAGTACAAACAATTTGTGTGCATGAACATCATCATCGTCAGCCCATTTAAGTCCTCTCAATCACATGAGGGGTAATTGCCATACTCACCACGCTTGGCAGACGGGTTGGCGAGGATTTTGATATAAATGCAGAGTTTTCCTTCTCTGGGTGCTGATGATCATGCCAGCAGCTTTACCTTAGTCGCCTTTTCCGACACCTCGGTAAAAGTGAGGGAGGCCAATTCTACTCTGCCGGGGACCACACGGTGGAACATGAACATGTCTGTTTGTATTGGTCTGGGTGTTTTCTATGTGTTTAATATCCTCCAACCGATTACGGCTACGGCGGCTAATCTCAACGATCAGCCACGTACGCAGAATATATTATAGCACTCAAGTGTGTGCGCAAACACAAGTGCGCTCTCTATCCCCTTACCCTCATTTTCCGATGGGACACCAGCGTGCAACGACCGAAGAGGGTTTGGGCGCAGAACCAACGGATTAACGTGCTTTCCAAGGCACGGGGGTACAAGACCGCCAACTTCCAGACTCCGGGCTGACACTTAGAATTTCTTACCGAAAACATGGATACAAATTTTTGGCCCGACCCAGGGATCGAACCCGGGACCTCTTGAGTAGCCGTCGCTTTAAATTGCGACCCACTAACCACTACGCCACCGAGGCAGTCTATATGTATATGCATTATATTAGTATATATATTATAAGTATGAATTATCTCGCAGTCAAATCAATGTACTATGTGAAGTTGTGAAATATTTATTATTATTTTTATATTTGTGAAATACAAGGTGTCTCAAAAGAAAGTTCACATTTAAATCTTTTTTTAAAAGAAAAGTCTTAGCTTTATTGAAAAATGTTTTATTTTATATTGAAGTACACTGTTTGGGAATTTATTTTTTAAAAATAACATCGTCCAAATGTAAACCGTTGCGCTCTCGGCATTCATTTAGTCGGGCACTAAAATTGCCTATGACAGCTCGGCAGGTAGTCTCCGTGATGGCTGCCATTTCATGGCGGATATTTTCTTTTAATTGTGCCAGGGAAGTCGGTTTATTAGCGTAAACTTTTGATTTGACATAACCCCACAGGAAAAAATCCATAGGCGTTAAATCGGGACTCCGTGGTGGCCAATTTATGTCACCTCGCTTGGAGATTAATTTGTTCGGAAAAATTTCTCGAACTCGAGGCAGAGATCTGTTGGACGTGTGTGAAGTTGCTCCATCCTGCTGGAACCATGTTCTTTGGTTGTAACCAGGAAAGTTTTGCAGTTGGGGTACGAAAAACTCGTCTAACATCTCCACATAACGCTCTGAATTCACTGTGAGTGTGCGTCCCCTTCCATCTTCAAAAAAGTAAGGGCCGATAATTCCTCGCGCCGACATCGCTGCCCATACGGTGACTTTGGGTGAATGTAGCGGTTTCTGATGTTTTTGTTTTGGGTTGGTTGCACACCAGTAACGACAATTTTGCTTGTTTACATGCCCATTCAGGTGAAAATGGGCTTCATCGGAAAACAAGATGTTGGTGAACGTTGGAAAACGCTCAATCATCTGATTTACAAAGGCAAGCCTCTGACCAGCATCTAGAGGCTTCAGTTCTTGCACTAACTGAATTTTGTACGGGTGCAGCTTTAAATCTCTGCGTAAAATGCGGCATAATGAAGATCTGTGCACATTTAAAGCAACAGCACGCTTCCGAATCGAGAGGTTTGGATCATCTCGAATAGACTGAGTAACACTGTCCACGTTTTCGGCTGTTCTTGATGTTCTTGGCCGCCCAGATTTTGGTTTCTCCAGAGTTGACCCAGTCTCTTCAAACTTCTTAACCCATTTTGCAATGAGTCGAGTGCTAGGCGCATCATTTAAGTGACGAATATGTCGAATACTGCAGAATTTTCTACGCGCTACAGTCGCCGAATTACCGTTTTTGTAAAACTCACGTACGCACAACGCACGGTCCGCACCAGAGAAACGCTCCATAGCGACTAAATTCCCAAGAGCCAGACTACCGACTGACATACCCCCCGCGCCCCTCAGAATAGTTGCTTTCGCGTAATAAAATAAGCAAATGTGAACTTTCTTTTGAGACACCCTGTATTTATTAGGAAGGCGTGCGGGGCCAAAGCCCACACGAAGAGGCCCGTTCGATTGATAATTTAAGTCTTATATGATTGACGCCAGCCGACTACTCTCCCTGTTTACACTATGGAAGTGTAGCCAAGGACAGTCCCCGATTGTTGTAGAACTATTGCAAGAAATGGAAAAACTAAAATTATTACTATTATTATGTATCATTTGCGGAAAATCACTGCACAAGCCCGGTCCTTTGGAAGGCGTACGTGGGGTTACAAATCCAAAACGAAGAGGCCCTTTTGAGACACAATAACGTAATTGGGGATGTGTACACCTAGCGGATACTGTCTCTGTCTGAACTATTGAAGAGATGTTCAGACAGAGACAGTATCCGCTAGGTGATGTGTGTTTGTAGCTCCCGAACGATGGAAAGGATTTTGATTTTTTTTTGTTTGAAAGATGAAAAAGGGGGGAGTATTGATGGTCAAAACGGCAGTCACTTTATTGTAATTTCCAGACTCCCCAATCAAGAATCGTACCTCCAGAGCGTCAGCTTTGGACTCAACTGGGAAATACACGACCTGAAGAGGACCTATCTACCATGTATTTATTCCACCATTCATTGATTTACTATCGTTCCATCCTTATTATTACATACAGGAGTACCTACTGATATGGATCTAATAATATTCTGATGAAACGAGGGTGGACCATATTAGATAAAGTGGGCCGCACTTGTAAGAAAATTTTGTACCTAAAAGATGTATACTGTATACGATAACGCCCGATGTTGGTTTAGTGGTTTAACTGCCGGGGCGTTATCTCGGGGTCCAGGGTTCGATTCTTGGGTGGAGCGAAAGTATGTTTCGAATTTTTCGGACCTAGCTCCGGTTTGTGATCCGCATTTGGCAAGCGTGTTGATTAAGCCTAATGGACAACATTTCATATTTTTAACATGTCCATATTGTTTTTTTATATGAAAAAATACATAAAATGAACAGACCCATATTTTTTCTTTTTTCAAAATTTGTCCATTTTCATGCATAAAATAATTATTGAAATTCTTTTTATTCTAAATAGACGTAAGCGCCAAATGACGTCATCGGACGGCTGAATACAGCGATATTCCTTTGCTTATCATTGTTTTGATAAAAAAAAGGTACTACTGTCAAAGGTAAATAATACTAGTGTCAACATTGTCAACGTCATTCATACATTCAACGTTGACAAGTTGTCTTTTTTTTTGACAGTTACATGTCATGGGTTTGGCATTTCGTAAATTTAAAACTATAATGTGCTAAGCAAAGAAATATTTTACATTCTGCCGTCCGATGACGTCATCTTACGTTTTTTAGTTTTTAATTTTTTTCTCAGTAAATAAGCAATATAAAAAATTAATAAATATATATTCGCCCAGCGGAAAAGTAAATAAAGAAATGGTATTTTTTGTTTCAGAGCTTAGCAATTTTGAAATGTTGTCCATTCCATCATAGTAGTGATAACTTGATTTCTATGATGGAGGCCTTTTCCCTGTAGTGGGACAGTTTACAGGCTAATACTTTACTAAACATCATTAATTCATCATCATTGTCAGCCCATTTAAGTCCCCACTGCTGGGGCACGGGCCTCCCTCAATGACATGAGGGGTAATTGCCATACTCACCACACATGGCAGACGGGTTGGCGAGGGTTTTGATTTAAATGCAGAGTTTTCCTTCTCTGGGTGCTGATGATCATGCCAGCAGTTTTACCTTAGTCGCCTTTTACGACACCTCAGTAATAGTGAGGGTGGCCTATTCTACTCTGCCGGGGACCACACGGCAACACAACTTAATTATTACTTAACATAGATGTATTGTTTAGTCAGGCAATTTGATTTAATTATAAGACTTCAATTTACAAATATTTGCGTGCCTAATGGTGATAGATCTCCGGCCGTGCTATGACGATATCACTGAATTAAACGGATGACGACCCAGTAAAGTAAGTAAAGTAAAGTATGATATGATGATGGAGTCCGGCAGATTTCTACCACGGCGACTGCTTTAACTCCTAGTCAAATGTCGTTGGTTTGCACGCACGTGGCTGACGTACCCTATCTTTTTCGAAAAGATTTTCGTACATTGCGGACATGTGAGTACACCGTCGACATACTTATAATTAATAGCCGCAGGTGGTCGGGCTTTCAACTCATCCCGCTTAGAGTCAAGTTCGGAGAGCCTTTGCGCCACGAAGTCTCGGACTTTAGTTTAAGAAG
Organism: Marasmia exigua; assembly: GCA_019059595.1. Classification (NCBI taxonomy): domain Eukaryota; kingdom Metazoa; phylum Arthropoda; class Insecta; order Lepidoptera; family Crambidae; genus Marasmia; species Marasmia exigua. The sequence goes on from CM032468.1 coordinate 17,265,683, forward strand.
TAAGAAAGTAGAGTAAATATTTATCGACATACACGAAAACGATTACAGAAAGCCATGATACATTAACAGACATTCAAAAATAAGCCAAAAAGGAAGAAATTACAAATAGGTAAGCACCTACATAGTTGATATTTTTTTAGCAATCTTTTGCAATTTATTCTTAAGTAAATAACACACAACTGAAGTGGCAGTGGGCTGGTCATATTAGCCGCAGAACTGACAGCCGTTGGAGCCGTAATAGTCCTTGAGTGGAGACCGCGACTCGGTAAGCGTAGTGTAGGACGCCCTGCGACAAGATGGGATGATGAAGGCTGGCTGGTGTGGGCTGGATGAGAGTGGTCGAAAATCGGGAGCAGTGGCGTGCATTACGGGAGACCTATGTCCAGCATTGGACGAGTGTGGGTTGCTGATGATGATGAAATAACACACTTAAAATTTCATCTCGTGTTCAGGCGGGACTCGAACCCACACCTTCCACAATCCGGGTGAATGTTCTACCAGTTACACTGTACGGGTTACTACTATTTCCTTGAGTACATGTTCCATGGACAGTACTGTAAGTTCCTCACGAATATTTTTACTACATATTAATAAATAATTATCCCTTTTTTGCTCAGCCGTAGTCGGTTAAACGTTTATATTCTCATCGTTTCAACGTCATCAACTGCACGCGTCCGCAATCACATTCAAAAGCAGTATCCTATAAAATCCGATTTTAATATCACAAAAAAGCATAACATACTCGCCATTCGTTATTTTGAATTTAAAATAAAAAATGAAATGCGCGAAATAAACGGTGGAATCATTTACCACTGTGGACTCTACCGTAGAGTTGTGAAGATGGAAAAAATATTCAATATCGAAGCGAGAACTATCAACGAATAATTATATAATATTTTAGGAAGAGGAATACCAAGAAGAAATTACGTCCAACAACTTAAGGATAAGGCAAATGTCATGTCGTACAAGGAATTGAAGGTGCTGGCAGAGTCGAGAGATGAATGGAGACTACTCCACCGACAAGAGCGTCGCTCTTAAATTAGAGATAGAGATATAATATATTTAAAAAATATCCGTACTTTTCAATACTGTTTGAGAAGCTTCACCTAACCTTAATAATTTTATTCAAGTTTAGGTTCGCATCAAATTTTAGCAATAAATAACGAACTAATTAGTGTCAGCCAGCTTTCGTTGTGTGTGCTAAAATAAAGGCATTTATTCATAAACGTTCAATAAACCTCTGTTAGAAAAAAACATTTTAAAGCAGTTTTGACGTTTGAAACAAAAAAAAATCGTACAAACTTTTCTAAAAAAGAATAAGTACCGCTTTATAGCGTCGTTTTAGATAACATAGTTTTAACAAACATATTATTTAAAATTAGCAAACCGAATTAGCAAACTGAAGTGGCAGTGGGCTGGTCATATTAGCCGCAGAACTGACAGCTGTTGGAGCCGTAAAGTCCTTGAGTGGAGACCGCGACACGGTAAGCGTAGTGTAGGACGCCCTGCGACAAGATGGGATGACGACATTCGAAGGCTGGCTGGTGTAGGCTGGATGAGAGTGGCCGAAAATCGGGAGCAGTGGCGTGCATTAGGGGAGACCTAAGTCCAGCAGTGGACGAGTGTGGGTTGCTGATGATGATGATGATGAACAAACATATTTTACTAATAAAACCTATGTCTTGAACCTTCATTTTATTTTTAAGGAAGACTAGTCATCGATAGGAGGGTTGCCAATATAAATGTCGATATTTTTATTCGTATTTTAATGACTGAACAACCCTCTATCCTGAGGTGTTATCGTATCGCGCCCTCTGCGCTATTAGCTGAATTTATTGTGTTCACGTATCGACGTCCCAGTGAAATTCGCGTTTCCTAGTGGGCAGTTTACACAGATACTTTAAAAATAATTGTTGAGTTTGCGTTATTTCGGCGTTGATGCAAGCGCCGTGGTCAAATACCAAAAACTCACTTGGTAGCATGGTAAGCAATTCTAATGTTGTACCAAGGAACATTTTAAGATTATTTAAAGGTTTATTTATGTGATACCTAGGTGATAGACGAGTAGACGGATCACAAAAGTAGGAAACATCAATAGAGTACGCTACAAACCTTTTTTTAACTCTCCCGTATTGAGCCAGGGTGGCTTAGTTTAGCTTAGTTCAGCTCAAAACACATTTGCAACAAAAAGCTTACTACAGCTTAAATGAGTTCTTTGAGGATAATAATAAAAAATAAAATACTAGTTAATTTATATATCTCTGTTAATTCAATTTAAGTATTTTTGACACTTGAAATTAATTTAAATTTTTATGTAATGTAACAAATAAGTACTTACCTAATTATGTTTTAGGGGCACCCCCCTACGGGGTGTCATGTGTACAAAGTCCTGGACTATAATTTAAGACCTAATAATGTACCATGTGACGTGCAAAATAAATAAATAAATAAAAATAAAAAATAAAGATACCATATGGCCATTTATACGCCGATCTGGTAGATATTGAAATTTTCAAGAGACGAGTTTACATTTTTTTTGTGAGAAAGGGAGGCAAACGTGCAATCGAGTCACCCGATAGCAAGTGATCACCGCCGACATCATTTTGACATCTTTCTAAAACTATAATGTATCAAAACGGAAATTAACACGATATTTATTATGTGAAACAACATTGTGTACTCACATATTTGGCTCGACGTTTCGGCTACGTTACAGCAGCCGTGGTCACGAGTGGACTCCGCTCGTGATAATAAATATATCTAAAAAACTATCTTTCTAAAAGCCGGTAACGTATCTACATACCCTTGGTATAGCGGGTATCCATCCATCTAGATAGCAGTGATCACATCTCTATCTCTTGAGTCGGTCTCACATGTATGAGGATTGTGGTCAGCATCATAACTGCATCTGAAGCGGATGATCTGCCTCCACCGGATTCTGTCTAACGCATCTCTTACTTCTAACTGATCGGTCCGCATTGATTGATTTCCTCCTCGCATTGTGTGACCGAAATATGCAAGTATGCGTTTTTGGCATATCGTGGACAGTTTAGCCTTGATGTGGAGCTGGGGCAGGATTGATACATTCATGCGTTTCTCAGTCCATTATATTCTTAGCATGCGTCTCCAGCACCACATTTCAAGTGATCACTTACAAAGTTTAAAAAAACTTAGAACCAAATGTATGTAATGTCCAGCGATAAGACTGCCGAAATTGTACAATTAAGTTTCTGTAATGCCTAGTTTTTTTTTTAATGTTGTGTTTTTTTGTGCAATAAAGTATATCTATCTATTGTAATATTTCAACATGTGGCGTTGTCTCTACAACAGTTACAATTTTTTCTCACTTCCTTTATGACATCAAGGGAGAAATGACTTATTACTTCAATATAAAAAGGATTTGTGGGAAAGAAAGGCAAGTGCCCAAAATCCCTCGACTTACGTAGAGGCGTAGGAAAGCCTGACTCGCGGCTTCAAGCTTCGTCATACGAGTAATCGATCAAATGTCATAACACCAACACATCACATAATCCATTCTACGAGTGGAACAAGAGAGACCATTAAGCTAATGCACGGGCGGACTAGTTAGTGACTAGTGATGTGTTTTATCGATAAACTAGCTGCGTCACAGTTACACGACCGCTAACTTCCTGACTTTGGGCTGAAAGCAAGAATTTATTTACAGAAAAACTCAGATACAAATTGGCCCGACCCGGAGATTGAACTCGAAACCTAATGTGCAGCCATCTCTCATTGGGATAGCACTGTATCACAACAACCAACGAGGAATTACAAGCTGTAAGCTGTTTCTGCTCCTATATTACAAGAATAAAGGTAAGAAGATAGAGAGTGCTCGTATATGGCTGATAGTTCAGATTGGCTCCCATAGCGGAAAATATCGGTAAAAGTACAATAAATTATCAGATAGTAATTCTATCGATATATCAATCGACATCACTAATGCGCGTACTGACTCCTGATTTTCGAATTTCACGCAGCACAAACCACGAATGCTGTGATCTCTTCATTAGTATTAACGCAATCGGGTTATACATCGACACTATCAGAAAACAGAGTAAGGCTCGATTCGACCTATGTTTTTTTATATTATGGCTCTACCTGAAGATAATAATTATGTTGCCAATGTCAAGTAAATTATTAAGAATAAGTGGATAGTCAACAGTTGAAGTCAGTCAAAGTCACAGTCACTTCAATAAAACGCGTGTTTTACGTTTTATCGACCTACGGATTCACAGTTGCAGTTGCAGCCCACTGCTGGACATAGGCCTTCCTAATATTCGCCACATCGACCGATCTTTGGCTACTCGCATCCAGCTCCAGCCAGCCATCATGCGCAGATCGTCACTCCGTCTGGCCTGAGGGCGCCCTACATACTTACTACGTTTTCCGAGACGTGGTCTTGTCGTCAAAAACATCGTTAATAAACATAGACATTTCGGATAGTTCTTCAAAGTGTATCCGTAATTGTATAGAAAATTATTCTGAAAGTTTATCCATTGAAATACTCAGATTCCGTTTACAAAACTACTTAAGCAGTAGAGTCGTCTAATTTATTGCTAATGTAAAATAATTACTCAATAATCGTAGAATATACAACCAGTGCGGATAAAGAATGGGATCAGAAATGGCGGCGCATCTATTCACTTCTCGCTCGCACACTATTTGCGTCTATACTCGCACCCTCGTGGGGTGCACAGGTTGTAAATGAATATTTCATAAATAATATAAATATTTCACAACATCACATACATTGATCTGACTCCGAGATAGGTAGCTCAAGCACCTGTGTTACGGATATCAGAAACCAACAGCGGAATTACAAATATATACATATAATACTTTTCTTATGTAAATACATACTATAATACATAGAAACACCCAGACCAATACATACAGACATGTTCATGCACACAAATGTTTGTACTGTGCGGGGATCGAACCCGCAACCCTTGCACCAGACGCAGCGTTCACTACCACTGATCCAAATGGGTCGTCAAAAATATGCGTGGGGATATTTTCAGGTATACCAAAATGTGCTCTATCTATGGCTCACTTACTGTAAATGAAACAACCTGTATACATTTATGATTTATCTACCAACATAGATCCAATATGCCTTAAGGACGTAGTTTAATAAAATACTGAATAATACGCGTACCGATTGGACCCTCGTTCGTTGCGGACACAGCGACTTGGAAGTAATGTGTTCTTACCTTCGATGCAGCGAGATTATCGTTGACTAGTGTTACGGCGATAGCAATAATCTATCGATAGACTGCCTCGCCGTGTGGTCCCCGGCAGAGTAGAATAGGCCACCCTCACTCTTACCGAGGTGTCGTAAAAGGCGACTAAGGTAAAGCTGCTGGCATGATCATTAGCACCCAGAGAAGGAAAACTCTGCATTTCAAAACCCTCGCCAACCCGTCTGCCAAGCGTGGTGAGTATGGCAATTACCCCTCATGTGATTGAGGGAGGCCCGTGCCCCAGCAGTGGGGACTTAAATGGGCTGATGATGATGATGAGACTGCCTCGTTGGCGCAGTAGGTAGTGCTTCGCACTTCCACTTTAAAGCGATGGCTGCGCTTGGGGTCCCTGATTAGATCCATGGGTCAGGCCAAAATTTGTACCTAAATTTTTCTGTTCAGAAATTCACAATATCAGAAATCTTAGTAAGGCCGGAGTCTGAAGTTAAGCCGTTGGTCTCGCGCCCAATCCCTCTCCGGTCCTGTCACGCTGGTGTCCCATCGGAATACGAGTGTAAGGGAATAGAGAGTGAACTTGTGTTTGCGCACACACTTGAACACTATAAAATATCCTGCGTACGTGGCTGATCGTTGAAATTGGCCGCCGTAGCCGTAATCGGTTGGAGGATATTATTAATTTAGTCAATAAAAAATAAAAGACAACTTTGAAAATCAGATTGATTCTATCGATATCGCAACACCACTGTTGCCAACGGGTTTATCCCTTTTCTGAATCGATGGAATTCTAAAGGAATTCTGAAGAGTTTAATATCTACTTTTATCCACTACAGCTCGGCTCTTAGTGAAGTGGAGACCTTTTTAGACAAAACATAGGTCGGGGTAGCGTTTTATACGCGTTTTTTCAACTGTCAGATAGAATTTGACAGACTGATAAATTGTTATACGATTAAGGTCTAGTTCGACCAATCTTTATCCGAGAATCAATCTTTGGTATGACGCTACGAGACGTATATGTAACACATTCGTATAGCCACCTGTGGTTATAGCATAGATAAAGATTGGTTAATATTGAATATTGGCGAAGAATGAAAGCCATTAGCTGGAAAGAAAAGAAAACGAATGAGGAAGTTTATAAATGGTAAAGGAGAAGGGGTCCTTTCTCGAAATTAAAGATATCAGGAGGGGAAAATATTATGGGACACCTGGTGCATGACAGGTTAATAAAAATAATAGTGGAAGGAAAGTGAGAGGAAGAGGAAGACCAGGATGAAATTACGTCCAACAACTTAAGAAAGAAGCAAATTTCATATCGTACAAGGAATTAAAGGTGCTAACAGAGTCGAGAGTCGCTCTTAAATTAGAGAGAGAAAAATATTGTTTGAACTGGGCCTCAATCATATACAATCTATCAGTCTGAAGTACGATTAAAAAATCAGGCCGTATACGTGTTTGATTACCTAAAAATACGGATAAATTATATCTTTTTTTTATGTGATAGGTGGCAGACCACCAGACGGATAACCTGATGGTAAGCGATTGCCGCCGCCCGTAGACACCCGCGACACCAGTGGAGTCACAAGTGCGCTACCAACCATTAAACCCCTCTATTGGGATTGGGAATCCGGTACCCTCACACACACAGCGAAACACAGCACAGTGCTGCTTCACGGCAGTTTTTGTGAGGTCGTGCTAACACTCCAGTCGAGCCGGCCCATTCATGCTGAAGCGTGGCTCTCACGGTCATAACTGCGTATTCATGTACATATTAACACAAAAAGCTTTTTTATTTCTTTCCTCCTTAGGACCAAGAAAAATCTATAGTGTAAGATTGTCATACCATTCGATTCGCAGCGTTGACGACAGAATCTTCTGGGATTAAGAATGTTCTTTTTTACTGAGTGAATGTTACAACCACAGACTCTGGGTCCGTGCCTTTTTTTTGCTGGCCGTATCATAAGATAAATTGCTATAATTGCTCCGCGTATGTTATAGTAGGTAGATATGTGCTCTTAAAAATTGCCTGGAGAGTCAAGCTCTTTACTTAAACGATCAGCACTTAGATGGGCCGAGTGAGCACAAAAACCATAATTATAGTGCACAAGTGAATACGTATACACAAGTGCTCTCTCTATTTCTTTACTCTCATATTTCGATGGGACATCAGTTTGTCACTACCGAAGAGGGATCAGGCGCAGGATCAACGCATTAGCGTGCTTGCGCCAACTTTCAGACTGGAGGCTGACACTGCGAATTTCTTAACCGAATACTAAGGAACACATTTTGGCCCAACCCGGGGATCGAACCCAGGACCCCAAGCGAAGTGCAAGGTGACTGCGCCACGGAGTCAGTATTGGGAACGCATAAGTAGGGAAACATAGTGTGGGACGCAATGCGGCAAGGTAGACTGAAGATTTCAGAAAATCGGCTGTTGGATACAGATTGCTTAGGACCGGGTTAGTTGGGGCTCTATGGAAATGGTATGGATAATACGACAAAAATAAATAGCATTTTATACGATTTTCGAAACAAGAAAGAGAAAAAAGATGACCCATATTTATCATTAAATTATCTTAGAATTAAATGTGTTTTTTCATTTCATTTAGTTTTTAAATTATTAAATAATATGCCGGAAGTAACGTAGTCCTGAGGCTCAACGGTCGGTGCTATAATATAGCCAATAAAAAAAGTTTAAGTGAGTTTAAACTACTTACTACTACTAACTGGCCGTGTGGTCCCGGCAGAGTAGAATAGGCCACCCTCACTCTTACCGAGGTGTCGTATAAGGCGACTAAGGTAGAGCTGCTGGCATGATCATCAGCACCCAGAGAAGGAAAACTCTGCATTTATATCAAAACCCTCGCCAACCCGTCTGCCAAGCGTGGTGAGTATGGCAATTACCCCTCATGTGATTGAGGGAGGCCCGTGCCCCAGCAGTGGGGACTTAAATGGGCTGATGATGATGATGACTACTACTAACTACTTACTAGACGACGCATTTGGAACAGTGGTAGTGAACGCTGCCTTTGGTCCAAGGGTTGCGGGTTCGATCCCCGCACAGTACAAACATTTGTGTGTATGAACATGTCTGTTTGTATTGGGCTGGGTGTTTGTATGTATTATAAGTATGTATTTACAAAAGAAAAGTAATATATGTATATATTTGTAATTCCGCTGTTGATTCTGATATCCGTAACACAGGTGCTTGAGCTACCTATCTCGGAGTCAGATGTTGTGAAATAATTGTATTTATTTATTATTTATAGTCCATTCTGTATGTGAAGGTGAATTGTACAGTTTGAAAAATAACAACACCTTCGTCACCAAAAGAAATTACCAGTTCTTGGTCCCTAATGTAATCTATCTTAACGAACTTACTGTCACTGTCATTCATCATCAGCCCATTTAAGTCCTCACTGCTGGGGCACGGGCCTCCCTCAATCACATGAGGGGTAATTGCCATACTCACCACGCTTGGCAGACGGGTTGGCGAGGGTTTTGATATAAATGCAGAGTTTTCCTTCTCTGGGTGCTGATGATCATGCCAGCAGCTTTACCTTAGTCGCCTTTTACGACACCTCGGTAAGAGTGAGGGTAGCCTATTCTACTCTGCCGGGACCACACGGCCCACTGTCACTGTCACTGTCATTATTTTGTTTTAACAATGTATGATCAGAGATTTTACTTTCTTTCTTAAATCAACGTGAGCAAATGCGTTATTAATTTGTCATGCCGAGTGATGACGTCACAGGAGGATTTAACATTTTATGTTTTTTCTCCATAAATACCTGTTTAAAAAATTCTAAAATTATTTTTCTTAAATTTCTGTAAGTCTTATCTAGAAACAAGTTTTTCATTTCGGAAAATGATTTTTGTCATAATGTCTGTTCCCCGATTTCCTATGTTACGGGACGGTTTCGTTGTTATAGGCCTCTTGCTTAGCTGTGGACAGTGATCTCCTTAGGCTGATAGAGTAACTTATAAAGTAAAAGAAATTCCATTCCATGCTGTTGTACGTGGCAAATATGACGTAACGGAACGGATGCATTCCGCTTGTGTCTCGCGGCTCCCATAGATAAACCACGCCGGTTCAACCGAGTTCGCAGAGCTGCGCTTCCATACGTTGTGTGCGCTAAACGTCAATTTGGTATATTTATGTACTACATAATATGTCTTCAGTATCATTATCTGAGCCGTGTGGTCCCCGGCAGAGTAGAATAGGCCACCCTCACTCTTACCGAGGTGTCGTAAAAGGCGACTAAGGTAAAGCTGCTGGCATGATCATCAGCACCCAGAGAAGGAAAACTCTGCATTTATATCTAAACCCTCGCCAACCCGTCTGCCAAGCGTGGTGAGTATGGCAATTACCCCTCATGTGATTGAGGGAGGCCCGTGCCCCAGCAGTGGGGACTTAAATGGGCTGATGATGATGATGATGATGATGAAGATAATTGTTTATTAGGCACCTTAAATTTTCTTCCTGTTATGTACTAATATTGTTTTTTTTATTTATTATTATTATTATTTTTCCTTGTTTTGTCCTTCTTCTTTCTTCCTGTTGTATGTTATGTATGTGTGCACGTACGTCGCCCAAGGCTCTGCCTGAAAACCAGCGCTGCAGCGGCTTCGGCCACTTCAGCTAATGCTGAGGTTGGGCCTTGTTAGCTACAGAATTAGTCATACTTGTATTTATGTCACTCATGTTTGATTTGTGAACACAGAACACACACACACACACAGAACTGTGGCCAATAAAGAACTCTTTATCTTTATAAAGATTCTAGTCCCTTTCAATTCACATCGCGAAGCAAACGTCATGAAGCGGGAAATGAGTAAGGTGCACGGTAGTGGACTTACTCAAGTCCGAACACTAATATCTAACTTTTGATATTTTATCAACACTGATACGATAGTATCGTATGTCATTGTTTTTAAATTCAATAAAACATTTTACGTCAGTCATTTAACAGTCCTGATTTGGTACCTAGTAATTGTAATTCTGCCCAACCACACAGATACTTAGAACATAATACACTTTTTAGGTCGTGGTTTTCGAAGGCGGTTTCTTTTCGCAGATTTTTTTTTTACAAATTTGAATTCAGAATTTATAAAGTAGGAATCATATAAATGATTCCTACTTTATAAATTCTGAATTCAAATTCTGTATAAACAGACAAAGGTTTTTTCTTTCCTCAATTGAGATTGAACTATATGTTTTGTCATTAAAGTGAGAGTCAATTGAAGTACATAGCGTGTGGCTGGCCATTCAATGTAGATTCTTAAAACTTCACAATTTAAGATACTACATAAAATAAAGAACTTGGTTGTCTGTTTACATCTTTGGTTAAAGCAAGATCTATTATTCTTGGAACTGTCACTCTCTGCGCTAACAGGCGCTAACAGAACAATGTTGATAGACAGAACAATTTAACTATTGTTTTTCTCCCAAATTCACACCCGAAAAATTCTGGGCAACTGTTGATTCCGATGTTTTGGGAAGACAAGTTTTGTTCAGCGAAAATTATTGTTGGATGGCTAATATTCGCAAATATTGTCAAAGTTTTATAATATTGAAATTCTTTACTAGATTTTGTCGTACTCGTAACAGATCATTCAATGTATTGTATGATACAATCATGCACGGTATTAGTAGTACAATATACTTAAGTATTTCGCTGGTAACAATTAGAATTTTCCCGGTAAATCAATTTATTATTTTGATTATCTAACTACCTTCCCGCAAGCAACATTGAAGACGTGACAATTCACATATAGCCTGTATTAAGTATTTGCGATAAATGGGCCGGCTCAACCTAAGTGATACCACGGCCTGACAGAAAACCGGCGTGAAGCAGCATTGTGCGAAATGTAGCGAAACACATTTCGCTGCGGGGGAAAGGGGAGTTTAAAGCAGCGCACTTGTGAGTTCACTGGTGTCACGGGTGTACTAGGGGGCGGCAATGGCTTACCACCAGGTTATACGTGAGCAAGTCTGCCACCTATCAGATAAAAAAGTAAGTTTTTTTTCTAAAGATAATGCAACATTATACTATTAGAAGTATTTCAGAAAACGTCCTAAGACTTTTTGAATTTATTTGTTTCTTATTTAAAAACAAACATGTATGAAAAATGTTTGAATAGTCCTAGATGTTACAACCTATATGTACCTACTATTGATGTGTCTTACACCAATTTCCTTTTACAAAATATTTCTTTTCACAGCCTTTCAGACCAACGCAAACTGCCTGGATCTATTTATTCCCAGAATCAAAGCATCGTTCTGAAGAAATCTACATGTGAAATGGCTGTGAAATCCTTTAATCTCTTAGCACTTGCCTTCACGAGCAGATGCAAGCAGAAGTCGAAAGGTTGTGTTTTCAGCACTCTTTTAGTTCGGTATTAGGTATAGTAACTATACCTACTACCTACTAGATAGTATAAGCACAGTATAAAAAAAGTTAACATTTTTAACTCGCCACTCTAAACCGGCTTTTATAATTTGCAAGTGTACTCGTATTTATGTGTACTAATGCATTTCAGAGCGCGTATTACTCGACTAGTACTAGTCGGATTTTTAATTAGACAAAGTGGTTTTAACAGATCCAAATGTCAAGTCCCCATACATTTTGACATTTAGCATTTTGCAAATGTATGGGAATGACATATTGTCCACCATATGTCGCCTGCGCCTTGGCCACGCCTGCACTCCGGTTTTCCTTAACAAAATTCACATTAAAGACTCTTCGATCTGTGAGTGCGGTTTAGAAGAAGGTACGACAGAACATATTTTCTTTAACTGTCAAAAATATCAAGTCTCGCTGTATGACATTCTACCCCCAAAAATCCCCCGCCCTTTTAACATTCCTTTTCTTCTGTCTTTATCCTTTTCCTCTGTTATAAAATATTTATGTATATATATTAATAAATATAATATAAGACTCTAAATGAATCTCCCTCTTCACATGTTATATATTTTGTTCATACGTTTACATTTTTACGTTGTCTGTCTGTTCTGTCCATGTGTATGTTTGTTTTGTTTTAGATGATGTCAAAACCGATTAAAATAGATTCTACTCGTCACACCGGTCAATCTATTAATTAACGTGTCTCTTTAATCACTCGACATTGGCAGAATTATAGATGTGTCGAGAGACACAGTAGCAGCCCTAATATTAAAAAAAAAAAAAAAAAGACATATTGACATCTGTCAAATCACTTTGTATAATTAAAAATCCGACTATAGCCGTACGAGTAACTCAGTCTGGACTAGCACGGCAGGTGAAGATTAGCGTTACTTGTATACATAGATAACATTAATGAATACGCATACCTACAAATATCTAATAATAATAGTATGTAGTGCTTAAAATTAAAAAATATATATTTTATTAAACTAATATTAGAATTGTCTGTAATACAATTGTCAATTTATCGATAAAACGATCGACTTTGAATAATACTTTGTACATCTCTAGATGTATGAGTGACATTTAAGTACCCAATAGCGGCGCTGGAGTTAGGTCCCCGCAACTGATTCCTACCTCCTAAAATTGTGATTTGAAAAACTAGAACCATAATAGTCGACGACTTGGAACAGTGGTAGTGAACGCTGCCTTTGGCCCAAGAGTTGCGGGTTCGATCCCCGCACAGTACAAACATTTGTGTGTTTGTATTTGTCTGGGTGTTTGTATGTATTTACAAAAGAAAGGTATTATATGTATATATTTGTAATTCCGCTGTTGATTCTGATATCCGTAACACAGGTACTTGAGCTGCCTATCTCGGAGTCAGATCAATGTATGTGATGTTGTGAAATATTTATTTATTTATTTATAGTGATTTAAATAATAAAAATAAATAAAATAAAATATTTATTTATTACAACAACAACCACAGTATTAGGTACATTATACATATAGACATTGTTATCTAACAGTAATAGTTATCCAACCTATTAGAAAAGGCGATCCAAAGTTAATACTGTACTAATGCTAATGCTTTCCCGTTCGAGCAAGCAATGTTAAAAGGAGATAGACCGAGTTTTGTTCCAGAACCATTCCTAGATCGCGTTTCATAATAGGGAGGTAGTAGTTATTAATATGTAAGTTTACAATAACAATTTTGTAAGGGGTAAATCTAAGATTTGTCAGTAGAAGAGATCAACAATGCGGACCAGTTGCAAACTAAACAACAATTTATTCTAATTCTATCTGTTTGATTGCTGTGTAATTATGTTTACAATGCAATAAGGTTGCAATGATTCCTACTATAGGCTAAGCCTGTCCCGTGGGTAATCATTTTTATAATTATTTATCTAGTCACAGTTGCATGCTTCTGAGCGTTAATGTGCGTTTGAGAGTGCGGGTAAGTGTGTATATAACATTTATTTATATGTCAAAATGTGTGAGTGTGTAAGTGTGTGTGAGTTTGTGTTTGTGTTAAGTAAGAACGTGTGAGTGGATGTGTGAACGATGCATGCATGAGAGTGCATAGGTTACGGTTGTATACGTATGACGATCGATCGTTACCAGCCCTACGTCGTGAGACTTGGGATCGGAATCATGGATGTGAACCATGATTCCACTAGCGAGCTTAACCGACCGACTTTAATATATTTTCAATGTCTCCGTAGGAGAGCCCCGCGATCCAGTTTTGGAGTTTTAGTTTTAATTCACGGGCTGAGCAGTCTCCAATAAAACACAGTGAGTTTACTTTATTGTAGATGTAAGGATGTAAGAAAGAACTATGTTTTCTTGCGAGACTTGACTTTATTGAGGGCAAGGCAAGCTTGTAAATTCTTTTCTTTAACATATTCTTGTGCTCCTTGGTTCCAAGGATTGAACGGTGCACGCTTGTTGTTGCACGCTGTATAAACAGTCCACGAACGGTCAGAACCTCGCTTTCCCGGTATAAGTCCCGGGTGGGATACCTAATGGGTTTTCTTAGCATCACTTTTAATACCGATCTTTGTGCCCTCTCCAAAATAATCATATGTGAGGCAGCAGATCCTCCCCAGACCGCAATGCAGTATGTGATGATGGATTGACAGAGAGCTATGTACACATTTTTAAGCAGCTCAAAACTCGCTGCATCCCTTAGATTTTTAAAAACGTAAATGAGTTTACGAACCCTGGCCGATGATGCAGCCAGGTGTTGTCTAAAAGAGAGCCGCTCATCAATTACTACACCTAGGTATTTGATTACGGGAGACCTGTTAATACTTCTACAGTTGCAAGATAACTGCGGATGATTGGAGGTCGTGCAAGAGTGTACCCGGATGACTGGGATGGAAGGGGAGGAAGGCGATGTTTTGTAGAAGCACAAGAATTTAGTTTTGTCTAGATTGAGAGTGAGGAGATTTCGCTGGAGCCACTCAGCAATAGCTGACATCCCACGTTCAGCATTACCCACAACCCGATCCCAGGAGACGTCGTGAAATATTACCGCTGTGTCGTCAGCATAGCAGATAGTGTCGCCTTTTGGTAACTTTAAGTTCAATATATCATTTACATAGATTATGAACAGCGTGGGACCCAGGATGCTGCCCTGAGGGACCCCGAAGTCAACAGGCATCAGCTTGCTTCTAGTGTCGTTAATCCTGACGCATTGGTTCCTACCTGTTAGGTAACTTTTGAACCATTCCAAAGCGGCTCCGCGGATACCACACTTCTCCAGTTTGCTGAGTAGAATAGGGACTGAGACGGTATCAAATGCCTTGGCCAGGTCTAGGAACACGCCGATACAGGCACGCTTCCTGTCGAGGTGCTCGGAGACCAGGCCAGTAAGCAGTGAGACCGCCCCCTCCGTGGATTTCCCCCGACGAAACCCAAATTGCCTCTCTGATAGTAGCCCATTCTTCTCAGCAAAACTGACTAGCCGCTTATTAACTAGCTTCTCCAAGATTTTAGAGAAGGAGCCCAGCAGAGATATTGGTCGGTAATTACTCGGGTCCGATCTGTTCCCGGATTTGTGTATGGGAATGACAGCAGCAGTTTTCCAGTTCGCTGGGAATCTTCCCTCAGACAGACTCAAATTGCAGAGGAAGGTTAAAGGAGTTGCGATATATTTTTTAACTGTTTTTATCAATTTGTTTGTGATACCGTCGGCTCCCGGAGCGCTGTCATTCTTTAGCTGCGAGATCACGGACTCGACCTCCTCTTCGTCAGTCGGAACAAGAAAGAGGGAATTTACCGGAGAAGGGCTGCATGACACTTTAGCCGCCAAAGATTCCTGAGTTTCACTCGTTGCTTCAAGAATCTTCTCCGCGAGGTTTCTTCCCACGTTTGAGAAGTACTCGTTGCAATAGTCTAACGAGCTAACCTGGGTCTCCTTGATTCTGGCAAGTTCCTCAGTATGTTCTCTCATCTTCTTGGTGTGCGTTATCGTCCGAATAGTACTCCAGAGCTTCTTTTGATCCTTTCTACTGGATTCTAGCTCCGCTGATTCGTAGGATTTTTTGAGATTTCGCAGGAGTTCGTTATGAAAGTTTCTGTATCGTTTGAAGATTAACTTTGCTGTTTCATCATTAGGATTTCCCTTAACTTTAGCATGGAGTCGGTCTCTGTGCCTGGAGCATCTGATGAGACCTGGGGTCATCCACGGTTTAATGGAGAACTTCGAACGGCTGACGGGCCGGCGAGTGGAATTTCTTTCTACCAAGTCTGTCAGAATCTCCGAGAAAGCTGCGGCAGCCCTGTCCAGTGATGGTTCCTCGATGACTTGCCGCCAGTCGACTCTCGCTATTTCCGTTTCAATTGCCCCGAGATCAATTTTGGTAACCTGGCGGATGGTTTTATTAAGAGTTGACTTTTTATTTATTACACCGGCTATGACCAAATCGTGATCAGTGATGTCAGTTTTGCAGATTACAGACTCTGCTAAGTAATTAGACGAGACAAAGATGTGATCCAAGCACGAATTTAATCTGGTTGGTTTTGTTACAGTGGGAACTAGGTCTAGCTCGGCCATAGAGCAGAGGTACGTGTGCACACTCAAGTTATTTGTTCCGTCCTGAAGAGTGTCAATGTTAATGTCACCGACCACAATGGTACTTGATGTGCTTTTGACAGACCTCACCGTGGTCGCAAGCGAGTCTAAAAAAGAAGAACCGTCTATGAAGGATGGTGAGCGGTATATCCCAAGGAGCACAAAACAGTTCTTTATTACGATTTGAATGCAATTTGCATCTCTGAGGTCTGGTTCAGACACCTGCGGTGTCGGAAGGTTTCTGTTTACGTAAACGACTACTCCGCCAGCCCTGTTGATGAAGCGGTGCGTCCTATAGGCCGAATAACCATTAATCTGGGGGATAATAGAATCCTCATGGATCCAACACTCCGTCAGCACCATCACGTCAAAGGGCATGTTTAATCGAGCAACAGTCAAAAGAAAATTATCGAAGTTTTTTTGAATACTTCGAATGTTTAAAGTTAGCACTCTAATGTTGAATTTATCTGTAATAAAGAATTTGCAGCTTTCGGGGCAGTCTACTACGTGGCAGGGGATTTCTGACGAATCGAGGTCTTGCAGGATATGCATATTAGCCATTTTCATATGAGTGCAAATAAAAATGCACTTTAGGGAAATCAAGACCCCGGCTCCCCGGCCACATGAAGACGCTTATAGATTTATTTATATTTTTAGTGTGTTCACTGTTTGTATGAGTAGTGTGTGTGTGTGATGTAATGTGGTTGTGTGGCAATAAAAAGTCTTGAAAAATTACAGAAATGACAAATTTAAGACAAATGGAGTTAAATAATAATACAGCTAGCACATTTAGGCTCAGATTTTCCAAAAGGGAGATGTTACACTTAGATATGGTCGGCGCTCTCCAGGATACGCGATATGTCGGCATGACTTTTAACATGTATTGTTTCGGAGTCCGTTCCATTTCCCTCACGTTTCTTGACGAAAATGCTGCCGCCGTTTGTCCAGCAGTATTTAAAGCCGGCCTGCTTGAATTTGGCCCTGCATTCACGAAACAACAGTCTATTGACTTGGGTTAGACGTTCATTTAGGTAGATATTCTTCGGGGGTCCCTCGATGTTAATGTCTTTAGTAGTGATGCGACGAGTTTTAACCTTCTTTAGAAATTGGTTACGTACCACTCGCCGTGTGAAGCGCACAAGCAAAGGGCGCGGTAAGCTGTTCTCTTTGTTTTGAATTGCATTGCGTTTTGGCCCGATACGATGGACATTGTCAATATCGGAGTCTTGAAGTGTGATCCCGGCTTGAGCAGCTACAGTAAAAATTATTTGTTGAGCGTTCTCGCCGTCGGATTCCGATATCCCGTGAACTTCAATTTCATTACGCAGCATTTCCTGATTCTGCTGGTTTAATTTTTCTTCCAAGACTGCAATCTCACTTTTAAGTTCTGTGTTTTCCTTTGCACACATTTCTAGAGCTGTCAGACGTGTTTCATGGGTCCCCAATGTGTTAGATAATTCCACTAATTTGTTTTCGCACCCTTCTAGGGCCGAGACCGCCCGCACTATGTTAGATTTCATTGATGTTATATCGTCTCTTAATAATTTTATCTGATGAGTGAGATCAGCGAGGGAGGCGGCCTCTTTGGGTGGACTTGTTTTCTTTGGTTTTCTAATGGTAATATTATCAGAACGTACCGGAGTTGTTGTGTTGTCACCTCCTTTTTTCATCAAGCAGCGGCAGTCCGGGCAGATCCATATCGACTTTTGTTCGGTAGATGAGCTCGAAAAGTTTACACATAAGTGGTGAAACACTTTATTGCAGGAGATCTTAGTGCAGATAATATAGTTTTTATCCTTTATTGTGGAGTTACACCCGGCGCAAGCCGTTGTTTGTTTCGACGACATCTTTAAATTTTATCAAATACCGTAAAAACAACGCACTATTTAGCACTTATTACTGTCACACTTTATCCTGAGCGCAATCGTATAGGAGCGAGAGGAACAAGCTATCGGCTGCGGCTTTGTGAGGTGTTGACCAGTCGTGCGAGACACCGACCGCCCGGGTTAAACGCCATAAGCCGGGGGTCTAAGCTAGTGGTCGGAAGCGACCAGCGAACGTAGCCACTGAGACTCCGTGTTAAAGGCCGTATGCCGGGGGTCTAGGTTACTGGTTTTCTTGCAAAAGTTGCTACGGAACGTATGAACACCACGGCGATTCGCACCGGACTCCAAAATTAAACATCCGGATTAAACATGCGGTGTCTGTATATGTATAATGTATTATACGTACTAACTCAAAGTATTTTGTTCTTTCTTTGATGCTACTGTTTGAATTATGTTACTGGGTTGGCATAGTATTAAGTCATATTTCTATTCAATTTTTGTGAAATAATATCACTGTACAATGTCTACTAAAATACATGTCTAATGATGTAATTAATATATAAAGTGAGTAGGTACTTTCAAATATTGGTAGAGTATAATATTTTTGATTTTTTAAGAAAATAAATTCATTGATTGTGCTTTCCTGAGCTGTTGTTATACTAAACTAGTCTGTACTTAGTCTACTCACAACGTCTACCCCTTCATATTTATTGCTAACGCCCTGTTTATCTAGAGATTTCAGTATCTTACCGTGATCTCAGCGTCCTGACTTCGATTTGCGTCGAGTAAAAAGTATGTTTCGAATTTTTCGAACACAGCACACCTTGTGTGATATGGACGGGAATTAATAATCGGTTGTGAGACCTGTCTAATGAAACAAAGAGACAGAGAGAGATAGAAGGCCTTCGAGATGTAGTGTTGACGAAGAATGAAAGGCATAGCTGGATAGAAAAGAAAACGTATGAGGAAGTTTTAGAAATGGTAGAGGAGAAGAGGTCTTTGCTTGAAACTATAGATATCACGAGGGAAATATGATCCTGGTGCGACATGACATGTTTATAAAAATAAGAGTGGAAGGAAAGAGAGGAAGAGAAAGATCAAGAAGAAATTACGTCCAACCACTTAGGGAAAAAGCAAATGTCATATCGTACAAGGAATTAAAGGTGCTGGTGTCGCGGGTGTCCATGGGCGGCGGCAATCGCTTACCATCAGGTGTTACGTTTACTCATCGGTCACCTATCACATAAAAAAAAGAGTCGAAAGAGGGATAGAGACAACTCCACCGACAAGAGCGTCGCCCTTAAATTAGAGAGAAAATATGATTTGTTGGTAAGGCCCTCAGCTTTTATTATGTAGGCATTTGTAAGTTCCCGCGACACAGTTTCAGCAGCCGCATTCTTCTCTCGACAAGTATAAAAATATTTCAATAACTTTGACATGAAGGAGTCTTATCGCAAATTCTGTCGGAGAATTCCTTGGGCATATTAAAAATTGTTCGCTCCTGTGAGAGCGTCGATGCCTCTTTTAAGCTGTCGTAAAACCAATGATAAATCTAATAGGTTTTTCTTGGGGCTTTCTCTCGAGAGCGGTGTAATAATCTAACGTTTAATTTAAACGACTAAGGATTGAGGACCAGGGTGAGTTGTAATGAACGACTAAGTAAGATGACATGTCGTAATTAACGTTTTTGCACGCAAAGAAAAAAAGTCAAAATTGTCATTGTATACGCAATCAAACTTAAATTTTCGTCCTTTCAATCCGAAGCCGTCTTATTGTCAGGAATCAAGCGTGTTTAGAAAATTAAATTCAATACCTAGGTGTCAATGTAATCAACCGTTCCATACAATACGGAATGTCCACTCGATATAGTGGGGACAATCGATTTTTCCCCTTATCTCGATGTTCCAAACACTTTAAATTTTGGTGTAGGTAATGTTCCAACTAAAAGCAACTCAATTATCAAACAGATACAACCTCTAATTCTACTCATACTTGTATCATCATCATCATCAGCCCATTTAAGTCCCCACTTCTAGGGCACGGGCCTCTCTCAATCACATGAGGGGTAATTGCCATACTCACCACGCTTGGCAGACGGGTTGGCGAGGGTTTTGATATGAATGCAGAGTTTTCCTTCTCTGGGTGCTGTTGATCATGCCAGCAGCTTTACCTTAGTCGCCTTTTACGATACCTCGGTAAGAGTGAGGGTGGCCTATTCTACTCTGTCGGGGACCACACGGCATACTTGTATGTTTGTCTCTATTTTATTAATTCCCTTTCAACCTATTGACCATTTTAACAACATAACTGTTATAATATATCATTCAAACTGATGTCGCGGGTGTCTATGGACGGTGGCAATCGCTTACCACCAGGCGCTTTGTCTGCTCGTCTGCCACCTATCACATAAAAAAAAGAGTACGAGCTAAACCAACTAACATATTCGAAAAGGTGGCAACATCTGAGCGAATAGCTATACAGCATGGAGCATCATTAAAAGATACCACCAGCTTATTTTTACACGGCAATGAAAAAGTTGTTAACTAAAAAGGTCCCACACTCAAAAGCGGGTAAATTAAAACCTCACAAATAAATGCGAGTAAAATCCCAGGTAATTTAATTTGATAAAAATGGCGACTCGCAAGTTTCTCTGCACCACGGGGTATCATCAAAGTGGAAATTTTTAATTAATCCCGGATTAAGCGAGCTTGAATGCAGTGCTAATCCGATAGCTAAGCGACTGGTTATGGATGTTGGATTCAATGGTAATTGGCAGTCGATGGAACACAAGATAACTGATTTTCCATTGAAATTTAGAATAGAATCTTAGCTATTTATAGGATACCAAATTTATACGGGCTATGTCATAAAATTGCTTTCGATTCCCGCACAAACACAAATTAAACAGATATTTTTAATAGTTCTGGTTGTTTGTCGTACCTTCATTGTTTCTAGTTTCCATAGTACAAGGCAAAACCTTAGTATGGGACCAGGACAATGTTTGTGATATTGTCTCAATTTATTATTATTTTATATTGTGTGTCGAGTGACTTACCTATAGTGAGAACAAGTTGCTTGGCCCAATAGAGTCTTAAAACCCGGAGTGGTTTCGGCAGAATCTATTTTATTGAAGACCCGTTTGGAATGGTGGTAGTGAACGCTGCCTTTGGCCCAAGGGTTGCGGGTTCGATCCCCGCACAGTACAAACATTTGTGTGCATGAACATGTCTGTTTGTATTGGTCTGGGTGTTTCTATGTATTATACGTATGTATTTACAAAAGAAAAGTATTATATGTATATATTTGTAATTCCGCTGTTGGTTCTGATGTCCGTAACACAGGTGCTTGAGCTACCTATCTCTGAGTCAGATCAATGTATGTGATGTTGTGAAATATTTATTTATTATATATTTATTTACTGTGTGACTGTGAATCTGACTGACTACGACAGTTAACTACCCACATTTATAAAATATTTTTACTTGACTTTGGCAAACTACACTCACCATAGAGTTGAAAGTAGAGTCCATTAGGAATAGACCTGGCAAAAGCTTTGTGTGTAGTAAATACTTAATAAATATAATAAATATTTCACAACATCACATACATTGATCTGACTCCAAAACCAACAACGTAATTACTAATATAGGTATACACACATATGATACTTTTTCTTTTGTAAATACATACTTATAATACATAGAAAAAAAACAGACCAATACAAACAGACATGTTCATGCACACAAATGTTTATACTGTGCGGAGATCGAACCCGCAACC
Source organism: Marasmia exigua (assembly GCA_019059595.1). NCBI lineage: Eukaryota > Metazoa > Arthropoda > Insecta > Lepidoptera > Crambidae > Marasmia > Marasmia exigua. The sequence goes on from CM032468.1 coordinate 17,287,497, forward strand.
CATGCACCAGAGGCAGCGTTCACTACCACTGATCCAAACGTTTCATAGATTACGAGTATTAACTCGTAGCTAATAAGTTTCAACTCTGTTTATTACTTTTAGATTGTACAAAAGAAATAAATAAAGTGTTTTGTATTTTATCATTAGGTAAGGATTAACTTTGCTTGTCACTTTTAGATTAACGAAACCTATCAGCCTTACACATCAGTCCCTTTCTCAGGGGTGAGTATTAGGCGGCTTAAGAAAGAAACATTTCTATTTAGTAGTGGTAGGTAGGATTTTTCTTTTACCAAAGTTAATGTTTTTATTTTCATTTTGGGAACGTGTCTGGTTGTAAGGTCGACTGTTGACAGGCATCTTATAGCATACCTGCCACCTGAAAAGAAGATGTTCATGATTTTTTTTATGGCTAGTAGTGTTGTACCTACGTCAGAGACGCAGTCATCTCTGCTAATGTCAAGTGAGTAGAGACGCGTATCAGGAATTGGATTGACCGGTGACTTGAGTTGATTTCTTAATTAATTCAGTTTTATTTTTTGCAAATCACCATCTTTAGCAAAACAAAACGTACACATAGACAACACAGTGTAAATGGGAGGTTAATTTGATGTTCATGATGATTTATTAAAAACTTTGGTAGATATTTGGACTATAAATAAGTATTTTGATAGTAAACAATAAAAATGTTTTTAACCGACTTAAAAAAAGAGGTTCACAATTTGACTCGTATATTTATTTTTTAAGTTTGTTCGACTATTACTTTACCATATTTAATACCTACACCTGATTTTTTGATCTGCTTTTGTACTCGAAATTTGAATTACCGCCAAAAACGGCAACTTATGTCGTTAGTCCAAATTTCGAGTGCAGAAACAAATCAAAAAGTTGTACACAATTATTAAATGAATAGTACAAATTAATGCATGTTCGCCGTATGGTCACCGGCAGAGTAGAATAGGCCACCCTCACTCTTACCGAGGTGTCGTAAAAGGCGACTAAGGTAAAGCTGCTGGCATGATCATCAGCACCCAGAGAAGGAAAACTCTGCATTTATATCAAAACCCTCGCCAACCCGTCTGCCAAGCGTGGTGAGTATGGCAATTACCCCTCATGTGATTGAGGGACGCCCGTGTCCCAGCCCCCAAATGGGCTGATGATGATGATGATGAATGTTTGTATAGAGCTGGAGCTTCAAATTGTTTAAAATAAAGCCAGTTTAGTTGTTAACAATCTAAATCGATTGGCGTTGCTAGTAAGAGGTAATCTTCGTAAGCAAAGCCACGAGAGGACTATACTAATGGCGAACTAAGAATACAAAATTCGTGCCAGCCCCTTTTAACATTGCGTGTTGGAACGCGATAACATAAGCTTTAGTACGGTAATAACTTTAGACCGTGATTTATAATAAGGTGGTTATAGTTCTTATACCACACATAGACTAGCATTTTCGCATATTTTATTTTCCGCATAAAACCTCGTCCACAAGATAATATCGTAAACCGTTTGAGTCCAATTTAAAATTTTATGGCCGGCCAGCTAAAGAGACTAGCGATAAAAATGTAAATAGCCAGACGAGTTCGAAGACAGGGTTTGTTCGCGATGAGTCATCGCGCCCCGACCCCGAAAGCTTTCAGAATCTCTGGTTTCACCCTGTCTCAGAACCTGCATTTGATATTTTGAATTACTCATCGGACGAGGGTTGTTGAATACGCACCGGATGTTTCACGGCGGGGCGCTCCTAGTAAATTTTTCTGCGTGTTTTTTTTTTTTGTGATAGGCAGATGAGCAGATGGATCATCTAATGGTAATCGATTGGCAGACACCCGCAACATCAGTGGAGTCATAAGTGCGCTGCTAACCCTTAAGGTGACGGGTAGGTCACACTAGCTACGGCAATCGATTTTAATTTTTAGCTACTAAACCGGATCTATTTTAACCAATTTCGGGATTACAACCTCTCGACAAACGCTTATACTATTTTTTAAATAACCATGAAAAAATGTTGGGTCCAACGCGTACGCGAAAAATTTATTCACGCTAAAAGCGGTCAAGCGGAGTGCAAAAACAGACCAAACAGTGTTTGCTGAGAGGTTGTAACCCCGAAATTGTTTGAAATATATCCGGTTTAGTAGCTAAAAATTAAAATCTATTGGCGTCGCTAGTGTGCCCTACCCGTCACCTTAAACCGGTACCCTCACTCACGCAGCGAAACACAGCACAGTGTTGCTTCACGCCGGCTTTCTGTGAGGCCGTAGTATCACTCCGGTTGAGCCGGCCCATGCTGAAGCGTGGCTTTCCCACCGTCATGTACTATATTTTTCCGTTGAAAAAACGACGGGGCGTCATACGTTTGACGTGTCTGTGTGTAGCTCCCGAACGGATGAACCGATTTTGATTTTGCTTTTTTTTATTTGTACGGTAAATTGGACAGAATGTTGTAGTAACTTACAAACTTAAAATATATCCAATGTTGCTTCACAATTGCAGGAGAACCATAACTGATTGGCTGTGCTCACTAAATTATGAGGAAGTTGAGAACTACTTATAAGAACATGCTAAGGCTGATGCCTTATATTACAAGCATATTTTGATCCATACCTGTAAGTGGTGAGCTAACACCAATCCCAAGGACCTATATCCGTTGGGCTACACAAAAACAGACAATATACTTATGCACATATTCTATTACACACTTTCTCACACAACACACACACACACGCGCACACGCACACGCACACGCACACGCACACGCACACGCACACGCACACGCACACGCACACGCACACGCACACGCACACGCACACGCACACGCACTCACGCGCGCAAATTGCCTTACCTTATCGCTTTTGTTCTTGTTTGTATTTCTATAGTTAGTGTGCCAGTCTCTTCGAGTCTGTGCTTACTACTTGTAATTTACTGTATAATTAATTAGCTAAGTGATTAAATAAATGTAAACACTGATACTAACTATGGGAAGCAGCGACTTATTCCCAACACAAGTGTCATTCGTCTACTTACCGGGAAAACTCGCCAAAAAAAATGTAATTAATATTCTTGAAATAAAGAAAATTTTATTTTATTTTATTATTTATTTATTACACAACTTCAGCTGTCTACCTACCTATCCTCATGTTTATTGTAACAATTAGAAAATTATAAAACACAAACATCAGATTTTGTTGATTCCACCTCAATTTTACAGTCTGTATCACCTATTTTTTGTCAATCTCCCATAAATCTCTATTTTTCGCTCGATATCTCCCCCTAAACGGAATCAAATCGAGGGTCGTAACTTGGTTTCCCATCCAATTCAATCATCGCACATAATCGGCCCTCCTTCCATCCCGAGTGACGTCATAATACATTTGGCTCTTCGTTTTGAACATTGTGTGATTGGGACTTGAGACAAAGACTACTGAAATGAAATGAAAATACCCACAAATTATGCTCCCGTTATTAAGTATGCTAAAAGTAGACTCCGATAAACAGTAGAGTATGAATGAAATATGACACCGACGGTCACGAGTCTTTATCTCAAGTATTGTAGTTTTTTTTTTATATGAGAGGTGGCAGACGAGCAGACGAATTACCTGATGGTTAGCAATTCCGCCGCCCATGGACACCCGCAACACCAGTGGATTCACAAGTGCGCTGCCAACCTTTTCCCCTTTCCTCCCCATTGGGCCTCCGGTAACCTTACTCACATGGCGAAACACAGCGCAGGCGCTTCCGTTAATTAAGTTAATTCCCTTCAAACCTACTGACTGTGACAACTTATTCTACCGTCTGTCGCGGGTTTGCGTTCATTAAGGTGACGGGTAGGGCAAACTAGCGACGCCAATTGATTTGAATATTTAGCTACTAAACTGGATCTATTTTAAACAAATTCGGGGTTACAACCTCTCGGCAAACTATTATACTATTTATTAAATAACCATGCTAAAATGTTGGGTCCGTTTTTGTACGCGAAAAATTGATTCACGCGAAAAGTGGCCGCAATTTTCAAAAAAAAAACGTTCCCACATTTGGGCATGGTTATTTAATAAATAGTATAAGTGTTTCCCGAGAGGTTGTAACCCCGAAATTGTTTAAAATACATCCAGTTTGATAGATAAAAATTAAAACCGATTGGCGTCGCTAGTGTGCCCTACCCGTCACCTTAAAGCCTTGGACGATAGTCTAATTTGCCAACTATATACATTTTTCTTTTCTATTTCATATCACATAAAAATCTTACATATTACATAAAAAATCTTACATATTACATAAATCATTTACACAAAGGACACATACAACACTTGGATAGATACATTTCTTATGTACCTATGATTATATTTTTTTATCATTTCAATCTTAAATGTTAATGAGGGAATTAAGACATAATATATGTAGGTTATAGCATTGTAATAGCATGATGAATAATGTCTCAAAAAATATGATGATATTGACAAATATACCAAAATTACTAACTGGCAAGCAGGATGGTTACAGCCTTACCTTATAAAAAATCATCATCTCAGATTTTTTCCTTGTTGTGTCCAAAGTTATCGCTTCGAAACCTATGGTAAGCACAGATGAATTCAACTTATCCAACTAATCCAAGCCTGGTGAATATAAAAATACGATTTTAAAAATAAATATAATAAAACTAAGCTTAAGGTACAAATACTATTTATTAAATAACCATACACAAATGTTGGGTCCGTTTTTGTACGCGATAAATTTATTCACGCTAAAAGTGGCCGCTTTTGGCGTGAATCAATTAGTCGCGTTCGCGTTGGACCCAAATTTGTGCATGGTTATTTAATAAATAGTATAAGTGTTTGCCAAGAGGTTGTAACCCCGAAATTGTTTAAAATAGATCCGGCTTAGTAGCTAAAAATTAAAATCGATTGCCGTCGCTAGTATGCCCTACCCGTCACCTTAAGTAACTATCGCTGTACAGAAAGAAATACACACCCATGCGCGACTATTTTATCAATAAGTATCAGCCTATATACTGTCAACTGCAGGGCAAAGGCCTCCATCATGGAAATCAAGTAATCGCTACTATCATGGGAATAGGCATAATCACCAAGCTTGCCAAATGCGGATTGGTGATCACAAACCCGAGCTATGTTCGAAAAATTCGAAACATACTTGTTGCTCGACCCGGGAATCGAACCCAGGGCCCCGAGATCCGGCCCAGTACTTAAACCACTAGACCAACAGGGCGTTCTACCTATCTATATATTTTATCAATACTCGCAAGATATTACAACCTTTCTCATCATCAAACGGCCATTACACTACGTTCCTATCAATGAGATTAGGCGATTGTTCATGTAGTGAATACCTACAGGCACTTGTTGAAATTGAGTTGTTGGCATGCTGACACCACCCTCATCGATCACGCGGTAAATTGCTCATTTAACGAGTAATGGTCGAGTTTTCAGTAGGTATCTTGAAGGTTCAGATCTTTTAACTGTTGGATGTTAGATTTACCCCTCACAAAGTACCTACTTTCTTCCCTAGATCACAGATATTATAATACGCTGGGTTTCGTTATATCAAGTGAACACTGTAAAGAAAATCGTGTTAATACTGTCATTAAATATAATTACATTACTGTGGGCTGGTCATATTAGCCGCAGAACTGACAGCCGTTGGAGCGGTAAAGTCCTTGAGTGGAGACCGCGACTCGGTAAGCGTAGTGTAGGACGCCCTGCGACAAGATGGGATGATGACATTCGAAGGCTGGCTGGTGTGGGCTGGATGAGAGTGGCCGAAAATCGGGAGTGGCGTGCATTAGGGGAGACCTTTGTCTAGCAGTGGACGAGTGTGGGTTGCTGATGATGATGATGATGACTGTATTAAATACTAAAACTTCTCATACGTTGACCAGATACCGTACTTAGTGGATTTTTAAACACTTGCTTTACGAATAACAGACAGATGAGCTACAACAGAGCGTCTTTGTGATATAAAGAGTAAGTATATAAATTACATATTAAGCATTTTCACTTTGTACATAACAACTTATTAACTAATTAATACTTACAACATTTTAACTTGTTCAAGCAAATCAAAATGAAGAATGAAACAAGATGATGATGATGAGTAAAATTTACATTGAAAATTAGTTGACTGGTTTCGGTTTACAGTTTCTCATTTTCACTCAATCTCAACCGACTTTACGTATTGTGATTGAGACCTTGTTTACTTCTGAATTGAGCACCTAATAAAAACAGCCCATTAATAAATGTTGGCTCCTTTAAGTACGGAACCCAATAAATCAGCTGACTCCATTACACCGGCGATTAATCACAATTGTTTTCTTTTTATTATCCTCACTAATGATCAATCTTAAGTTCATTTTCAATTACGTCTGCCTACCTGAATGGCTCAGCTTCGATGCGTTGACACTTCTCATTAATCAGCGCGGCAAATTGCTCACTCACTCAGTAATGACTTAGTTTATAGTCCTTGCAGACTAGCGTATTTTTCTGCGTACACGCTCATCCTGGCATAATTGCTTTCACAAGTTGGTTACAATAGCGTTACGTTAATTTTTTTATTAGGTGGATTCTACAGTGTTTCTCGCTCTAGTAAATGAGAAGTTATAATTATAGAGAAAACATGATCCTTCCTTAATACATTGATCTGATTCCGTTCTAAATATTTTTAAAGTCTTGTGAAGTGAACCCCCAATGTTATGATAATTTGTCCAATACAAATGTATATATTACTAGACTGCGCCCGCGGCGTTACTCACGCAGTATTGGTATTTATTACAAAAGTCTCCATTTAAAGTTCAAACCCGCAAAACTACCCCTTAGGGGTTGAAAGTTCAAAAGTCACTTTTTTATTCAAAACCGGTGCCCAGACATCAATTTTAAGATTCTAACTTTTAAACTGTCTAACCCCCATACTGGCATTTTATCCCCTATTTTACCCTCTGTAAGGATGACTTTCAAAAAACGTTAAATACTTTTATTTCAAATTATTAGTCTGAATACAAATTTTCACATTTCTAACATCAAAAATGGCGGACTTTCATACAAACTTTTAACCCCTTTTTTTCCCCTTAATGGTTGAATTTTCAAAAATCCCTTCTTAGTGGTCACTTTCACTATAAAAGGATCCCCTTTCACAAATTTCAAGTTTCAAGGGTCAGTAGTTTGGGCTGTGGGTGCATTCATAGTCACTTAAACACTTAATATAGTCACTCAGGTTCTACTTTTTCGAGTATATATATATACTCGACATTAGGGTCACTAGCAAATACGCCAGCGTGATCTAGCACATCTTGAGAAGCTCGACCTTATGATATCTCTATTATTTATATAGAGGTAAATCCTACAGACAAGCCGAAACGCTTATAAGTAATCCGATAACACGAAACGCTAGCGCGATGTAATCAGCACCTAGCGCCATCTATTAGTAAAAAGTGGAACTAATGTCCCGAAACCAAGTGAGAGCGGGCCACTAGTACGTAATAAAATCGAACTATTGACACTTTAAACTAGTATGTACACTTCTAGAACACACTTTCAAAAGGAACTTATACCAAAAAATAAGTAGACACAGAAAGTCCGCTTTAGATATTGACATCGAAAAAGTAACGTTTGTCTTTGTCATTAACTTCCAATCATGCCGAGATCAGTGTACGTACACATGTATAATTATGTGCGTAGCCTGACGTCGCCTTTACAAAGGTGCTCATACGCACTCAAAAACTCTAATCTAAAAAGGCTTTTATAGTGAAACTCCACCAAATTGATTGTCCTGAAGGCGGCTGAAAAATCGACGTTATTAAAACCTAATGGAGAAAGTTTAAAGCTCAGGATGAATTATATTTCCTGTCGTGTGGGTTTTTTCGCAGGACTTCAGGGAATGGACGGAAATGAAAAACTGGTCGGTAATTAATGGCCAAGTTTGAGAGTTAGTAACTACAGCTTCAATCAACTAATGACTTTCGTGCAAAGTTTCTTTATCATAATTTCATCCAACCGACTACTTACAGCTACGGCGGCCAATCTCAACGATTAGCCACGTACACAGGATATATTATACTGGTCAAGTGTGTGTGCAAACACAAGTGCGCTCTCTATTCCCTTTCACTCATATTCTAATGAGACACAACTATGACACGACCGGAGAGGGATTGGACGCAGGACCAACAGCTTAACGTGCTTTCCGAGGCACGGCGGTACAAGACCGCCAACTTCCAGACTCCGGCGCTGACACTATGAATCTCTTAACGAAAAGTTATGCACAAATTTTTGGCCCGACCCGGGGATCGAATCCGGGCCCTCTTGCGCAGCCGTCGCTTTAAAGTGCGACCCACTAACCACTACGCCACCGAGGAAGTCAGTTTCTTTATCATACTGATATTACGTTCAGCGGGATTCGAACTCACAACTTTCCCGTTCTACCAATTGAAATACTTAACCCTATACTGATCTTGAGTTTGTTTTCTTTTTATATGATAGGAGGCAGACGAGCAGACGGATCACTTGATGGTAAGCGATTGCCACCGCCCATGTTTGTAATACAATTCTGATAATACTTTTGAAGTATTCCTTCATCTATTATAATGCCCTGTTATTAATCTTATTAATGCCCTATTGGGCTAGTTGTTTAAGTACCGGGCCGTGATCTCAGGGTCCTTGGTTCGATTCCCGGGTCGAGCGAAAAGTATGTTTCAAATTTTTCGGACATCGCTCGGGTTTGTGATCACCAATCCACATTTGGCAAGCGTGGTGATTAAGCCTAATCCCATCATAGTAGCGATAACTTGATTTCTATGATGGAGGCCTTTGCCCTGCAGTGGGACAGTTTATAGGCTGATAAAAAAAATCCTTCATCGTTGATTGGTTTAGTTTCTATATAATATAAATCTCTATAAATAAAAATGAATTGTAGCAGAGAGTGGTCTAGGAGATAGAAATAAGGCGCAGAGTGACTTTGAGAACTTATTGTTCGGGCAGAGCTTCCGCTAGTACAAGCTGTTAGATTAGAATGTCCCGTGTGAACAAATTGCTGTCGCTTTTATACAGCTTCGTTAACAACTTTTAAAAGCTACTGAGTTGACAATTTTAGTACATCCGGTTAGTTTCCTAAATTTAAATAATTGCAAAACTATGTGTAGATACATTTTAAAATATTAATAAGGATTTACGTAAGTATCACATAATTATTTCAATTACAATTTGTAATTTATGATTAAATTCATATATTTTACAGGATACTGACTTAACAATTTGGTACATCCGGTAAGTCTCCTTTGAAATAATTGTTCATCCGATAACTTTCCTTGATAAATTAATTATATAATTAAGTGTAAATTCATTAGCAATATTAATTAAGATTTACGAAAGTTTCACATAATTATTTAGATGACATTTGTGATATATGATTTAATTTATAATTTCACTGTAATGGCGCCATGTTGTTGGCGCCATTAGATATTGATTTTATTTTACAATTTCTAAATTGATAGATTTAAATTATAATTTATATTAAAATGAACATTAATAATTTAATAATGATTTATGATTAACTCCATTTCAATTATTTTATTAAACTTTACTATCTAAAATCAGCAGGAAGTCTAGGGTCGGCCGCCATTCGCTAACAGAATTGATGTACGTTAGTCTGGAACCCGAGAACGGCCGATTGAGCGGATTTTAGTTTTAAAATGTTTGTCGTAGTCCAGGGAAGGTCTAAAAGGTGAGAAGTTAAACAAAAAGTAGGCGGAACGAAGTTCGCCGGGAGCCCTAGTGTAACATATAATGCAACTAAGTACTTATACCTCTTAATGGTAACAATATTTTTTATGTTAAAATGGGACAATAAGACATGGTTAGGTCAAAAATGAAATAAACGCTTCGGCAAGATTGGGCTAGATCAACCAGTGACACAGATGTGAAGCAGCGCCCTTGCAGTATTTCGCCGAATGGGTGAGGGTACCGGAGCCCCAAAGTCACTGAGAATGCAATCGAGTGGGCTATGCTCGGAGTCTCTTTGCGTGATCGTATCGGAAATGATGAGATCCGCAGGAGAAATAAGGTCACAGACATAGCCCAAAGAATTGCATGTCTCAAGTGGCAATGGGCAGGGCACATAGCGAGGAGAACAGTTACGTGCATGAAGTTGCAGCCGTGGCAGGCCCCCGCAAGGTGGACCGACGATTTGGTGAGTCACTCATACTTCTATTTATTTTGAATGCTGAATGCGCTTGTCTCTATCATAAACTTTACTTAGAGAAAAATAGAACTATTTTTATACCAATTTTTAACTAATTTGTCTTTGAGAGCTCTTAAAGTTAAGATAGTGGTGTGGGGATCCTGAACAGAGTGGGTTCTTCCGGCAGTACTGCTCGCATCTCTGGGATGGCTGGGCTAAATACCTTATGGATGCTCTAGATAGATTGCAGCTGTACGTATTATAGGTGACGATGAGGTACCCTTGAACCTCTTCAACTGCGTAGAGTCATCGGGTCGCTTAGCGTCTTTGACCGAGTATATGACGGTGATTGCTCTGATTTTCTCCCTCATCCTAACTTCCCTTTTCTCGCCACAAAACTACACGCGCCGGATAATGATGTCATCGCTTCACAGTGGAAAACATTCCATCACGGACGAAAATATTTGGCAGTTTCTATTTCCACCACCATCAAAAAATGGAACTCGTTGCCGGCGCATGGATTTCCTCCTTCCGACAATATGGATTCCTTCAAACGAACCGTGAAGAGGCATTTCGCGGGCCAGTACGGCAGTTCCAACCAACGGAGGTGATGCCTTGACATCGCTTCCGTTGTAATTGCAACGTGGGATCTTTTCTTGCTTACCATCAGGTTGATTAGCCATTATACTGTGTCACTATAAAAAAAATAAGAAGAATTCCTAGATCGCAAGAACTTCAAGAGAGAGTTCAAGACCTCTGGTTCAGTCTCGTCCCAGTCTTGCATTTATGCATCACTAACACAGAACCAACAGAAATAGAGGGTTCTCTTTCAGAACTCATCTCATTTCCGTGATTGCTTACCGAACGGGAAAGCAAACTTTTAAAACCATTGCTTGAATGCGAAGAGTCGTTAAAATGAGTGGAAATTCGAAATTTCGTTATAAAAACTTGAAGGAGGTTTGAAACCACATTCAAAGATTTTTTAAATGTTGCTTTTTGTTCCGGAATCGAACAGGAACAACAAGCAAAGCAAACAACAAGGAAAAATATCGAAAGGATTTATGTATATAGTAAATAGTGTCCCGCCTGAACACGAGATGAAATTTTTAAGTGTGTTATTTACTTAAGAATAAATTGCAAAAGATTGATATAAAACATATCAATTATAGTAAATACTATTTCATTGTTTCTTTTTATCATTTATATGAATATGTAAGTATATTGAATTGACTAGTAAAAAGTACTCTGTAGACTAGATATATAATCCAATGGATATGTACAGTCATAAATCAATATCACTATGCATAACGAGGTAAATCCTACAGTACAGGCAGCGGCAAAGCTTATAGGTAATCTGAAAACACGAAACGCTTACGCGATCTAATCGACACCTAGCGCCACCTTTTGGAATAAAGTAGAACTAATGTCTCGAAGCAAAGTCAGGGTGAGCCACTAGTTATTGATAAAGTTTCTTTAAGAAACTTTAGGTCTTATGCACAGGTCTGTCGAGTGAGATTTAAGGATATCTCACCTATGTATGGATATAGCACCGAATATTCGTATAAAAGCAGACCTTTCATCTTTACATATTTACAAACGAAAATAGTGAGCAAAACTGGCATTAATTAATCCCACAGATTACGTCAAATAGTCCCTAATAAATTAATGTTAATTGCGGTCGACATAATATTATGGGCCTTGTTCCTACATGGCCCTTTGATGTGAAGGGAATGTATGTACACAGTGTAATATACGAGGCAGCAGTTTACTGCACAATGATTTACCTACTAAATTAATATAGGAAAAAAACCGTTAAGAAACTATTTAAGCGAGAATTCTATAAGACTGTATTCATGAAATGTTTAGAATGTTCAATCTGTGATTGAATTAGAAGGATCAGTCAGTCACTACTTATATCATCATCATCATCTATCATCAGCCCATTTAAGTCCCCACTGCTGGGGCACGGGCCTCCCTCAATCACATGAGGGTTAATTGCCATACTCACCACGCTTGCCAGACGGGTTGGCGAGGGCTTTTGATATAAATGCAGAGTTTTCCTTCTCTGGGTGCTGATGATCATGCCAGCAGCTTTACCTTAGTCGCCTTTTACGACACCTCGGTAAGAGTGAGGGTGGCCTATTCTACTCTGCCGGGGCCACACGGCCAGTCCACTACTTATATCAGGATTTTTTTATTTATGTCATTGGTGGCAGACTAGCAGATCACTGAATAGTAAGCGATTGCCGCAGCCCATGGACACCAGCGACACCAATGACTAGTCACAAGTTCGCTGCAAACCTTTAAGTCGAGCCGGGGCAGGCATCCCCCGGATTGAGCCTCCGGTACCCTCACTCACGCAGCAAAACACAGCACAGTGTTGCTTCACACCGATTTTCTGTTAGGCCGTGGTATCACTCCGAAGCGTGGCTCTCACACGGAAGATTTCATTAACTTAGGATTAGTGTTAAGTTGGAAAGACGACATGTATTTTACTTTCTAAAATAGAGTTACGCTGTTATGGTCCTATTAAAAGGCTATCACATTATTGTAACCAATTGTTCAAATTAGCCGTGTGGTCCCCGGCAGAGTAGAATAGGCCACCCTCACTCTTACCGAGGTGTCGTAAAAGGCGACTAAGGTAAAGCTGCTGGCATGATCATCAGCACCCAGAGAAGGAAAACTCTGCATTTATATCAAAACCCTCGCCAACCCGTCTGCCAAGCGTGGTGAGTATGGCAATTACCCCTCATATGATTGAGGTAGGCCCGTGCCCCAGCAGTGGGGACTTAAATGGACTGACGATGTTCAAATTAAGGCCTGACAAACGCTCAAGTCATTAGACTTGCTATGGCTCATTTATTAACATATAGCGGACTGGATTGGAATTTTATTATGATGTGAGATAGCTCTTAATTTTTTAGGCAAAATGCCCACTAGGACGGCGACTCACAGGCGCGACGGATACTGATGTTATAATTTGAAAGAACAAGTTCTACTGAACTAGTAAACTGAAACTGTGCTTTATTTTTTTCAGTATATTTTATGAATTAACATATATATGTATTTACATGTAAATTATACATAAATACTTAAATGTATGACGATTTGTAAGATAAAGATAAAAAATTCTTTATTTATTTTTTCAATTTAGGTCCACACAGAACACTTATGAATGTCAAAATAGGTACATAATATCTACCGCTGGTTCGGAATGTCGATTTCTACTGAGAAGACACCAGCAAAAATCTCAGTAGTTACTCTTTTCAAATATTGATGATGTTATAGAGTTTCAATCGAGAAAAAAAAATACAATTATGAAAGTTAATAGACTACTATGAATAACAACTCAAAGTATTTATCAATTAACTTGACCAAGAATCCTTATCATTTAAATAGTCTTGTAAGTGATGTGCATGTGCCTATTCAAATAAAAAATAATGATTTTGATTTTGCTATCTCCACTTTTCTTGTGTCTCGTTGAACCAGTACGAATTCTATAAGAATATTATTGTATGGGTATTATTTTTCAGCTAAAAACCCTATAGGCCAACTAAGTATAGAAAAGTGGTCACTCAAAAACTTCTGTCTCTTACTCCGTAGTCTCTAACTTTATCTAATCTGCGAATTTTTTGTTATAATAGAATTGTAGTCGTTGTTGTTGCTTTGAAATGCCAAATAAACTTTGCACGTAGAAAGTTTCTTCTTAACCGTGGGACACCTACGTTTCTGATTGAATGGGTCACTCGACTGGAGTGATGTGGGAGGGTACCGGAAGCTGAATCCGGGAGGGGAAGTTTAAAGGTTGGCAGTGTACTTGTGACTCCTTTGGTATTATTGTTGTTTATGGGCAGAGGCAATCACTCACCATCAGGTGATTCGTCTTCTTATAAAAAACCTTAAGTACTTCTTCTTTAGCTTTTCTGTAAAATAGCAGAATTCTCAGGATCTCGATTTCATTAAAAAAATCTAATAATACATCATAGAAATTTCAATCCAATTTTTTCAAAATATGGTAATAATTACTAGACTGGACTAGATTGGCGAGGCAGACACAACACATATTTTTAAGAAAAACTATATATTTTAGTACTAAGTAATCTAATTAAGTAATGAAGATCATTATAAATGCCATCCAAATCTAATTCATCATCATTATCTTATGCCGTTTGCAACCAAATTGGTGTAGGCCTCCTTCAATCTTCTCCATTCTATTCTAATTTGGGCAGTTGAAGCCCAGTTGTGCCCACCAATCTTTCCTTTGTCATCTCTCCATCTCATTTGTGGCCTTCCGATAGGTCTTTTCTGATCCCATGGCCTCCACTGTAGCATTTCCCTACACCACGAGTCTGTCTTTCGGGCTATATGTCCCGCCCATTGCCACTTGAGTTGGGCCACTCTTTTGACTACGTCTGCCACCTTACTGTGTCTTCTAAGCCACTTGTTAGTTTTTCTGCCTTTAAGAGTTACGCCCACCAGTTTCCTTTCCATTGCACTTTGGGCAACTAAAAATCTCTGGAGAGTAGCCTTTATCGTTACCCAAGTTTCAGCTCCATATGTGAGAACAGGTAGAGCGCACTGGTTAACAATCTAATTAAGTAGCACAAAAAATATTCGATAAGCACATTAGTTGGTACTATTACTTACTAAAATATTTTAAAAATATATATACATACAAAGAGGGAAGTCGTTTACGTCTTTCCTCAAACAAATAAAACCAGCACTTAAGCTTAGACTAGTGGCGGTATTGTTAAGTTAGCAAGAAAACCGATGAGTCAGTTTTGACCGTGGGAGAGCCACGATTCGGCATCAATTGGCCGGCTCGACTGGAGTAATACCACGGCGTCACAGAAAACCGGCGTGAAGCAGCACTGTGCTGTGTTGAGGGTACCGTGAGTGAGGGTACTGGAGGCCCAATTCTGGGGGATGGAGAGTTTAAAGGTTGATAACGCACTTATGACTCCACTGTTGTGGCGGGTGTCCATGGGCGGCGGCCATCGCTTACCATCAGATGATCCGTCTGCTCATCTACCACCTATGTCATTAAAAAAATCAGCGTTTTAATGTAAAAAAGGTAATTTTTGTGCGCGGAGAAACATAACTATTACGTATAAGCAAGCAAACAAACTCTGTAACTAGCAAACAAAGGCACGGACCTAGAGTCTGTTATATATAATTAACCATAAAACAGGATAATATGGTAAGAAACATAGCATAGTACTTACGTATGGACCCTGTCATGCAATTCAGTCTGTTTCCGTTGACCTTGACTAATAAAAGCCTGCTCTCCAATAAAACATTTACCCTTCTGACGTTTGACAACAATTTATAAACAAATTAAGTCTAATTCATCAATGTCACGCGCATATTTTCGTGCGAACCAATCCGTGGGCGAAGTACTCGTCATGGATTTTGCAATTTCGATGGCACCGCTGTTGCGGACGTGCCATTAATTTGTTTAAAACAATCAGGTGCTTTTGATAGAACGTGGAAAATTGTTAACCTGTCAGTGGCAACTGGGTCGTGCAACGATGTAACCAGATCAATCGACTGTCATCAATTGATCGATAGATTCTTAACAAAATAAATCGAATAAAAACTTATGATTTGGTATTTTGGCAATAGTAGTAGCCAGCCATAGAGTAACTTATATATGCTGAGATAGAGGCATCAGTCGGCTAGCAAGTGGTAGCGCCATCTAGAGGAAAACGACCAATTCTCAACGGCTATATAGTTCGGCCACCTTCGAGAATCAGGGAAACGATTAAATAAAATATCAAAAACAATTTTATTTGCTTAGTGACGAAATTCTCAATACCTTCTAGATTTCAGTATATTTCCCAAACCTATATAAAACTACTAAAGTAGGCAGGCGGCTTGAGGTCATTGTTTCGGAAACACGCTTTACTAGCGCGATGTAAAAATGCACAGTGACATCTACTGAAACAACGCCGAACCATCTGCTTGAAGGCTTTTTAAAGCTAAAGCTGCTTTTTACAAGCTCCATCTAACGAAAACCGCTGAACTAGGTGAAATGACCCTGATAGTAGCTCTCACCTCATCCTCATTATCTTAGCGTGTGATTCCTAGTTGCATCCAAAGCTGTCGCTTCCATGATCCATGATCCAGGATTTGTAAAGTCTATAGTTGATATTTTTATAGCAATCTTTGGCAATTTATTCTTAAGGTGACGGGTAGGTCACACTAGCGACGCTAATCGATTTTTATTTTTAACTTCTAAACTGGATCTATTTAAAAAAAATTTGGGGTTACAACCTCTCGGCAAACACTTATACAATTTATTAAGCCATGCACAAATGTTAGGTCCAACGCGAACGCGAAAGAAAACCTTTACGTGTATATAGAAATAACACAACGCATACAGAGCCAATGAAAGAAAAATTAAAAAAATACAAAATGAAAATGAAGCGGTATTAATTAAAAAATGAATAAACAAAAAAAACAAACAAATGCCCCCACAAACACAACAAATAGAATAAACGATTATATTTTTTATATTGGTTAATTAGGTACATACCACAGACTTTGGGAGCGTGCCTTTGTTTGCTGGTAGTTACAGTTATACTAGTTATATTTCTTCGCGCACAAAAATTACTTTACATTGACGATAAGACAATGATTTCTTGCTAAATTAACAATACCGCCACTAGTCTAAGCCAAAGTCCTAGTTGAGTTTGTTTGAGGAAAGGCGTAAACGACTTCGCTCTTTGTATATAGATAGATAGATATTCTTTATTGCACAAAAAGAAAATACAAGCATGATACAACAACAACAGACAGTACAATAAGGCGGTGTTATCACTTGTATATGTAATAATATATGTTGCATATCGTATATGTAATAATATATGTTGCATCCGGTCATAGATGAAAAAGGACGACAAGCGCGTCAAGCGGAGACGGCGGGAACTTCTGTTTCGCGCGTTTTCTAACGTTTCGCGCGCTTCGACAGAGTCGTGAAGTTTAGGCGGGGAGCGATAGAGCACACACTTTGATCCTGGTCGTCGCCGAGTGAACATCACGGAACTGTCCTACTTTTCGTCTAGATCATCATTAATTCTAAAAATAAGTCCTAAGTACCTAGTGTTCCTATTTTGTAATTACTTGAATTAAATTATCGGAGTATACAAACCGGTGATTTCATTGCACGATCCCTTATTTCTGCCCACACTATGTCGAACCGTTCTGGAGCTAATCCTGACGATCCTACATATATATTATTTTTAAAATATTTAGGTAAGTAATAGCACTAACTAATGTGCTTATACAATATTTTTATGCTACTTACCTACTTTCTTGTTCAGTACTAAAATAAATGTTGTGTCTGCCTCGCCAATCTTCATCAGCACTAAGGGAGTTTTGTCAGTAGTACCTAAGTGCTAGGTACATAATTTAGTGATACGATTTAGTGATATATGTTTAAGTGCTTATAATATTATAAAATTTTATATACGTATAAAATTTTATACGTTACGCATAAAAAACATTAATTTTAACTATTTATCATCATGTCAGCCAATAGACACCCACTGCTGGACATAGGCCTTCCCCAATTATCACCACATAGGTAGCTCCTGTGCCGCCCGCATCCGTTAAATA
Organism: Marasmia exigua; assembly: GCA_019059595.1. Classification (NCBI taxonomy): domain Eukaryota; kingdom Metazoa; phylum Arthropoda; class Insecta; order Lepidoptera; family Crambidae; genus Marasmia; species Marasmia exigua. The sequence goes on from CM032468.1 coordinate 17,305,287, forward strand.
TATCATCATTAGATGGCTGGCGATGGCAAAAAACAATTACATCCAACATTGATAATTTGTTATCTTTTAATTTTGGAAGTGTATCAACATCGAACCTCCACACAAATTGACGAAGTTGTTGAAACTCTCAGCCTCCCAATTTGAGAGCAAGCCGACAGTGATTTTTCTTCCAACATTTCCAAGAATATAATTTCCCAAGCCACCGAGAAGTACTAGAAATTGTGGGAAAACAATGTAGAGCAAAGTTCGTGGTTACCGCCGTGTCGAGTAAAAGAAAGCAGGGGCCATTCTAACGGCTGATTATTTTATTCCATCAAAAATATAAATCGACTGTCCCTACGTATTTCGTACGCTATTGAAAGTTAAAATTCGTGGTGAGGTTTTGATTTTTGTAATTTGACCGTGGGAGACCCACGCTTCGGCATGAATGGGCTGGCTCGACCGGAGTGATACCACGGCCCACAGATAACTGGAGTTTCATCATCATCATCAGCACTCGTCCACTGCTGGACATAGGTCTCCCCTAATGCACGCCACTGCTCCCGATTTTCGGCCACTCTCATCCCGCCCACACCAGCCAGCCTTCGAAAGTCATCATCCCATCTTGTCGCAGGGCGTCCTACACTCCTATTTAGAACTAAAGACCTATTTAGAACTAAAGACTATGAATGCTCAGTTAAAAGCTTCCTCAAGAACATAATAACATTACAAAATAATATTTTAAAGGAGTATAATTTTGCAGTAAGACTGCTTTTTATTATCTCGACGTGAAATAACGCTTTCCCGCAATCCTGAGGCTCCCCGCCTGCAAAGAGCATTTTTCAAAGATGGCTGTCATTTTTTACGCTCATTCTGGGAGATGCAGGATGAAAAATAATGCGTTTATTGCATACTGCATTAACGCACAGGGGGCTGCCGGTGGAGGAAATTGTTGGGCTATTACCCACTTTTGTGTTGTCATGACTTGAAAATTATCCGCTGAAAAAGTGATACTAATAACATAATATTATACTTAACGCAGTGTGGTCCCCGGCAGATTAGAATAGGCCCTCACTCTTACCGAGGTGTCGTAAAAGGCGACTCAGGTAAAACTGCTGGCATGTTCATCAGCACCCAGAGAAGGAAAACTCTGCATTTATATCAAAACCCTCGCCAACCCGTCTGCCAAGCGTGGTGAGTATGGCAATTACCCCTCATGTGATTGAGGGAGGCCCGTGCCCCAGCAGTGGGGACTTAAATGGGCTGACGATGATGATACTTAACAATATTGATTTAGTATCTTACATACGTAAAACAGTATTTTTTTGAAAAAATCGTTTAGGTCTAGTCATGGAATCTGGCGGTTAAGCGTCCGGCGAACAACGTATTTCCCATTCAAACGTAATATAATTTGCAGTTTGAGGATATATCGACATTTCATTGCTGTTACTCGGATTAAGGAAAGTTTTTTCTATGTCTCGGTTAGCACCTGCTCTTAAAAATATTTACTTACCTAAAATATATGCGATTACATTGCGTAATTTTTTCGACGTTAACGACCTATTTCCTGTCTATTATATTAAAAGCTCTTTTTTTTTTATTAGAATAGCCAGACATTTGGCTTGAAACGGCCACATCATCAGTTACAATCTCACCTGATGGTAACTGATGATGTGGCCGTTTGTGGATATATATGAATTGTTAATTATGAAAATTTAACAGAGACACAGCTTGTGTTTTGATAGTTACACAATGTCTTCAAGAAAATCAAAATTTAATCAAGATTTATTCATCACTTTTGGTATTCTCAAATGCACATAATCTTCTTACTAACTTCAATCTTGCTGTTTCTAAGGCTGCGTTTCCACAGAAGTAGAGCTGCGCGGAGTTGAGCGGAGACTTATAAAAATTGACCTATCACATTGCTCGAAATAGATGAGATGTGTATTTCGAGCAATGTGATTAGTCAATTTTTGGAGCTCCACTTCTGTGGAAACACAGACTAAAGGTCGCGGATGGCGCGAGAAAAAGCGAGATCCTAGAGTAATATCTTTGAGATTAATAAATAAATAAACGTTTATTGCAAGTAGCTTATATCTCGTACAAACTTATGATCATAATCTTACATTTAACATTTTGCCTGAAATACTAATTCATCCTGCCCTGTATCTATTTCAGGAAAAAAAAAATCCTAGAAAAAACTTTATCGGTAGTAGGTCATTCCTAAATAGTAGGTATATTATATATGATGTTGTTATTATCTATAACAGACGAAGCAAAATTATAACCAAATTATAATTAAGTGTCTTGGTGTTTAATTATTAAAATCTCTCTAAATTATTAAATTATTTTTTCTTCGAAAATCTAATTTTATTCACATTATAAAACTTAGATGCCTTTCAAAAGTAGATCGACCCCAATACGCTCAACATGACTATTTAGTTATGTTTAGGTACGGTCTACCTATTTAGGTACACTCAATAAAACATATGCCTAATTATATACCGACTTTGGTGCGCCGTTAATTCCATCGAACACAGGAACATATTCGCAAGAACATAAATTAATGACCCGTCAATGACAGGCTGTGGCCACACCAGTTTACCAGGGTTCAAACGATTATAAATGTACCTAGCTTGGTTGTGTGGTGAAGATAGGGTTGAGAATTTTGGCATACAGAAAGTTATATTGCCAATAAATAAAATAAAAATAAAAATGTATTTATTTCAGGTAAATCTTTTACAATTAAGTTGCCGGGGCTTCCCAAAAAGTAGTCAAAGACACTTGTGTAGGGAATGCCACGCTCTTCCTAAGTAAACGTAACTATTTAGATTTACATAAAATTATCAAGATCCAGTGATCCCAAGTTCTAACATTGAACATTTCTTGCGAGATTTACATCAGGAGACGTGTGTATGTGTGTGTGTGTGTGTGTGTGTGTGTGTGTGTGTGTGTGTGTGTGTGTGTGTGTGTGTGTGTGTGTGTGTGTGTGTGCGTGCGTGTGTGTGTGTGTGTGTGCGTGCGTGCGTGCGTGCGTGCGTGTGTGTGTGTGTGTGCGTGCGTGCGTGCGTGCGTGCGTGCGTGTGTGTGTGTGTGTGTGTGTGTGTGTGTGTGTGTGTGTGCGTGAATGTGCTGTGCGTGAAAGACGATGTACCAGAGAGAGCTAATATGATAAGTAATCCATACTTTTGTAATGTCTGTGTGTAAAAAATTAAGTTTCTACATCTTCAGGTTATTCTAGTCAAAACATCTTCAACGTCATCGTAACTAAGGGCAGAGAGCCACTCAGTTAGAGTCCTCTTACACTCAAACATTTGCATGGGGTAAATACTTAGTATTCGGTGTATTTTGTTATACACATAGGGGGCTTGAGCTACCAATTGCCGAGAGGCAAAGACAGTACGAGACGAGTATGAAGGAGCTACAGTATGACACCGTCTTTTTAGAAGTTTGGTGTTGTCTAGTGGTAGCGTTTTGTGGTAGCTTAATGTCATCTGTAGAATATAAAGTTTTCTAACAGAGAGTAGATTAGATATTTCATATAGGGTTTTGGTTGAATATCTATAAGGCTTACGGTACATTATCTTAATCAGAGATCTTTGTGCCCGTTCCAGATCTATGAAGTAGGTTTTAGCTGCTCCCCCCCATATCGGGATGCAGTATGTTATTACTGATTGGGCTAGTGCAAAGTAGATTGTGTTTAGCATTTCGGTACTCATGGCGTGTCTCAGAGATTTAAAAATCCACATAAGCTTCCTTACTCTTCCTGTAGTAAGTTCTAGATGTGGATACCAACTTAATCTCTGGTCCACAATAATTCCCAGGTATTTAACACTGCTAACTTTCTCTATAGATGGGCAGCTACAGGTGATCGGTAAGGGGGTACCACAGGAATGAATTCTGATGTCAAAATCAGGTGAGGGCTGCGAACTTATATAAGGAGCGAAACATACGTAATTAGTTTTTTGAGTGTTTAGAGTGAGAAGGTTATCATTGAGCCAGCCACTGACAATAGACATACCCCTCTCAGCTTCCAACCTCACCTTATTCCAGGTCTTAGCGGCAAAAATAATAGCAGTGTCGTCTGCGTAGGACACTATCCTCCCCCCAACGCTACGTAAGTTACAGAGGCTGTTGATATATATCAAAAATAGCGTTGGGCCAAGGACACTGCCCTGCGGGACGCCGAATGATACATTTTCCTCTGCACTAATAAAATTGTTAATTTTTACCGCTTGTTTTCTGTGGTTAAGGTAACTACTAAGAAGTGAGAGAGTAGCTCCCCGAAATCCGATACTTTCAAGCCTGCGTACAAGAATCGGGATAGAGACGGTGTCGAAGGCTTTTTTGAGGTCAAGGAAGATCACTAGACACTTATTACCTCCATCAACTTCCCTTGTTATGACAGATGTAAGATCAGAGATAGCTTGCTGCGTCGATCTTCCCTTTCTAAAACCATATTGAGAGTCAGATAGAATGTCATACTGGTTCAGGTAACCCACTATTCTCAAGTTCAAAAGTCTCTCAATGATTTTAGAAATGGAAGTCAACACAGAGATAGGTCTGTAGTTACTTATATCCTCATTATCTCCGCTCTTGTACACAGGGGTGACAATGGAGCGCTTGAGAAGGTATGGGAAGATTCCTGTTCTGAAACATAGATTGGTAAGATCCGTGACCAGCGGAACTATGACATCCCTACATTTTTTTAAAAAGGATGTAGGAATCTTATCCCAGCCCTGAGCACTCTTGGAGTCTATGGACATTAACATATCTTCTACTTCCTTATGATCAGTGTCCAGTAAAACAAATGAAGATAGATGACAATTGTTGTCTGTAAAGCTTGATATTAGAGGTGGGACATTATGTAGGTATTTAGTAGGGTCAAGATTGAGAGTTCGGACGATTACAATACTAAATGCTAAAGCTAAAACTTAACGCTGGTAAAAGGTAAGTACCCCACTTTTTAGTCCAGTTTAGTTTTAGCCCGTTTAGTCACCTCCTACGACAGGCTGCCTATTCGTGCCACTAAGCTACTACGCCTAATCGTTCGGTATTATAACTGGTGACTCCCTGTATTTTTTCAACTGGTGGTCAAATATTTGTAATAGTATTTCCACTGGATATTGTAAATATACCTACAATATTGATGAGACTATCGACAGCTCATGTCGAATCAAGCACTTAAAAATTTCGTCGGCTTAATAACGCGTTCAGTGGTCTAATTGGTTGAACATTCACCCGGATTGTGGAAGGTGTGGGTTCGAGTCCCGCCTGAACACGAGATGAAATTTTTAAGTGTGCTATTTACTTAAGAATAAATTGCAAAAGATTGCTATAAAAATATCAACTATTTTTTCCCACTGTTGAAAACAAGTGGGCGAAGTAATAGGTCATCATCGTCATCATCATTTCAGTCAATAGACGTCTACTGCTGGACATAGGCTCCCCCAATGTTCTCCACACAGATCGGTCCTGTGCCGCCCGCATCCAATTGAAATTGAAAAAGGATTGCATGCCTCAAGTGGCAATGGGCAGGGCACATAGCGAGGAGAACAGACGGCCGTTGGGGCGGAAAGGTCCTCGAGTGGAGGCTACGTACAGTCGCAGCCGTGGCAGGCCCCCCACAAGGTGGACTGACGATCTGGTGATGATCGCGGGAATCCATTGGAAGTAATATACCTATTAAGTAAGTAAGTACAAATTATTTCATGAGGAAAAATACAAGTTTACACACCACTGTGTAAACGCCCCGTTGGTCTACCGGGCCATGATCTCGGGGTCCTGAACTCGATCCTGGGTCGAGCAAGGTATGTTTCGAATCTTTCGAAACATACCTTGTTTGAGATCATCGATCCGCATTTGGCTAGTGCGGTGATTATGCCTGATCCCATCATAGTAGCGACGACGTGATTCAATGATGGAGGCCTTTGCCCTGCAGTGGGCCAGTATGTAGGCTGATACTTTACTACATCACTGTGCCAACCTCCCGGCTTAGGTAACTGGAGTCAGGTCAGCTAAAGTGCTTGACACTTTGGCCATGTCAAAATTTAATTCAAAAATAATTTTATTTGCTGAGGCACTTTCCATACAGCACTTTCAAATCGTCATACATTAAAAATATTAGTAACCAAGTATTTATTTGTAGGTGTGTATAATATACATATATGTAATTACACATATATGTTAAAAACATAAAATATACTAAGAAATTAATAAACATATTCATGTAATTCTGACGAGAAGATCCGGTAAGAAACTCGCCAGTTATTTTTAATTGCCAAAATTTTAATACAATGTTTTTACTATATTATGCATAAATCGATTTCATGTCCAATGTCAAAGTGTATGTAGCAAGTGACACAAAACACAGATTTCAGGTTTTAATGAGGGAGTAACCACCTCTTTTCACCTCCTTGTATATGCACAGTAATTAAGGAAAGCTCATGTTATACTGTGGGAATAATATATCCTCTTACGTGGCTGATTAGAGAGCGGTCGCCATAGCCAAATTGATCGAAGGCCATTATGCAAGGGACACAAAAGGACATTATGTCTGGTTCATACCTATACCGCAAACGAGTAAGTACTAACTGAACCAAGTAACATATTCGTCAAGGTGGCAACATCAGAGCTAATAGCTATACAGCATGGAGCATCATTAAAAGATACCACCAGCTTTTTTTACACGGCAATGAAAAAGTTGTTTACTAAAAAGGTCCCACACTCAAAAGCGGGTAAATTAAAACCTCACAAATAAATGCGAGTAAAATCCCAGGTAATTTAATTTGATAAAAATGGCGACTCGCAAGTTTCTCTGCACCACGGGGTATCATCAAAGTGGAAATTTTTAATTAATCCCGGATTAAGCGAGCTTGAATGCAGTGCTAATCCGATAGGCTAAGCGACTGGTTATGGATGTAGGACTCAATGGTAACTGGCAGTCGATGGAACAAAAGATAACCGATTTTCCTATTTAAATTTGGAATAAAACCTTAGCTATTATAGACTAAAATTGCCAAGGTGCAGTTGACCCAGTGGGTACTACATACGAGCACAATGATTAAACAGATATTTGTAATGGGTCTGGTTGTTTGTGGTACCTTCATTGTATCTAGTTTCCATAGTAGGTACAAGGCAAAACCTTACTATGTTAATGTTTGGGATGTTGTCTCAATTTATTATTATTTCATATTGCTGTGTCGAGTGAGTTACCTTTATAGTGTGAACAAGTTACTTGGCCTAATAGATTCTTAAAACCCGGAGTGTTTTCGGCAAAATATATTTTATAATGTGACTAATGTTAAATCCGAATGACTACGAAAGTTAACTACCCACATTACAAAATATTTTTACTTGACTCTGATAAACTACACTCACCATAGAGTTGAGAGTAGAGTCCATTAGGAATAAACCTGGCAAAAGCGCATATTTCAAAAGATTGGAACAATTGCATCTGGATCAGCGCAAAGATGCGGAACAGTGAAAAGCATCATTTGGAACATCAACTCTTCCGCTCATTCGGCTCACTCGAATCATTCGGATCATCAGCTCATCCATATCAATGAGCGAGATTACTACCGCTTACCGATTGACCACGAGATCCATTTGAGTCGAATTATACATTCGGAGCGAACATTACAGATTCGGAACAATGTATAATTTAGCTGAGTCGTTTTAGTAAAGAGTTACACACATCTAATTAGGAAAACAAATCTCTTGAATTCGATTGAAACAATGTATTGGTTTTATTTTGTTGATCGTCGAAGCCTACATTGAACTAATAATCCGGCCCTCTGATGTCTGTGGCCTGTGTCCCTTGGGTGTTGATCAGGGCTCGCAATAACCAGGGAACACGCTTGTCTGTTGGCCGCACGCCCCCTAAAATAACATCTCGAGGGTACCCTCACTATTTATTGGGTTTTATATATTAAATACATACAAAAGTAACGGATATATGACGAAGGTACATTGTATTTTTAGCCTAGTTCTTTTTTCTACTTAAGTACCTACGAAAGACAACAAGGAGTAAATTCTATGATGTTATAAAAATTAGGAGTGAAAGTTTGAAAATGCAGTTTTATATGGCGATTTTCAAAACACAACTCCTAAGAGTTGTGTTTTCCATAGAAATATATATATATTTTCATTTGCAAGGTAACTATTTAAGCTGCTACTCCATAATTGACTTTTACGGACAACGTTAAGGGACGTGTAGAATAATTTTTCAGAAATAAAAAAACATTTTTATTAAAAAATATATGATTATAATTAATCAAGACGGGAATTAACACGATATTTATTATGTGATACAACATTGTGTACTCACATATTTTACTCGACGTTTTGGCTACGTTACAGCAGCCGTGGTCACGAGCTTACTGGCGGAGCATGCTGTCGTCTGGCGTCGTCACTGCTGGGGCCGGGCTTTGAATTTTCGGATACCCTCACATTTTCCGATATTAATTCGCCACTAAATGAACTGTCAGTAAAGGTACTCCGACACACTACACTAACAGTATCGGTGTTTGTTTGCGTTAGTAACGGCCTTGCACTTGTTAAGTACTGGATTCGATGTTGATGATATTTTAAATCCATCCTCCCGATTGAAAGTCTTGTACCTACTTCTTGATCTCAATCGCTTTACGTACTATCCTGGTATGATAATGACGATTGGTGGAGAGGATTTTTGGGTCATGTAGTTCCATCCAATGATTCACTCCCATTTCCAGTAGATGTTCTGCTACAGCCGATTTATTCGCTTGGTGATTTTTAATAGCTGCGATATGTTCCTTAACACGTTCTGCAATTGACTGCTTCGTTTGTCCAATATAAGAACTACCGCAGCTACATTCGATTTTGTAAACACCTGGAGTCTGAAAAGGTATAACATCTTTTGGTGATCGCAGTTGTTTTGATATTCCGTTATATTATATTATATTATATACCGTCTTGATTAATTATAGTTATTATGCAACGCGAAAATTTAATAAAATAAAAATGTTATAATTGATGAAAACGTCAATTCTGCCAAGGATCAAAGTTTTTTGCATCAAGAATATATTTAACGAAAACCTTAAAAATTTGCGACTGTTAATCATAATTAAATTATAGTATGGTGATTTTTTGCTTATTAAAGGAGTTATACCTACATCTATTGTGCCTAGAAAAAAAGCGGCAAGTTCATACTTTAACCCCTATTATAAATAAGGCTAGGCAGACGTTACTACCATTTGAAAAGTGGCATCCGAAAACTTTGCGAAAGTCTGTTTCACAAAAGAAGTCCCGCGGTAAAACACGGAAATCAAATTTGAGGTCCTTCTGTATATTGTTTGACCGTGAGAGAGCCACGCTTTGGAAAGAATGCGCCGGCTTGACCGGAGTGATACCACGGCCTCCGTGAAGCAGGACTGTGTTGTGTTTCTCTACGTGAGTGAGGGTACCGGAGGCTCATTCCGGGGGAAGGGGGGTTAAAAGGTAGGCAGCGCACTCGTGACTCCACTGGTGTCGCGGGTGTTCATGGGCGGCGGCAATTGCTTACCATCAGGTGATATGTCTGCTCGTCTGCCACCTATGACATGAAAAAAAATGCAAGCTGATGGCGACTGAAGCACGCTTTTCACGGGACTTCTTTGGTGGCGCAGACTCTATGTTGCAAACCCAGCGCAGTGAAATGAGTTTCTGTCTTGCTTACTCTCAAGCTATTGTCTTAACTATATCGCACTTGCACAGAACAAGGTTATTTTTTGTCTTTGCATCAGCACATCATATAGTACATTCTTTACTTTTGGGGTCAGTAGGAGGTACTGCTGACTTAACATAATACACAGTCACCTACGATAAAACCACATTTATTTAACTGATATTAAACTGTCCCGACGACTAATGAGGATGCAATTGGTGTTTTTGGTGACCTTTCGAAAGCGTTTGATTGCGATACGTAACAAACATTGTTGTTGAAGTTAGCTCATTATGGTTTTCTAAATAATGCATTAAGTTTGATAAATTCTTACTTATCAGATAGACTTCAGAAAGTTAGTGTCAATGAAACTGACTCTTTAGGCGCTTCCTTTATAAATGAGAGTGCCCCAAGGATCAATATTGAAACCTCTTCTCTTCCTAATATAGATAAATGACCTTCCTTTTTTATTTTATTTGATTTTGATATTGATTGTTTGACGACCCGTTTGGATCAGTTGTAGTGAATGCTGCCTCTGGTTTGCACCAGAGGCAGCATTCACTCAGAGGGTTGCGGGTTTGATCCCCACAGAGTACAAACATTTGTATCTGTTTGTATAGGTCGGGGGAATTTTCTATGTACCTACCTATTATAAGTATGTATTTACAAAAGTTGGTTCTGATATCCGTAACACAGGTGCTTGTGCTCCCTATCTCGCAGCCAAATCAATACATGTGATGTTGTATGAAATATATTATACCCGCCTTACCCATGTATGTATGTAAGTATAAGAATGGTGATAGACAGAGATCAGATAATAAGAATATGTGCTTTCTTTCTAACTACGAGGTCATACTAAGGTTCAAAAACAGGCAGGCAAAAAGACAGGCTACCTGACGGTAAGCGATTTCCACTGCCCGGCTATATTTGGCTCGTGTACTCAGGTATAATAAAATTGTATCCATTTAATAGCTGATATTTTCTTGTAAAATTTATGTAGTTACTTATCAAACGTGTGAGTACGTGAGCTATCCGTTTGACACGACCACACTTGACATATCGCTTTGATCTCGCCGATGGACACTTGAGCGGTTGAGGGTAGATAGAAGAATAGGGTGCTTTTGTATTCATCCAACTATGTATATTTAACAAGTATGTTAGGGTATGGTTACTTTCAATGTGATGGATATGTATTGGCCGATAGTAAAATCATTAATAAATATAAAAAACATCATCATCTGAGCGTGCCTGTCTCAGTTGCATCCAAAGTCGCTGCATCGGATCACGGGTTACAGCTTGCACCTGAACTACGTTATGGGAAATTATAATATCCGCCAATCTGATTACGGCTACGGCGGCCAGTCTCAACGATCAGCCACTTACGCAGGATATATTACAATGCTCAAGTGTGTGAGAAAATATAAGTGCACTCTCTATTCCCTTGCCCTCATGTTCCGATGGGTGATCCGACCAGTGTGACAGGAACGGAGAGGGATCGGGCGCACGACCAACGGCTTAACTTGCTTGCCGAGGCACAGGGGTACAACAACACTGAGAATATCTTAACAGAAAAAGTCAGATACATATTTTGGCCCGACTCGGGGATCGAACCGCAGCCGTCGCTTTAAAGTGCGATGCACTACCCACTGCGCCAACGAGGCAGTCAATGGGAAATTATAATTGATTAGCTCCGGAACAAAACCCGATAAATACACTTTTAGTACATATTTTTATAGGAAACAAAAAAAACGATTTATGTTGGAATATTAATGTTTTTTGTTTAACTAATATAACGTAAATTTACCTAAAATATCTAAAAGAATTTGTAAAGGATTTATCGGTAATAGTCCCGAAAATTTAAAATGCAATGATTGTAACCAAAAATACGTGTATTTGTCTGGTTTTGGTCCAGCTGTCCAACTTAAGAAAATAATTTAGTACGTTTTTAACGAGATTTGATGCAACCTGAATGATGTAAGTTATGTAAGAGTACTGTGGGCTAACAAAAAAAAAATGGCAAAAAGTAGATTTATCGGCTTTTGTTCCGGAGCTCCTCAACTATAATAGAGACCTTAAAAGTGAACTATTGTTCAAAATAATCATCCAACGCGTGCTATGGTGATCAATAGGCTAACGCTTGAACACAATGGCACCTGATGGAAGGCGACGAGGTCTAGGATGATATGATACGCGTTTGCCCTTAAGGTAGGGCACACTAGCGTAAACTCTTACCGAGGTGTCGTAAATAGCGACTAAGGTAAAGCTGCTGGCATGATCATCAGCACCCAGGGAAGGAAAACTCTGCATTTATATCAAAACCCTCGCCAACCCGTTTGCCAAGTGTGGTGAGTATGGCAATTACCCCTTATGTGATTGAGGGAGGCCCGTGCCCCAGCAGTGGGGACGTAAATGGGCTGACGATGATGATTTTTAACTATTTCGGGATAACAACCTCTCGGTACACACTTATACTATTTATTAAATAACAATGCACAAATATTGGGTCGGTTTTTGTACGCGAAAAATTTGATTCACGCCAAAAGTGGCCGATTTTGGCGTGAATAAATTTTGCGCGTACGCGTTGGACCCAACATTTTCGAATGGTTATTTATAAATAGTATAAGTATTTGCCGAGAGGTTGTTATCCCGAAATTGTTAAAAATAGATCCGGTTTAGTAGCTAAAAATTAAAATCCCGTCACCTTGATATATTAAATTGTCTAAGTGTTTGCCTAAAAGATGTCCAGATTATAGTACCTACCTACTTAATGAGGGAAAACGCAATGTAGATTTGCAAAACCTAGAAGTGCAATGCATTGGAATCTACGTTCGTATCGACTATGTTACCATATCGCTAAAATAACTTGGAGCAATGGTAACTAATTGGATAAGAGTAGTTTGAATCCTCGGATTCAAACCATGCACCTCTGATTTTTTCTCATCTATGTGCGTTACCATTAGTTCGGCGGTGAGGGAAAACATCGTGAGGAAACCTGCACGTTTCGGATAGTTTTTGAAAGTGTAACTATGATTCAGTTGGTCTGGTTTCCCTGTTAAAGGGTGGCGGAGGTCAAACGGCAGTCGCTTCATATATAGATAGATAGAGAGATATACTTTATAGCACAAAAAAACACAACTCAAAAAAAAATAGGCATTACAGAAACTTAATTGAACAATTTCGGCGATCTTATCATTCATTCATTCGTTCATTCATTTCAGCCAATAGTGGTCCACTGCTGGACATAGGCCTCCCCCAATGTTCTCCACACAGATCGGTCCTGTGCCGCCCGCATCCAATGGATTCCCGCGATCTTCACCAGATCATCGGTCCACCTTGTGAGGGGCCTGCCACGGCTGCGACTTCCTGTACGTGGCCTCCACTCGAGGACCTTTGCGTCCCAACGTGATGACATACGGAACCAAAACGTGGCCGCTTACAATGTGCCGATTAAGGAGGCTCAAAGTCACCCAGAGAGCAATGGAGAGGGCTATGCTCGGAGTCTCCCTGCAGGATCGTATCAGAAATGATGAGATCCGCAGGAGAACTAAGGTTACAGACAGCCCAAAGGATTGCATGCCTCAAGTGGCAATGAGCCGGGCACATAGCGAGGAGAACAGACGACGGTCTTATCGCTGGAAGCGATTTCTACCAGAAAACCTTCAGCAAAGGACATTTGTTAGCAGAGAAGGGGTAGGTAGTGCAATATTGAAAAGGGAAATAAAAGTGAACTGTATTAAAATATTTATAATGCTAATACATCAATAAACACAATATTATATACTAATAAATAAATATGTTATGCTTGGATAAAACAATATAAAGGGCTAGATATACATTCATATAAATTAGGATCTTAGACGGACCATCGACTACTACCGATGACTGGACCTGTAAAATCTTAAAGGGATTGCTATTTATTTATTTAAAAGGTGAGTCGGTGTAATTACCCCCGAATCCTGAATCATGATCTAAGCGTACCCCGGGCTCCAGAGCGACAGCGTTGGACGCAACCGGGAATTACACGCTAAGATGCATGATATGAGGTCGCTCTAAATTAATTGAAGAGTTTTTTTTATTAAAGCTTGACCACAATGGCACCTGGCGGCTATGAGGTCAACGATAGGCGTTTCATCATCATCATCAGCAACCCACACTCGTCCACTGCTGGATATAGATCTCCCCTAATGCACGCCACTGCTCACGATTTTCGGCCACTCTCATCCAGCCCACACCAGCCAGCCTTTGAATGTCATCATCCCATCTTGTCGCAGGGCGTCCTACACTGCGCTTACCGAGTCGCGGTCTCCACTCAAGGACTTTACGGCTCCAATGGCTGTCAGTTCTGCGGCTAATATGCGCAGAACTGACAGCCGTCCAGATTTTATAAATAAATAAATATGTTTGTGTTAATGAACCTTTTAGTAAAACTCCATCAAATTCAAAACTGTAGGTAAACAACGCTAACGACGATGAAAGTACCTTAATTATTCAATCAATGCCACGAGTCGCAAAGCTGCGGTAATGGCCACCGAAACACGCCTTTTAATAAATAATTAGGGATAATAACGTCCCTGTATGAGGTTATAATAATGTGGACCACGATACCCCTGAGTCCTTGGAGAAGGATACCTCGAGTTGTCGAGAAAATCTGAAAAATATGACGTAATAATAAGGGACTTGATTAGGGTATAAATATAAGATAAGACGACTTCATCGACCTGACCCCAAAGTAAGTAGCTTAAGCAGTTGAGCATTAACGATTAATATACACAAACTATTGGCTTGCCCTCACTTCGTTTTGGGACATTAGGTCCACTTTATACCCGATGGCGCTAGGTGTCAATTACATCCATGGAATTAAAAAACGCGTGCTTTAAGGGGACAGGTAGAGCACTCTGGCGACGCCAATGGTAGAGCACTCTGGCGATTTTAATTTTTAGCTATTAAACCGGATCTATTTTTAAAAATTTTGGGGTAACAACCTTTCGCCAAACATCTATACTATTTATTTTAATACTTATAGTTAACTGTTTGGTCTGCTTTTGCCCTCGAATTTTGGATTGCCGCCAAAAGTGGCCGCTTTTGGCGTGAATCAATTTTTCGCGTACAAAAACGGACCCAACATGTATGTTTATTTAGTAAATAGTATTAGTATTTATACCCTCTTAAGGGTCGAATTTTTAAAAATCCCTTCTTAGCGCTCACTTTCGCTATTACTGGAATCCCCTGTCCAAACTTCAAGTTTCTAGGGTCAGCAACTTAGGTGGGTCCAATCCTAGTCACTTGGTACCAGGTTCTCCATTTATGAAGGCTTCACTGATATTTTTTTCCTTCACACTTAGCAGAAGTATTTATTTATTTTTAACAATTTTGCTAAGTTTAAGCTTAACGAAAATACCATCTATCTTAATTCTTCTACGCTTAGTAGCAAAACTTTATTTTCTCCGCTTATAGGTATTAATAGGGAGCGTGGCGCCAACTTATCCGAGAACTCCCAGACTTATACTTTGATACTTACGGGAGGACGCATACCTGGAATTTATAGCATCTGAACTTGTTTTAAGGGTAATTAGGATTGGAAATAATTTCAGGTTTATAATTTACTGGTAAACAAATAATTGTTAGGTTTGCGTTATATCATTATAATTTACCATTATTAGTTAGTCATTGAATGCTCATGAATTTGAAATTAAATTCGTTCCCCTTTAATAACTATGGCGTTCGGCTCCGTTTAATCACTTTTATTACGTATCTATTTTATAAGTATTTGCAACTCTTTTATTGTTGTCTGACATCCGTACCGTAACACAACGTAATCAGGTTAATCATTTAATAAAGGAGGTTAGAAGTTTGTATGAAAATCTTTGATGATATGATTGTGAAAAAATTTATTTAGACTAATAATAAGAAATTAAAAATAACTCATCAAAAGTTTTTTTTTGGAAAACACCTTAATGGGGGGTTTAATAGGGAGATAAAACGCGGTATGGGGGTTTAGCAATTTTGATGTAAGAATCTTGAAAAACAAACTCCTCCACTTCAGATGGTCTTTTGCATCCCTAGTAGTCAGTTTATTAGCATGCATGTCATCCCTTACGATGTCAAGGCACACCTTTTTAGGTTTACCCCTTCTGCCGGGACCCGGCGCCGGTGGTATGGTTAGCTATTAGCTGTTCGGTTATCGCAGAACATGACCATACCAACGTAGGCGACTCTAGTACTTTGTGGGTTACAGGGAAAGTACGGTACAGACAATAAAAAGATTCGTCACCTTAAGGTATATTTTCGCTTGCACGGCAAGAATCAGTTATACCAACATACCGTATTAAAAAGATCTGCTAACCTTCTTTAAATTTTCTCTACATCAAAAGGAATTGTTGCTACAAGCAAATCTCAACTTTCTCATCGAACAGTTAAGCATAATTTTTTGTGCAACAGGTATTACTCTGACAAATTTACGAAAGACAATATGTGCCCATAGTTTATCAAACAAATCAGTTTGAAAACAGACGAACCTCTTCGTTCTTGACTGTACGTACAAAAAATCCAATGAGGTCGACATGCTCCGTGGAAATGGCCCTTAAAATAAGATAACATTCTTAGGTATTTCTCCATTAGCCATTGAAACTTTCATACCTAATCAACGTAGTAATTCACTGATTGAGTATTGAAGTTCTAACGAGTTAATTGAAAACACTCAGCTCAATAACCAATAAAGCCATTTGTTTCGACACAACAGTTTCCAAGTGCAATGGCCGAAGTTATTCAAGCTATTAACCAATTAGCTTCAAAGAACACAACTTTGACTCTTTGATAACTTGTCCCCTTTCTAAAGGGAGGGATGAAGCTTTTGTTACGTAAAAGCGGCCAGCAGGAAAAACAACTTAAAAAACCGGCGTAAAGAAGCGTCTTTGCTGTGCTTCACTGGGAGAGTGAGAGAACCGGAGGCCCAATCCGGGGAAAAGGGCTCTTGTGACTCCACTGGTGTCGCGGGTGTCCATGGGCGGTGGTAATCGCTTACCATCAGATTCGTCCATTCGTCTGCCACCTATCATACAAAAAAAAAACAATATTTAACAATCTCACCCACCGATAATTTTTTTCACTATGTTTATTTATGTTTTTATTAACCACCTACGCAAAAACGACGGAGTGTTATAAGTTTGACGTGTCTGTGTGTGTGTCTGTGTGTCTGTTATGGCATCGTAACTCCCGAGCAAATGAACCGATTTTGATTTTGTTTTTTTTTGTTTGTAAGATGAATAAGGAGGGAGTGTTCTTAGCTATGTTGGATAAAAATCGATCCAAGATGGCCGCCGTCACAAAGATTTGGATTTTATGTTTTAACACAACTCCCACAATATGGGTATCATATACTCGTAAAAGGGCTTGAGTAGCAGAATATATTCATTGTGAAAAATTTCAAATCCAAGATGGCCGCCGTCAAAAAATGACGAATAACCTATTTGTTCTTCCAACTGCCTCAATATAGGTATCAATTGAAAGAGCTTTCGTTGTGTCGGGGGTTTATTAAATTTTCAATTTTTATTTTTAATTAATTTTAAAATTCGAATGAGGATATTTTTTTTTTTGTATTTTAATGACAACATACCTATATTCGCCCTAACTGGAACCTGGCCAACAAAGTGACAGCATGGGACGCAACCAATATGTATAGTTCATGTTCCAATTTTCATTTTAGAAATATTTCCCAACTCTTCCATCTTCACTTAAAATCTGCGTCGATCAATTAAGGGTCGCCTTATCGATATCTGGTCATTAATATATCCGCATCGTCAAATCGACTAAGCCCGATCTATCCCCAAAGCTACTCCGATTCGGCGTTATCAGTCGAGCCAGACAGTCGCAAGCACCATTGTCATAGTATAAAGATAATGTCATCCTATCAATATTTCGGCTGCGGCGACCGATCTCACCGATCAGCCATCGACGCAGGACATATGTATAGTGAAAAATTGTGCACGCAGGCACTGTGCACTTTCTATTCCCATACCCTTATATATCCATGGGACACAAGTGTGATACTGTCAGGCACAGGAGCAACGGCTTAACGTGCTTCTCACTGCACTGTGCTTTCATGCACTCAATATCTATTAAAGTCGAGTGACTGCCTCGTGTGGTCCCCGGCAGAGTAGAATAGGCTACCCTCGCTCTTACCGAGGTGTCGTAAAAGGCGACTAAGGTAAAGCTGCTGGCATGATCATCACAGCACCCAGAGAAGGAAAACTCTGCATTTATATCAAAACCCTCGCCAACCCGTCTGCCAAGCGTGGTGAGTATGGCAATTACCCCTCATGTGACTGAGGAAGGCCCGTGCCCCAGCAGTGGGGACTTAAATGGGCTGACGATGATGATGATGATGATGACTGCCTCGTTGGCGCAGTGGTTAGAAGGTCGCTCTTTAAAGCGACAGCTGCGCTTGGGGTCCCGAGTTCAATTCCCAAATCGGGCCAAAATTTGTACCTGAGTGTTTCTGTTAACAAGTTTTCAGTGTCAGCCCGGAGTCTGGAAGTTGGCGGTCTTGTACCCCCGTGCCTCGGAAAGCACGTTAAGCCGTTGGTCCTGCGCCTGATACCTGTTCGGTCGTGTCACAGTGGTGTCCCATCGAAACATGAAGGTAAGGGAATAGAAAGTGCACTTGTGTCTGCGCAAATACGTGTGCACTATAATATGTCCTTCGTCGTTGGCCGATCTCTAAGATTGGCCGCCATGACCGAAATATTGGTTTGGAGGAATTTATTTATTATTAATGTCGAACTTGAAATGTATGTGGACGAATTTAACTCGCCTTCAAAGTCAATTGCTCGAGAATAGGTTCAAAGCTCGAGCAATGCTCGGCGTCTCTCTACGAGATCGAATCCGAAATGAGGTGATCCGGCAGAGAACCAAAGTTATCGACATTGCTCACCGGATTAGCAAGCTTAAGTGGCAGTGGGCTGGCCATATTAGCCGCAGAACCGATAACCGATGGGGTAAACGGGTTCTGGAGTGGAGACCGCGTCTTGGAAAACGTAATGTAGGGCGCCCTCAGGCTAGGTGGGGGGACGATCTGCGCAGGATGGCTGGCAAGAGCTGGATGCGAGAAGCCATGGATAGATCACAGTGGCGAACAATTGGAGAGGCCTACGTCCAGCAGTGGACTGCGATAGGCTGATGATGATGATGATGATGAGGTTCAAAGCTCAAAGGGCTGATTCTAGAGCATTTGACATTGAAGTCGAGTTAGAGATTTAGATAGATAATATTTATTGCACAACATAATCCTAGTAATCATAATGGTATTCGCTTATCATAGGGTGATCCGTCTGCTCGTCTGCCCCCTATACCATAAAAAAAAACTTAAATGCTAGGTATACAGTACATTTTGGAGTGTGTTCGAATGAGCTTCACGGCCTGATACCACCTTGTCCTTTCTACCATCGGACATTGCGGAAAACGTCTGGAATCCACCCTTACACTGTTGAATTCCACCAGCTCGTACTAAGCGTTTCGCTTCTTCTTTCTTAGTACGAACTGCTAAGGAATGGAATAACTTGCCGGCTTCTGTATTCCCAGAGAGCTACAATTTGGGTGTCTTTAAGTCGAGAGTGAATAGGCTACTTCTGGGTAAGCACTCTACATCTTAGACCTTATTGTCACTTTTGATCAGGTGAGAAGAGGTCAAGTGCAAACCCATTTAATATATATAAAAAAATACAGAGATACAATGTACAATTTAGCGATCTCTACCAAACAACCTTCAGGTAAAGGACATTAGATAGGAGCGGGGAGAGTGGTGCAGTCCTTCTGATAATCCAACATAGATTAAACAAATTTATATTATAAATACATGTATAAATAAATAAAACGTTATCATACACTAATATTACCTAGATTTGTATGCACGAATGTATAAAATCTCCAACTCGTCTTCAATGTATGTTAAAATAGGTAGGCAGATTTAAGAATAAACGCTGTTTTAAAATTAACTTTAAGCAAGATGGCGGGAGACTGCTAGGTGAAAAAAAAGTTGCCATGACAGTGATTACAATTTGACATTTAGGGTTGCTATGTAAATGCATAATTATAAATAATATAATTACTTCTTATTTAAAGATAGAAAATTTACCTTAAATACAACAGGTTCAATAGGTATCTTGGTGCCCAAATCTTGGGATGCGAGGTGTCAAAATCGACATCTATCTAAGACGAATTTATGGGAATATCTCATTCGACTTATATGTCGAGTGCTCGAGACTAAGCTCACTGAGCATTGAGTGTGCATTAGGACGAGCCACTGGCGGTCTTAGACTGTGCACCCATCGCGGCGGGCAGGGCCCAGCTGAGATATGATCGGAAGTTGCACACAAATTAATGGAACGTCAAAGGCAGTCGAACCCAAAGGTCTGTTGGCTCGCGGACCTAATGAACCATTCCGGTTATGGACAGAACCAATTTGTCAGCGTGAGTCACAAGTTTTAACGCTATTTATAATTGCTCGAACTAGTTTTCTACAATAGACCATTCTGAGTGACCCATACTTACCACAAGACTCAAAAAAAGGTGACATCCGTCGAACCCCCGGAGCAATACCACGTCCTCACGACAGTGGAAGAGCCACGCTTCGGCATGAATGGGCTGGCTCGACCGGAGTAGATAGATAGATAGATACACTTTATTGCACAAAATTTACAGATCTTAGCCTAAGTTATTATACTAAAACAATGTAGGCGGTCTTATCGCTAATAGCGATCTCTTCCAGACAACCTCAGGGTAGAGGAAAAGTATAGCGAATTAAGAAAAGGGGTAAGGCAGTGCAAGTCAGAAAAAGAGAGAGAAAAAAAAAAGACATTGTATAAATACGAGTATGGTATATACATACATACATTATATTAAATAAATATATACTAGCTATAAATACTAAAACATACTACTACATTACAAAACAAATAAACATACATACTAACAGTTTATTGGATTGATAGATACGTAACCAGGGAAATAGGAGACAATGAAAGGAAATACAAAGGCTTAGAAAGATAAGAAATGATCTTTAACTCGGGACTTGAAAATAGAGAGGGAATCGGATTGCCGGATGGATAGGGGTATGTTGTTCCAGAGGCGGGTGGATTGGACAGTGAAGGACTGTGTGGAGTGGAGTGGGAATGCGAGATGGAGTTTGCGGGATGATCGCATCTCACGATCCTTAGTGGGTTGTAGGAATTGGAATCGCTCTTTGAGATAAGCAGGAGCCAGGGGATTAAATAAAATATTATAAAGCAAAGAAAGGATATGAAGGTCACGACGACGACGTATGGGAAGCCATTTGAGCTGGGATCGGAATTCACTAATATGGTCATATTTTCGTAGGCCAAAGATAATGCGGATACAGTAATTTTGAAGACGCTCCAGCTTATCAAGAAGTTGTTCAGAAATATCCAGGTAGCAACAATCCGCATAATCAAGAATAGGCAAAAGTAAAGCCTGTACAAGGGCAACTTTGGTGGGAATCGGTAGAAAATTGCGTAACCGGTTCAATGAGCTCGCCGAAGCAAACACCTTCCTACTAACTTCTCCCACTTGCGCGCCCCAGGATAACGTGCTATCCATATAGATTCCCAGGTTCTTGACCAAATTGCTAAAAGGAATTTGGACTCCGTCAAAAATAACAGGTGGTAGAGTCCCCCAGTCCATTTTTGCAGTCAACCTAGGGCCACCCACTATCATTACCTGCGTTTTTAAAGGGTTAACCTTGAGACCAAACGATAGACTCCACTCCGAAATGCGTTGCAAGTCCGCATTTAGGATGTGGATAACGCCCGGCAGGTCATCAAGGCTACCCTGTGAATAAAGTTGAAGATCGTCCGCATATAGATGGTAGGATGAAGTAAGATTCTGAGTAATAGTATTAATGAAAGTAGCAAATAAAAGAGGAGACAAGACACCACCCTGTGGTATGCCGACACTGAGTGTGAGGAGTAATACCACGTACTCACAGAAAACCGGCGTGAAGCAGTGCATGCGCTGTGTTTCGCTGCGTGAGTGAGGGTACCGGAGGCCCAATTTAGGGGAAGGGGGGTCAAAAGGTAAACAGTGCACTTGTGACACCACTGGTGTTGCAGGTGTCCATGGGCGGCGGAAATTGCTTACGATCAGGTGATCCGTCGGCTCGTCTGCCACCTATATCATAAAAAAAAAACTACGCTAGTTTACTCAAAGTTTTACCACAGACGGAACTGAGTACGTTCTTCAACGTACATAATCATATTTCCTACGCACTATTATTTAGATTTAGAAAATATTGCTATCCTAACTTAAACATCGAATTATGGCCTTAGTAATGAATTCTGCAATATTTTTTGCGCTATTTGTTCTTTCAAAGTCATGGTGCTTGGCTTGGCTTTGTCTCTATAACTCTGAGATCATGGCTTCAAATACCATGGGGGACTGGATTGGGGATTTGAACTTATCAACCGTTAAAACCAACCAACACTTAACTACCTACAACATTTGGTGAAATTTGGCTTCCAAATAGTAGTGAAAACTTCATGCTGATGTTCACCTCACTCAAACCTTGTACGAGGCGAATAGTAAAATATTGATCCTTACAGAAATGGCCGTTTTGTATGGCGATTTTCTTAGAAGTGGTTTTTTTCATAATAACTTTTTTAATTTGTAAACTAACTATTAATGCTCCATTATTAAGTGTGCAATAATTATATTTAAACGTTTATATAGGTATTTTAACGGTGTAATTTAATAACGTGTAGGATAGTACCCAAAGGTTGTTTGGAAGAAATCGCTACAAGCCATAAGACCGCCTTATTGTACTATCTGTTGCTGTTGTATCATGCTTGTATTTTATTTTTGTGCAATAAAGAATGTCTATCTATCTATCTATAGTTTCTCAGAAAAAAAAGTGTTGACAAAAATATCTATTTTGCTAAGTAAAAAAGGGTCATTTTCAAATGTTTTTTTTTGCATCATGGATACAAAAATATCTGATCTCTATAATTTTCAATAATAAAAAAAATTCACATAAACCTTAAAATATAGTCTTAAATCAAAATAAAATTATAGTATGGTGACTTTAAAGGAGTAATGGGTACATCTTATTGTATTTCGATTTTTTTTTATTGGGATTCCACCAGTCAATATTATCCGGGTTGTCGCGTTTGGCAAATTCCAAATCAACGGCCTGCATCTGATAAAGGATTGGATTCCATTTATCCCTTTTGCGTCGTGGACAAAATGTCTACAAGGCGCTTTCATTTGAAATGCAAATTAATAAGTTCTTTTGATTTGAAATCCAGTTCAAAAGTAATTTTACTCCCGTTGGGTGTAGGTAGTTAATTTTGAAAAGACTTGATTTAGATTTATATTAACTGGAATGTATATTTTAAAGCACGTTCAGTCACTTTGTAAACATCTTCACTCTTATTCCAAAACGTGGCTTTAATAAGTAGTGGGATTAATACTGGGAATAACTGAAGAACTAGAATAAACATTATAACAAAACTAAGTTTTTTTATGCTAGAGGCGGACAAACGAGCATAACATTATTTAGTACGTCAACTATAATACTCAAGTTAAACCACCTGGTCCCTAGTTTAAAATGAATACTAAAATAATAACCTCCAAATATCGATTCAGTAACCATGACAACTTATACCTGTGACAGTTCATTCCGTTTTACACGAAAGTTATTAGTGAGAAAGTAGTCAATTTATGTTTTGTATTTAATCCCAAAAAGAAAGCAATTCCTATGCATATTACTTGGAAACCATACTTAGGTCAATATTTTAATTTATTGTTGCTTATAAACTATTCTAAAATAATTTTACTTCAAACAACAAAACAATGTTGTGTAAAATGAAATGTCACTGAACGAATGGTTGAATGATTCGATCAATTTTGACACTATCCTGTGGTACTAAGTGGTCTATGTTTAGTCGAGGATTTGTAATAAAAAATTAAGTACTAACATTATACCTGATGGTAAAGATTGTCGCCGCCCATGGACACCTGCGACACCAGTGGAGTCACAAGTGCACTGCCAACCTTTAAGCCCCGCCTGCCCCAGATTGGGCCTCCGGTACCCTCACTTACGCAGCGAAACACAGCACAATGCTGCCTCACGCCGATTTTCTGTGAGGCCGTGGTATCACTCCGGTCGAGCCGGCCTGTTCAAGCCGAAGCGTGGTTCTCTCACACGGTCAAATGTTTCCTGAAACCTGACGGTTTATTGAACATTTATGGATAAAGCCTTAAGTGACTAGTAAAATGTTGTTGGGATTTCTCTAGCCCAGAGAATCTGTGTTGTCGCGTTTGGCAAATGCCAAAGGAGGAGCTCTAGGAAATAACGGATTGGATCGATCCCTTTAGCGTCGTGAACAAATGTACCTATATTTCTTTCATTGTCACCTTCTCTTTTCGTATTGCTATCGCCTGTATCTGTGTACTGTCATTGTGTGCGTAGTTAGGTATAGATAGAAAGATAGATATGTCACCGGAAAATAACAAGATCCATAAATTTATCAATTTACTAGAAAGTTTATAAATTGTCGTAGGATTCTAAACGGGAGATAAAGTTACTGAACTCACTTGTACAATAATAAGTAAGCAATATCACACTCAGATATGTGGTGCCCAGAGTGGCTACTGGATTTCAAAATCCTGCAAGAAATCTTTTTAATGAAATTTATGTATCATTAGCCCAGTCAATATTGATATATTGTATAAATATCTGGGGAGGTGCCGCAAAATCTCGTTTTCTCGAAGTGGAGCGAGCCCAGCGCCGTCTTTTCAAAGTTATGTATTTTAGAAATATTAGATTTCCAACTGAACTTGTATATCAAGAATGTGCTTTACTCACAGTAAGACAATTATACATAACTCACACGATTGTAAAAAAACATAAGTCACTACCCTATGACCCTAATATCCTGAGTAAAAGGAGAAAGGATAAAGTTGTAAAGCTGCCTAGAACTAAATCTATATTTGCCAAAAGACAGTATGCTTATCGTGCTGCCCATTTGTATAACACAGTAAATAAAGAATTGGACATCTTTAGAAAACCATATTATGAGTGTAGGGAAAAAGTAATGAAATAGGTTTTGCTTAAAAACTACGAAGAGACAGAGAAAATTCTGCAAACAATATCCTAATGTAAATAATACACACCATATGCACATGTACACACACATAATAATAAATATTTCACAACATCACATACATTGATCTGACTCCGAGATAGGTAGCTCGAGCACCTGTGTTACGGATATCAGAATCAACAGCGGAATTACAAATATATACATATAATACTTTTCTTTTGTAAATACATACTTTTAATACATACAAACACCCAGACCAATACAAACAGACATGTTCATGCACACAAATGTTTGTGCTGTGCGGGGATCGAACCCGCAACCCTTGGACCAAAGGCAGCGTTCACTACCACTGTTCCAAACGGGTCGTCACACATAAACATACACTCACACATATACACACATTTAATAATCGAATTTCAAGCGTGGTGATTTAGCCTAATCCCATCATAGTAGCGATGACTTCATTTCTATAATCGAGGCCTTTGCCCTGCAGTGACAGTATATAGGCTGATACTTTACTTTTTTTCACATGTCCGGGAATGGGCTAGGATATTGTATAGTATTCCAAAAAATCAAAAAGCGTGTAGTGTGTAGTAAAACTATGGAATCAGCTACCAATGATGGTGGTTCTTAAGAGCCGACAACGCATTTGTGATACCCCGTGTGTTTCAGATATCCATGGACCGCGGTAATCACTTACCATCAGGTGAGCCGTCTGCTCGTTTATCTGCCAAAATGTAAAAAAAAATCAAGAAAAATCTGATAATTTCAGGAAACATATGTCATACCTTCGATGTTACGCGTTTACCTAGAAGATGCCTGTACACTATTGCCTCAAAGGTATACAGTGTGATTTTTTAAATACTTGACAAACTTCTCGAGGCTTCTTTATTATACTTCGATCATTGAGGGGAATTATACTAATGAAAACGATCTTTGTCCCCAAGGAACATAGAGGCAATCTCAAAAATACAAATTTCATGTATCAGCTAATAACTTTCATAATCTGAGGGTGACTTATGACGATTACTTTGACGACCCATTTGGATCAGCGGTAGTGAATGCTGCCTCTGGTGCAAGGGTTGCAGGTTCGATCCCCGCTCAGTACAAATATTAATGTGCATGAAAATATCTGTTTGTATTGTTTGGGTGTTTTCTATTTATTATAACCCCTCAACGCGCCTTGTTGTCCGGTGATGGAAGTTTCAAGGGCATGCAAAAAATCATAGTGTAGAATTAAATATCGCCGAGTTTCAAGGTTTTATTCGACTTTATTAGATTCTATGACCGACAATTTAAAATTAAATTTATATTATGAGTGGCCAGTAGGTTACGTATGAATAAGAACAGACTTTCCAGTCATCATGCAGGTCGAACCATCCATAAAGACTGGAGCGAAACGGCACCGTTACAAAGTGAAGGTAAAAGCATGTCTTGAAACACCTCTACAACGCCCTAGCATATCTACACTTCCTGTAAATAAAAGAACTATCTAACAAAAGGGACATTTTCATTGCAGCACAATTTGATCTGTAAGAGCCTCGCAAAGTACTTCCCCATTAAGGTGAGGTCTTTGTCTCCCGAGACCAGCCTTCGACTAGTGTTGTCAACCATCGTGAGTATTACTATCGATTCATTGTAGCTAAAAAGTCCTTCCCCGAATTAAAAATTTAGTGTCATTACTAATCATTGCTAATAACATGTCAAAACGTATAATATGATAATTTTATTGCTTTCTTTCGTATTGTAAGTTGTTACATATTCTATCACCCTAGTTGCGTTCAGATCTGTCGCTTTGTTTTATCGATACTTAAATAAATAATTTATTTAGAATTTTTCGAACATAGATCGGGTTTGTGATGATCACCAATGCCGCATTTGGCAAGCTTGATGATTCAGCCTTCATTTCTATGATGGAGGCCTTTGCCCTACAGTGGGGCAGTTTATAGGTAAAGAAATAAATTGAGACAACATCACATACATTGGCCTGGTTCGAAACTAAGGTTTTCCCTTGTACTATGCAAACCAGGAAAAACAAACCAGAAACACCCATACCCAAAACAAATATCTGTTTCACAAACAAACATTTGTGTTGGTGCGGGAATCGAACCCGCAACCCTTGCGTCTCGATCGGCGCACAAGCCACTGCGCTAAACGGGTCGTCGCTTGGATCATGTTCACGCATGATCCAAGATTTGGAAGTCTAGTAATTAGATACACTAAAGCTACTGCTACCTAACCGCCATAACCCTTAGACGGAGGAACCTGACCAAATGGATCATTGAAACGACGTGCAGAATCAGCAACAAGACAATTTTAAGACAGAGTACTATTTAACAGCTGTATTTTTAATAAACAAGCTAGAATCGATTGGTCTTTATCGATATCCAATCCTAGCTGTTGACAACACTACATCTGTCAAAGACAATTTTCAGCGACATCACTAGATCTGTCATAGACAAAAGGACTTCTACGAAAAACATCAAAAAATTTGTCACTTCATTTTTTTAGCATGTTTGTAAACTAACAGAATAAACCATCATCAAAAGGCATTAACAGTTTTCCTTTTATACATCATCTTCCGGTCCAAGCTGAAGAAAAGGGCAGCTACCAAAATATAATTCATGCAAATCCACATACATACGTCAAGGTGATCAAAAACAACCATCACGATTCTCAACATGGTGACCTCGCGACGTGATCGGCGCGTCCAAGACTGATGGAGAAGGATCTTTAGAAAAGGTACGCAGTTTAGGTCAATATATTCGGTGCCCAGGATAGATTCCACCATCCATTTTTTGTTTACATTCAGTACTTACGTGTACAATTTCAAGGTTATAGTTTGATACACATTTCATATCATTGAGTATCTAATCGGTTCTTTGCTTGCTTTACAATGGAAAAGGATTTAGTCAATCAAAGAGGCACAATTAAGGCCAGACTAACTAAATTCCAAACTTATGTCAACAAATTAGATGATAAGGAAATAGACAAGTGCGACATAGGAGAATTAGAATTAAAACTAACAAGAATTCAACAATTATTGACTCAATTCGACGAAGTGCAAAATAAATTAGAATCCCTATCACCTGATAATTTAGAATCTTTGATAGAAGAACGTGATACGATTGAAACCAACTTTTGTAGAATCATATCAGTCGCTCAAAACATTATTGAAAATTTTGGAAAATCTTCTAACTCACAAAACAATAGTCAAGGGTCGTGTCATAGCTCTGGCTCATGCCAAAATGTAGCCCAATTAAATAATATAAGGTTACCAACTATAAACTTGCCAAAATTCAACGGAAACCACTTAGCTTGGCTAGAGTTCAGAGACACATATGAGTCATTAATACACAGCAATAAATCCCTGCCAGCCATAAGCAAGTTCCATTATCTCCGTAACTCTCTTGAAGGTGGCGCTGCCGTAGTCATAAAATCAATTGGTTTCACATCAGACAATTATGATTTAGCTTGGAAAACATTGTGTGAGCGTTTTAATACCAAAAGAATTTTAATAAACAATCATACTAAAGCTATATTTAATTTTGAAACTATTTCAAGAGAGTCATACAAATCTATTAGATACATGATTGATTATTATTCCAAAAATTTGAAGGCATTAGAAGACTTAGGCGAACCAGTGAATTATTGGTACACAATTGTCATATACATCATGGCATCTAAATTAGATGGAGCCACTAGTCGAAGGTGGGAAGAGCACAAAAATACTTTAAAGTCGCCAGTTCTAGATGATTTTTTAAATTTTTTGCGTGGTCGAGCAGACGTTTTAGAGACAATACAGTATAGTAACACCGAGTCCAATGCTAATAAGCCCCCACAAAAAGAATTCATTAAATCTACTAAGTCATTTGTTAATACAGAAAATAAATTCAAATGTATTGCTTGCAACCAAACTCATTTACTTCACATGTGTGATAAATTCAAATCAATGACAATAAATGATAGAATATCCTTTATTAATAAAAATAAAACTTGTGCCAATTGTCTTCGGCAAAATCATCACATTTCGCAATGTCGCCTAGGTCCATGCCCCATCTGCAAAAAAAGACACAATTCATTATTACACCAAAAATATGAAAATAATAATAATAATAGAGGCACACCTACCTTACCCACGACGCAAGTAGATGTCGACAATGATTCTCCTTCGTCTAGTGTTGCTCTCTCTGCTATGACGCCAAGTCAGGTCCTATTGTGCACTGCCGAAGTTTACTTAGTGGATGTTAATAATAATAAGTCTTTCTCTGCTAAGGCCTTACTTGACAACGGCAGTCAATCTTCGTTCTTGTCTGAAAAAATGAAAAGAATTATGAATATTTCGTCTTCTCGTACAAACCCAATTTCTGTTTGTGGTGTCAACAATAGCGTTACCAGCACGGTCCAAATTTGTGATCTACAAGTCAAATCTCGAGTTAATGATTTTAATCTCAATGTTAGCTGTCTAGTCATTCCACAAATAACAAACAATTTGCCAAACGCCCCAGTTGATGTATCAAATTTGCGTCTCCCGCCTAATGTTCAGTTGGCAGATTCCACATTCTTCCAACCTTCCGAAATTGACATTTTGCTGGGCGCTGACGTTTTCTGGGACATTATCATGTCAAATAAAATAAAATTGAGTCCAAATCAACCTACATTACAAGAATCTAGACTTGGCTGGCTCGTGGCTGGTCCTATCTGTTTTAAGTCTAAATCTAGGTCAGGCTCCAATCCCAAAGTGCAATGCAACTTCTCTCAAGAGATTAAAGATTCTCTTGCTAAATTTTGGGAAGTTGAAGAGCTTCCACAGGCAACTAAATTATTGTCCAAAGAAGAAGAAGAGTGTGAAGCTCACTTTCTCAACAATCATAAACGTTTGTCGGACGGAAGATTCAGCGTCAAAATTCCGTTACGTGAAATTCCAGAAGAATCACTAGGTGATTCCTATCCTATTGTACAAAAGCGCTTCTTCAATTTAGAAAAACGTCTAACTAAATCAAATCTCAAAGAAGACTACTCAAAGTTCTTGCAGGAATACCAAGATTTAGGGCATCTGACAGAGGTGTCTCGTCCTACATTCGGGTACTACATCCCTCATCATCCAGTTCTTCGCGAGCAAAGCGAAACTACGAAATTACGAGTTGTTTTTGACGCCTCATTTAAAACGTCTTCAGGTAAATCATTAAATGAAATAATGTCAGTCGGTCCTACCATTCAAGATGACCTGTTTTCTATTCTCTTAAGATTTCGCCAAAATACATACGTCGTCACAGGAGACATCGAAAAGATGTACAGGCAAGTAGCGCTCGACGAATCTCAACGTCATTTACAATTGATTCTCTGGCGGAGTGATCCCGCCCAACCAGTCAAAGTTCTTCAATTAAACACCCTTACTTATGGGACTGCATCCGCACCTTTTTTGAGCACTAGGTGCTTACTTCAACTTGCTGAGGAGAGTTCTGATGAAAAGGTCGCTAATGTCATTCGCCACGACTTTTACGTGGACGACCTCAACACTGGCTCAAATTCCAAAACTGAACTTAAATCAATAGTCAAAGGTGTCATTGACAAATTAAACGAAGGCTGTTTTCCCTTGAGGAAGCTTCGTACTAATTCCCCGGATATATTTGAAGACCTTCCTCTCAATCATGAGTCACAAGAATTTTCAAAGGACTCCAATGTCTTAGGGTTAAAATGGTCGCCTTCAAGTGATGTCCTTCAATATTCGACACAGTCTGACACTCTCTCCAAAATAACAAAGCGAAATATTTTGTCTATGTCCAGTAAATTGTTTGATCCACTTGGTCTATTGTCCGCATGCACTATTACACCTAAAATAATTTTACAAGATCTATGGTGTCTCAAATTAGATTGGGACGATCCAGTTCCCGATGAGATCAAACGTTTGTGGGAATCTTTCATAAATAACCTCACCTATCTGTCAAATATAAAAATACCTAGATGTGTCCTACCCCATAATTCAGTTGATGTCGAAATCCATTGTTTTACTGACGCATCTCAAAAGGCCTATGCTGCTTGCATTTATGTAAAGTCTCTCTCTAATGGTCAAACAAAATTGTTATGTGCGAAGTCGAAAGTAGCGCCTCTAAAACCAGCTGCAACTATTCCAAGATTAGAGTTGTTAGGTGCACAATTGGGTGCACGACTCCATGCTAAAGTAATTAAGTCAATTAGGATCCCTGTGTCAAGATCCCTATTTTGGTCAGATTCGACTATAGTTCTGGGATGGCTCAAGACTCAACCAAAGACTCTAAAGACATTTGTTTGTAATAGGGTTGAGGAAATTCGTCAACTTACTGATCAACAGTCATGGCGTCATGTGCCTACCGAAGTAAATCCAGCTGATTTGGCTTCTCGCGGCGTATCTCCGCGGCAGCTCCATGACAATCTTCTTTGGTGGCACGGTCCTCCTTTCCTAGTAAAATCTGAAGAGAATTGGCCTTCTTCTAATCCCGCTCGCGTTGAACTACCTGAAACAAAAACAAGTCTTACACTACACATAAATGAAGGTATAGTACCGTTTCATAAATATTCAAGTTTTCATAAACTACAAAGAGTAATGGCATACGTCCTACGTTTTATTAAAAATTGCAAAGAAATGATAAATAAATTAAAGGGAACACTTACCACTGATGAATTAAATCAATCTTTAATCCTCTTAGTAAAGGAATCACAAAGGGAGTCATTTTCAAATGATTTGCATTTACTAGCTACAACTAATTCAGTCAATTCAAAGTCAACTCTCATATCCTTAAATCCCTTCCTCGATGATAAAGGGGTACTTAGAGTAGGAGGTCGTATCCAAAATGCATCACATTGTCCATATGATAAAATTCATCCTATGTTAATTCACTCCAAACACAATTTAGCTAAACTTTTATTTGATAGCGAACATCTGCGATTACTTCATTGTGGTCCGCAACAATTATTAAGTTCTATCCGTGAACAGTTTTGGCCAATAGGTGGCAGATCATTAAGTTCTAAAACAGTATTTAAATGTCTCACATGCAAAAGATTTAAAGCTCAAACGATGCAACCATTGATGGGTAACTTACCCAGTCCACGCGTGACTCCAGCGCCACCTTTCGAGACTTGCGGCACAGATTTCGCAGGTCCATTTCTTATATCTAGCCGCAAAGGTCGTGGATCACGTGTCAGTAAATGTTACCTTTGTATTTTTGTGTGTCTCTGCACTAAAGCCGTGCATTTGGAACTCGTGAGTGACATGAGTACTAACGCCTTTATATTATGCTTGCGTAGGTTCATTGCTCGTCGTGGCAAGCCTCTGACTATTTACTGCGATAATGGTAAGAATTTCGTAGGAGCAAGCAACGAATTGGCTAGATTACTTAAAAAATATAATGAATCCGTAGATAGTTTTGCGTCAACAGAAGGCATCAATTTCCTATTCAGTCCTGCATATTCACCCAACTTCGGTGGAATTTGGGAGGCAGGCGTAAAATCCGCAAAATTTCACCTTAAACGCATTGCTGGTAACACCAGCCTAACATTTGAAGAGCTGTCTACATTATTCGCCCAAATAGAGGCTATATTAAATTCCCGTCCACTTTCAAAATTGTCAACTGATCCATCCGAACTCAATCCACTTACTCCTGGGCACTTTCTTATTGGCCGTCCATTAACTGCGTTACCTAATCCAGTCTCCGACGTACGAGTTGCTAACGTCAATAGATATCGCCTATTGGAGATGCTGCGTGAACAATTTTGGAGAAGATGGACGCAGGAAGTACTCTCCGACCTCCAACATCGGACAAAGTGGACATCAAAAGGCCAGAGCGTCCAAATAGGTGATCTCGTGCTGGTGAAGGACGAACAGCTGCCACCACTAAATTGGCTTTTGGGAAAAATCACGAAGTTGTATCCTGGTGACGATGGGGTGACCAGGGTTGTCGATATTGTTACGAAACGGGGCATCCTCAGAAGAGCGCTGTCAAGACTGTGCCCAATGATCATACAATCACAAGAGCCTCTTGAAAGTTAAACTTTCAAGGGGGGGAGTATGTTGACAACACTACATCTGTCAAAGACAATTTTCAGCGACATCACTAGATCTGTCATAGACAAAAGGACTTCTACGAAAAACATCAAAAAATTTGTCACTTCATTTTTTTAGCATGTTTGTAAACTAACAGAATAAACCATCATCAAAAGGCATTAACAGTTTTCCTTTTATACATCATCTTCCGGTCCAAGCTGAAGAAAAGGGCAGCTACCAAAATATAATTCATGCAAATCCACATACATACGTCAAGGTGATCAAAAACAACCATCACGATTCTCAACACTAGCCTATCAATAAATCGACGAACAACACTACCTTCGACATCCTTTGTGAAAGCTTGTTATGGCTACTTGTTATTGAACATACTCTCATACTACATTTTATACCTTATTAGTAATATTATAGAGTCGCTTTTGAAAAATGTGGTGTGGAATACCGTATGCGTATGGTCAGGCATTTGAGTTAGTGCCGTAGCATTTTTGTGTTATAAACATAAACAATAGGGTATGATGTCATAAAGACCCGATTTTTGACTTCATACCTTATTATTACGTATTATGCTCGACGAAAAAAGGGCAAGTGGGTCTCCTAATCATAAGTAATCACCGCCGCCCATCAACATTGATCATGGCAGAGCCACGCTTGAGCATGAATGGGTCGGTTCGGCCGGAGTGATACGGTGAGGTATTTCTGTGATGAAACCGATGTGAGGCGATCCGTCTACTCGTCTGCCACCTATCAAATAAAAAAGCCCAGTCTTCGCCTAGTATCCCGATTATGAAATGGGGCCGGCGGAACTAGCTAATATGTAGCTCCTTGGCACATTCTCCAAAGTGTTTTCTGTACAATATCGTCATGCACACTAATTTTAGATGGTGGGCAAGGCTTTGTCAGATAAAATATAAAACGATTTAAATTCAATGAGTCTTACCAATTATAAGTTTGATTGATTTTCCGATAAGCGGCTTCCCTTAGACATGACCAGACAGGTCAGGAATTTGACCCTTCGAGTTTACCAGCCGTGTCGCCGTGTGGTCCCGGCAGAGTAGAATAGGCCACGCTCACTCTTACCGAGGTGTCGTAAAAGGCGACTAAGGTAAAGCTGCTGGCATGATCATCAGCACCCAGAGAAGGAAAACTCTGCATTTTCATCAAAACCCTCGCCAACCCGTCTGCCAAGCGAGGTGAGTATGGCAATTACCCCTCATGTGATTGAGGGAGGCCCGTGCCCCAGCAGTGGGGACTTAAATGGGCTGATGATGATGATGATGATGAGTTTACCAGCAAAATCTTTTAATCTGAATCTTTAATCTGGGACAGTGATTACAATTCCCCTATTCTATCTATCCCTACAATTATCCCAACTGAATACTTGGATTGTTTTTTTTTTCAAATACCGGGTGGTACCTATATTTCGTGATAAAAAACCATAGATCAAATCAAAAAGCGGCTAGAAAAAAAACACTGAAATTGCAAAAGCAAGGTAAATTCAATTCGATAAAGTGGGAAATAATAGGTATTAAATAAATACATTGAGACAAAACACATGGATACATTGTACTGGTCCCAAACTAAGATTTTCCATTGTACGTAGACACACATCGAAGTATACAATACTGGGAAATTTATTCAACCTACACGTTCAATATCTTCTGAGGATTTATTACAGATTGTAGTGACGTAATGTGTGGCTGTCTGTACTATAATTCTTAATACATCCTTGATTGCCTTATGTACGTACATGAGAATCTTCATCTGTTCTCGAAGAACTCTGACTGTCACAGCCTTAACACCAGAAATAAGCACAGACTTGCCGTTTCAAATATCAGGCTCCATAAGGTTGGCAGTTCATTTATAGGATTGAGCATAAAAATGCTTGATAAGTTACCTCAGATTATTATTGACTTGCCCACACATAAGTTTAAATTGTATATAAAAAACTGTTTAATGAAGAAAGGCTATTATAAAATAGACATTTTTTTAATGACAATACTTTAGGGAGATATTAGTAACACAAAAATTGTACTTTATTTTTAAGTTAATGGTGACATTTGGTGAAACAACATTTCTTTTTTAAAAGAAAGAAAGAAAGAAAGAAAGAAAGAAAATATTTATTATTATAGACATCATAACACAGAACATATAGCAATTGTAAACAGAACACAATTTGGCACAAACAGAAAACAAAACATAAAACAATTAAAAATACATAAAAATAAAACAAAAGGAAAAAAAAACAAAACTATATTCAATCATGTCCAGACAGTGCCAAATGAATATTATGATGTGTTATGACGTCTAGTATAAATGGCCCTCACTCATCTTATGTCACAAAACTAAAACTAAAAGAGTAACTGCTAAGTTTCTTGCTGGAGTATTCTCGGCAGAAAACTACATTCCGAACCGGTGGTAAACATGTTGACATTCATAAGTGTTCTGTATGGACCTAAATTGAATAAACTATTTTCATTTCATTTTATTATGGAAACCAGGAACAACGAAGGTACCACAAACAGACCCAATACAAATATCTATCGGTTTCATCAACAAACATTGGTTTTTGGTGCGGGAATCGCACCCGCGATCATTTCGTCAGACGCTCAAACCACTCTGTGCTAACCGGGTCGTCGAGAATGTAACTGTTAAAAACTCCGTTAAATTGATTTTCCGATAATTTTCCCTAAAACATGGACCAGACGAATCAGTTCTGACCCCTCCGAGATTGCCATCAAACCCTTTTGATCCGCTAGAGACCGATTATAATTCACTCAAGGAGTTGAAGCGACTTGCTAGCGCCGCGCATAGTTTAATTCGTTCTAATAATAGGTATTTATTAATTATAGTTATAATGCAACGCAAAAGTCTAAAAACTATATAACAGGTATTTACCTATGAAATTGCCCTTTTTTTGTACACAATAAAAGGTATAACTCCTTTATAAAGCAAAAGTACTATCAAATTTAATTATACAATTGATAAAAAAAATTAAGATCTGGAGCCCAATTCTCGTGCTCGTGACATTTTCATACGACATATATCACTAAAACATAGTTTTTTTGTATGGTTTTACGCTTTGCATGCATCTCGACCTGATCCCGAAAATGAGGACTCTAGGGCTACATTAACACGCCATTTCACCGAAGACTTCCCAGAAGCCAGCATTGGCGAAATCGAGATTGCTCTTGGACAGCTGAAAAATGGAAAAGCCCCTGGAGACGATGGCGTTACAACAGAGTTGTTGAAAGCTGGAGGATTACCCGTACTGAGGGAACTCCAAAAGCTCTTTAGCGATTTCAACTTCGGAGAACTCCGGAAGCGTGGAGTAAGAGTGTGATCGTCTTGTCCTTCAAAAAAGGGGACAAAACCCTCTTGAAGAACTATCGACCCATTTCCCTTCTAAGCCACGTCTATAAGCTGTTTTCAAGAGTGATCACGAACCGTCTTGCGCGGAGACTCGACGAATTCCAACCACCGGAACAGGCTGGGTTCCGGAGCGGATACGGCACCATAGATCACATCCACACAGTGCAGCAGATTATACAGAAGACAGAAGAGTATAATCAGCCTCTGTGTCTAGCATTTGTGGATTATGAGAAGGCCTTTGACATCTGGTCTGTTCTGGAGTCCCTGCAGCGATGCCAAGTCGATTGGCGATATATACAGGTGATGAGATGTCTCTATGATGCCGCTACTATGTCCGTCCAAGTACAGAATCAGCAAACAAGTCCTATACCATTGCATCGAGGAGTGAAACAAGGGGACGGCATCTTCCCGTAATTGTTCACAAATGCAATGGAGGATATGTTCAAGACGCTGAACTGGAAGAGACGTGACATCAATCATTAATGACGAATACATCTCTCACCTGCGATGTGCAGACGACATCGTCATAATGGCAGAAACGCTGCAGGACCTACAACAGATGCTGAATAACCTGGGTGACTCTTCTAAATGCATCGGCCTACGGATGAACTTGGACAAAACCAAGGTCCGATTGCAATTAACGGCGCCGTCCTCGAAGCTGTTCAAAAATACGTATACCTCAGACAGGGCAGACTTTGCAATTGGGTAAAACAAACTTCGAGGATGAGGTGAATAGGGGAATCCAGTTAGGTTGGGCAGCATTTGGAAAACTACGTCGTGTCTTCGTATCGTCGATACCACAGTGCCTAAAGACGAACGTCTTCAATCAGTGCGTCCTACCCGTCATGCCATACGGACTCGAAACGTGGACACTTACGGTACGGCTGGTCCACAAGTTAAAGGTCGTTCAGCGGGCTATGGAACGAGCAATGCTCGGCGTCTCTCTCCGAGATCGAATCCGAAATGAGGTGATCCGGCAGAGAACCAAAGTCATCGACATTGCTCACCGGATTAGCAAGCTTAAGTGGCAGTGGGCTGGCCATATTAGCCGCAGAACCGACAACCGATGAGGTAAACGAGTTCTAGAGTGGAGACCGCGTCTTGGCAAACGTAATGTAGGGCGCCCTCTGGCTAGGTGGGGGGACGATCTGCGCAGGATGGCTGGCAAGAGCTGGATGCGAGAAGCCATGGATAGATCACAGTGGCGAACAATTGGAGAGGCCTACTTCCAGCAGTGGACTGCCATAGGCTGATGATGATGATGACTTAAAATTAAATTATAAAATTACGTAAGTAAAACCTACCACGGCAATAGGATTTCTAGCTACCATAGTAATACTGTAATTTCAAATAAGTACGCAAAATCTGTAATGGTTCCCTTATTTGGAACTTTAAGGGAATATTCCATATAAGGATAGCTTTCAAAATAGTACTCCAAAGGATATCCCTTTTTGGTCCAAGTGCCAGCCAGATTTTTTATTGCTTTTTTATATGATAGGTGGCAGACGAGTAGACGGACCACCTGATGGTAAGCAATTGACGCCACCCACGGACATCCGCGACATCAGTGGAGTCACAAATGCGCTGCCCACCTTTAAACCCCACTTTCCCCTGGATTGGGCATCCGGTACCATCACACACGCAGCGAAACACAGCACAGTGTCGCTTTACGCCGGTTTTCTGTGAGGCCGTGGTATCACTCCGGTCGAGCCGACCAATTCATCCCGAAGCGTGGCTCTCCCACGGTCTTCGGATTACAGTGATCTCGGTGTAGGTCGGCTAGTGATGTATAATATAGCTTTTCTGTATTCTCTAGATCTTGTCCCTCTGCGTATTTATTACTATTGCACAAAAGTTGGAACGTCATTATCCTTGGTGTTATTTGAGTTCCAAAATCAACATCTTCATACAATTTCAGTAAATTTAGTAACAAAAATATATATTTTTTGTTCTGCCAAATATTGACATTTGAACATCGGGGGAACAAGTCCTACCCACCGAATACTTTTTTTATGGCCAGCCTCTTATTTTCGGACCAAAAATAAATTAAAGTCAAAGAATCTTCTTTTTTTTTCCTCTAAAACAGGCTCCATCTTTTTCAATTGTTCGTATCGCATCATACGTAAGTATACAATCAAGAACGTACAAGTTCAAACGATCCGGTGAAAAGTGGAAAAAACCGCAAAGCCCCTATTTGACCCGACAACTCTGAGGGATTACTGGACAGTATTAATTTCCATCCCCGACAATTCTCCACTCTTGGAAATTGGATCAGTGGGATAAGATCGCTTTTTTTCATTACGGAGTGGTGACGGCCGCTATCAGCTAGATTAGATTTTAAGAGAATCTCGTATTCATTTTTTAATGGGGTTTAAAATAGATTGGCTGTTAGGATTTGCGAGCGCGGTGTATTTAAATATTTTTATCATTCAAAGTCATTTTTAGGAGAAAGCAAATCAAAATACTTCGGTAGATACTAAATATCCATAAAGTACGAGTAATATAGAAGGTGCCCACGATGTTTGTGGGCAGTGATTTGGGGGATATATATTTTTTGGAAATATTTATGTGTATAGGCTGATACTACTACTACTACCTACTAATACTACTCTGAATAAAAGATATAATTAAAATTAAAAAAACATAAAAAATATATCACAGCATCACATACATTGATCTGACTCCGAGAATAGGTAGCTCAAGGACCTGTGTTACGGATATTAGATCCAGCAGCGGAATTACAAATATATACAAATAAAACCTGTAATATTAGCCGATTCGGCCGATTCAAACAATTTTAAAATCCGATACTAAATCTATGATATAACAAATGTGACGTTATACCATTGGATAGATTTATCGTAGGTAAGTCAGTAGTTCCTACAAAAACACATTTTGTAAAAAAACAAAAGCTTCGAAATATTCAAATAAAAAATAATAATCAAGCCTGTGTCATAACAATTTGACGAAAAGACTTGGTAAAATTCTAACATTTTGGTAGCCCTCCAATTAAGGAATGGTCAATAAATAGGAATTTTTGTCTCGCAATTTCCATCTCTATAACTGTGTAAAACTCCAAATTACTAATTTCAATTGTCAAAACTTTACTCCAATCGTGGAATATCCACGCCTTCTGGCCGTAGAACGTTAAATAAAAAAGAAAACAATTCCCAGTCCATCGAAATTCCTATTTCAAACGTCAAAACTTCATTCTCTTGTTTAGAAGGTTACATATCTGCTCAAGCCTTCCGGCAATAAAACATTTAAAAAGAAATCAGTTCTAAATTCAAAAACAAGACAAATCACTTACCGGTAACGTGTTCACAACACAACTTAGTTCGTCAGTTCGCGACCGAAAGGCGGGCGGAGACGTGCGGCCCGCCCGAGCGCCCGAGACTGTCTGCCGCCCGCCCTACCGTAGGGGTGGTAACTAGACAAAATATAGGGGTATGTTTATAAACATTGTCCACCTTATTATAAATCACGATCTAAAGTTATGACCGTACTAAAGCTCATGTCAACACACACATGACTTGCTAGTCATACACGCCCTTATTATAAAATGCAATTTAAGAATAGTTCTGGAACTAAACTCTTGCCAGCCCCTTTTTAAAATTGGAATGAAATGAAATACCTTTAGTATGGTAGTAAATTTATATCGCAACTTGTAAAAAGGTGAAAAAGTTTGATATACTGTGTTAGTTTTAAGACTGCAATTGTAATATTTATAGGCAATTTAATAAATAAATAAATGTAAAAAGTAACTGACAATTTTTGTTTCGGGGACTATCTTTTGTTCGCGATTTGTTATAAGAGAGGATTTGTTTCAAATTAGATGATGCTGCTAAAAAATGAGAACCCTCAAATTTTTAAAGGTCTTTTTAGTGTCTCATTTGCCAAAAAATTAGACACTAAAAAGCTTGAAAAAACATTTTCTGCGAAAAAAAAACCGCCTTCAAAAACCACGAAAAAAAAATGTAAATTAATATTTTTATCACTTAATTCACTTCGACTAACATTTTATAACAGTACACTCGAGAAAAGGTATTACCGAAGTCGGCGCCTAATCTCTGTGGAATAATTGATTGTTGTATTAAATTACAAGATAGTATTGGGCGCCGATTTCAGATTTTTTAAGGGTACGGGTAAGGCACACTAGCGACGCCAATTGATATAGATTGTTGTAAATCCGGAGTTTCCTTGCGTGGTCGTATCAGAAATGATGAGATCCGCATAAGAACTAAGGTCACAGACATAGCCCAAAGGATTGCATGCCTCGTGGCAATGGGTAGGGCACATAGCGAAGAGAACAGATGGCCGTTGGGGCGGAAAGATCCTCGAGTGGTGGCCACATACAGGAAGTCGCAGCATTGGCAGGCCCTCCATAAAGTGGACCGACGATCTGGTGAAGGTTGCTGGAATCCATTGGATGCGGGCGGCGCAGGACCGATCCGCGTGGGAGGCCTATGTCTAGCAGTGGACGTCTGTGGCTCAAATGATGATGATGATTAAAAACAAATAGCATAGTTAGTCCACCGAACAACGCTGCCATTTGTTTTTAGTAATCGTGATTAATTTAATCATCGTCAGGCCATTTAAGTCCCCACTGCTGGGGCACGGGCCTCCCTCAATCACATGAAGGGTAATTGCCATACTCACCACGCTTGGCAGACGGGTTGGCGAGGGTTTTGATATAGATGCAGAGTTTTCCTTCTCTGGGTGCTGATGATCATGCCAGCAGCTTTACCTTAGTCGCCTTTTACGACACCTCGGTAGGAGTGAGGGTTAATTTAATACATACGATAAATCTATAATTGACGACCCGTCTGGAACAGTGGTAGCGAACGCTGCCTCTGGTGCAAGGGTTGCGGGTTCGATCCCCGCACAGTACAAACATTTGTGTGCATGAACATGTCTGTTTGTATTGGTCTGGGTGTTTTCTATGTATTATAAGTATGTATTTACAAAAGAAAAGTATTATATGTATATATTTGTAATCCCACTGTTGATTCTGATATCCGTTACACAGGTGCTTGAGCTACCTATTTCGGAGTCAGATCAATGTATGTGATGTTGTAAAATATTTATTCTTTATTATTATTATTATATTATAATCGTGATTAAATTAATACATACGATTAATCTATCCTATTTTTATATGTTTGTTGTATTCTTTCTTCAATAACACATAAAATAATCATTTAGCGAAAGCAGAACACGCCTTAGAAAAAAAAACATTACATTGACATTTGAACCGGCATTGGGAGAAAATTGCTTCTCAATCGAGATGACGACGCCGCAGGTACTAATACCTACCTACGAGTTTGTAAGGGGTGATCTTAGGGTTGCTTGGTGTAGGGGAAAAACGATAGCATTACCTGTCCCGATGACGAATTTTGTAGTGACCTTGCCTCATACGCCAAACGTCGTCCACCTTATTATAAATCGCAATCTAAAGTTATTACCTAAAGCTCATGTCGTCCCGTTCTAACACGCACTGTTAAAAGCGGCTGGCACGAGTTTTGTTCCGGGACTATCCTTAGTTTGTGATTTGTAATAAGGTGGCGTGGGTTCCATCAAGTAACGAGATAACGTGTGTATTTTATTATACACTTTACGAAAATAAATAGTACATGGTTGATATAAAAGTTTACTTTATAATATAAATAAATAAATAAATATTTCACAAAATCACATACATTGATCTGACTCCGAGATAGGTAGCTCAAGCACCTGTGTTACGGATATCAGAATCAACAGTGGGATTACAATTATATACATATAATACGTTTCTTTTGTAAATACATACTTATAATACATAGACAACACCCAGACCAATACAAACAGATATGTTCATGCACAGAAATGTTTGCACTGTGCGGGGATCGAACCCGCAACCCTTGCACCAGAGGCAGCGTTCACTACCACTGTTCCAAACGGGTCGTCTGTCTAATATCTGTGCTAGTAGGTATACTGAACCCGCTTTTCATATCCGATTTAGCTTTACCCAGTTTTCGGTAGGCCGGTAATGAAGAGACAATCTGGGTCAGCGAGGAATAGCTGTCTCACGGTGACGTTTTCATTGCCACCCTGTTTAGGTAATATTTCCTTAGGGAGAGGGGACAACTTTATCTAATGCAAAACAAAGCAAGCAAGCGTCGCCTAATGGCACGCAAATCAACGCCAAAAGAGTCTTAAATTAGATCTTCCTGCGAATAGTAATGTCCTCCAAACCGTTATTTCGGTCATGGCGGCCAATCTCAACGATTAGCCATCGACGCAGGACATATTATAGTGCACAAGTATTTGCGCAGACACAAATGCACTCTTATTCCCGTACCTCTTATTTCGATGGGACACTAGTGTGACACGACCGAAGAGGGATTAGGCGCAGGACCAACGGCTTAACTGTGCTTTCGAGGACACGGGAGTACAAGACCGCCAACTTCCAGACTCCGGGCTAACACTGAGAATTTCTTAATAGAAAAACTCATGAGGAAACCTGCAAGTTTCGGATAGTTTCTGAAACGTGTGAACATGATTCAGTTGGTCTGGTTCCCCTGTTCAAAGGGTTGCGAAGGCATTGTTATTACCAGACTCCCCAAATTCTGAATCATGGTCCAAGCGCACCCATCCAACCGGGAATTACACGCTAAGATGAGGAAGATCATAGCTAAAATTATAAAATAGAGGTTCAAAACTAAATCATTTGAAAGTACCAGGAGAGTAGGAATTACATGGAAGTAATACTGAACCTACTACGGATCGGCATTTCGCTCTTCCCCAGTTTTTGTGTCTCTGTAATCAACACACAATCCAGGTCGGCGGCAAACAGCTGTCAGCAAGGCAACGTGGAGGCGACATATTCACGGCTGTAGGTATCTAGCTAGCTTCTAAGAGGAAT
The DNA here is from genome assembly GCA_019059595.1 of Marasmia exigua. Classification (NCBI taxonomy): domain Eukaryota; kingdom Metazoa; phylum Arthropoda; class Insecta; order Lepidoptera; family Crambidae; genus Marasmia; species Marasmia exigua. Next base: position 17,348,372 of record CM032468.1, read on the forward strand.
GAACGGACCCTTAATAAGTTATTTTAGGTCAAGTTTCGGGAAGTCTAATTACAATGAAGCGACTGCCATCTGTCCTTTGCAACCCTTTAACTGAATTAATACTTAGTATGATACAACAACAACAACAGACCGTATAAATAATAATAATAGGTTCTTCGTTTTATTTTTAATTTTTTTTTTGTTTTTTTTTTCTCTTTTTAACCGTCTTAAAAGAAAGGAGGTTCTTAATTCAACATGGTTTTTGTTTTCTTTTTCTTCTTTTTTAATTTTAAACACCACGATTACTTCCTCCATTCATGTCAATCCTTGCTTACTTCAACTTTTCTCTGTAATAACCCCAGTGCATGATGTGTGTCTGTTCTAGACCATCTATAACTTTTATTTCTTCTTTTCTATTCTTATAACACTTTTTTTTATCTTGAACAGACACACTATATGCTACAGGGTCACCCGCAGAATACCAGCGTCGTGACGTGTCAGCAATGTCCCGACTTATGCTGAGCGGGCGCCTATTTGGCACAACACTTGTTCATATTTTATATCATTCTTATTGTTTTTATTCCCATATCTTAATTCTTGTGATATCTGGAGCCCAATTCTCGTGCTCGTGATATTTTGAAAACATGGCGGATATCACCTAAAAACCATACAAAAAAACTGTGTTTTAGTGATATATGTCGTATGATAATAAATGTCACGAGCCCGAGAATTGGGCCCCTGTTATGTATTTGTTGTGTCAATAAATGTTTCATTCATTCATTCAATCATGAATGTATGAATATAAAGTATACTGCACTCGAAATAAAGTATGAAAACTTAAAAACTAGGTATTACAGGATGTGTACAACGAAGGCGCTATGAGCGACAGTCGACACATGGTTACACCTTTCAGAAAAAATCCGAAACGTGGAGGTTTCCTCGCGATGTTTTCTTTCACCGCCGAGATAATGTTATTAGCTGTCACTTCTGCGCGAAATTCCATGCAGTCCGACTCTCTTGCTAACGCTATCCATTTCTCCTCCTCAAAGAGACTCAGCAAAACGATTCCCTAATCCCAACGACCTTCTGATGCATTTATATAATCCCGGCGAAATAACGGAGTCGACAAACGACCGCGGTATTAAAGTGACGGGTAGGGCACACTAGCGACGCCAATCGATTTTATTTTTTAGCTACTTAACCGGATATATTTTAAACAATTTCAGGAATACAAACTCTCGGCAAACACCTATACTATTTATTTAATACTTATAGTTAACTGTTTGGTCTGATTTTGCACTCGAATTTTGTATTACCGCGCAAAAGTGGCCGCTTTTGGCGTTAATAAATTTTTCGCATACAAAACCGGACCCAACATTTGTACATGGTTATTTAATAAATAGTATAAGTGTTTGCCGAGAGGTTGTAATTCCGATATTGTTTAATATAGATCCGGTTTAGTAGCTAAAAATTAAAATCGATTGGCGTCGCTAGTGTGCCCTACCCGTCACCTTAAGAAGCCCCAGTAGATCCCGAAAACGTCCGGGATTAGAAAGAGAAGAAAGTGGACTATAAATATTGTTAAGCCGTCACGTTTATAGCAAGTACACAATTTGTCTGAGGGTTTAATTTTTATCTACGTTTTTATGGGTCCGAGGGATAGGTGAGTAAATTAAGTTTTAGAATTTTCCTTATTTTGTCAGAACGGGAAATAATGTCCTCCGACGACACAAAACTAATAGAGAGGGGTCCTAAGCGCATTGTCTCGGTATAGCTGGCTAGTATAAAGTAAAAGTAAAGCCTGCCTATAAACTGTCCCACTGCAGGACAAAGGCCTCCTATCATAGAAATCAAGTTATCGCTACTATTATGGGATTAGACTTAATCACCACGCTTGCCAAATGCGGATTGGTGATCACAAACCCTAGCTATGTTCGAAAAATTCGAAACATACTTTTCGCTCGACCAAAAGTAAAATATCAGCCTAGACACTGTCCCACTGCAGGGCAAAGGCCTCCATCATAGAAATCAAGTTATCGCTACTATTATGGGATTAGACTTAATCACCACGCTTGACAAATGCGGTTTGGTGATCGCAAACCCTAGCTATGTTCGAAAAATTCGAAACATACTTTTCGCTTGACCAAAAGTATAATATCAGCCTATAAACTGTCCCACTGCAGGGCAAAGGCCTCCATCATAGAAATCAAGATATCGCTACTATGATGGGATTAGACTTAATCACCACGCTTGCCAAATGCGGATGATGATCACAAACCAAAATTCGAAACATACTTTTCGCTCGACCAAAAGTAAAATATCAGCCTATAAACTGTCCCACTGCAGGGCAAAGGCCTCCATCATAGAAATCAAGATATCGCTACTATGATGGGATTAGACTTAATCACCACGCTTGCCAAATGCGGATTGATGATCACAAACCCTAGATATGTTCGAAAAATTCGAAACATACTTTTCGCTCGACCAAAAGTATAATATCAGCCTATAAACTGTCCCACTGCAGGGCAAAGGCCTCCATCATAGAAATCAAGATATCGCTACTATGATGGGATTAGACTTAATCACCACGCTTGCCAAATGCGGATGATGATCACAAACCCTAGCTATGTTCGAAAAATTCGAAACATACTTTTCGCTCGACCAAAAGTATAATATCAGCCTATAAACTGTCCCACTGCAGGGCAAAGGCCTCCATCATAGAAATCAAGATATCGCTACTATGATGGGATTAGACTTAATCACCACGCTTGCCAAACGCGGATTGGTGATCACAAACCCTAGATATGTTCGAAAAATTCGTAACATACTTTTCGCTCGACCAAAAGTAAAATATCAGCCTATAAACTGTCCCACTGCAGGACAAAGGCCTCCATTAGAAATCAAGTTATCGCTATTATGATGGGATTAGACTTACCTAATCAACACGCTTGCCAAATGCGGATTGGTGATCACAAACCCTAGCTATGTTCGAAAAATTCGAAACATACTTTTCGCTCGACCCGGGAATGGACAACATTTCAAAATTGCTAAGCTCTGAAACAAAAAATACCATTTCTTTATTTACTTTTCCGCTACGCGAATATATATTTATTAATTTTTTATATTGATTATTTACTGAGAAAAAAATTAAAAACTAAAAAAGGTAAGATGACGTCATCGGACGGCAGAATGTAAAATATTTCTTTGCTTAGCACATTATAGTTTTAAATTTACGAAATGCCAAACCCATGACATGCAACTGTCAAAAAAAAGACAACTTGTCAACGTTAAATGAATGAATGACGTTGACAATGTTGACACTAGTATTATGTACCTTTGACAGTAGCACCTTTTTTTTTATTAAAACAATGATAAGCAAAGGAATATCGCTGTATTCAGCCGTCCGATGACGTCATTTGGCGCTTAGGTCTATTTAGAATATAAAGAATTTTAATAATTATTTTATGCATGAAAATGGACAAATTTTGAAAAAAGAAAAAATATGGGTCCGTTCATTTTATGTCTTTTTTCATATAAAAAAACAATATGGACATGTTAAAAATATGAAATGTTGTCCATTGAAACCAGGACCCCGAGATCAAGAGCCGGTACTTAACCCACTAGACCATCAGGGCGTTTCTCAGCGCCATCTCAAGGTACCTCACGTTTCACGAATCTACGCACGTATCTGTTGGTCGTGTCACACTGATGTCCACACATGAATTGAAATACGAGGGTACGTAAATAAAGAGTGCATTATTTTGTGTTTGTGCACTGACTAGTGTATGTGCTTCGTCGATGGGTGATCACTGAGATTGGCCGTTATAGCCGAAATATCGGTTGGAGAATTCCTCATAGATAATAATAATAACATCTCATACGTTGACCTGATTCCGTACTAAGTAGCGTAAGCACTTGTGTTACAGATATCAGACAACAGAGGAACACAAATATATACTTAAATACATATATTACACTCAGACACTGAACAAACACAAGTGTTCATCGCACGAATGTTTGTCCAGGGTGGGGATCGAACCCACGACCTTTGGCGTAAGAGGCAGGTTCACTACCAATTGCGCCATCCGGTCAGTCGTATATATTCATTCAGAAGGCCTATGCCTTCCCCAATAATATCCTCCAAACCGATATTTCGGTCATAGCGGCCAATCTCAGCGATCAGCCATCGACGCAGGACATATTATGGTACACAAGTATTTGCGCAGACACAAGTGCACTCTCTATTCCCGTACCCTCTTATTTCGATGGGACACTGATGTGACACGACTGAAGAGGAATTAGGTGCAGGACCAACGGCTTAACGTGCTTTCCGAGGCACGGGGGTACAAGACCGTCAACTTCCAGACTCCGGGCTAACACTAAAGAAATTACTCAGGTACAAATTTTGGCCCGACCCGGGGATCGAACCCGGGACCCCAGGCGCAACCGTCGCTTTAAAGTGTGACCCGCTAACCATTGCGCCACCGAGGCAGGCAGTCTTCCTCAATAACTTCACACAGATCGCTCCTGATCCGCCAGCATCCAAGGGACTCCCGCGTTTTAGATCAGATTACTAGAGTCCTAAATCATAATAATGTTTTCTGTTAGTCCGTGTGGTATGATTTCAATTAAGCTCTCCTTCAGTACAAAATTCTCTCTCAGATACACTTTTTCTTAACCATCTACAAGAATAGATCAAAAATTGTGCCATTACATTTGTGGGTATTGATGTCCGCCTGATCTTTTATCACTTCAATATACCAAAACCCCTATAGGTACCCATCGTTTATGGTGTTACAAATAGCCATGCCCAACAAAAGGGCCCTCGCCTTGATAAAAATCGCGTATTGTGTAATTTGTGTGTGTAAAGCGACCTCGGCGTCTTGCTGCTAATTTTCCGGCGCGTAATACTGCTAGTGTTGGGAAGGAGGACGAGTTCTCAGTTTCATAAAAAAAAAACTCAATAAAAAATATGTTAATCGTATTTGAAACACCGACTTTCAATAATAATGATGGCATCACCGGTTTTTGATTGGTGGCAAACGAGTTGAGGTTTAACCTGATGGCGATTGCCATGGACCATGGCCACCGAAACACCAATAGAGTTACAAAAGCGCTGCTAACCTTTTAACTCCTTAAGGGCTAATCAAGAAGGAAGGATAGATAGGATTCATCATCATCATCATTTCAGCCAATAGACGTCCACTGCTGGACATAGGCCTCCCCCAATGTTCTCCACACAGATCGGTCCTGTGCCGCCCGCATTTAATGGATTCCCGCGATCTTCACCAGATCGTCGGCCTGCCACGGCTGCGACTTCCTGTACGTGGCCTCCACTCGAGGACCTTTCCGCCCCAACGGCCGTCTGTTCTCCTCGCTATGTGCCCTGCCCATTGCCACTTGATATTACATTAGATAGGATTCCGCACTACGATATAAAAAAACGTAAAGTATCAACCTATAGACTGTCTATCACTGCAGGGCAAAGGCCCCCATCATAGAAATCAAGTTATCGCTACTATGATGGGATTAGGCTTAATCATCACGCTTGCCTAATTCGGGATAGGTGATCACATGCCCGAGCTATGTTCGAAAAATTCGAGACATACTTTTCACTCAACCGGGAATCGGGACCGGAACCGGGAATCGAACCCAGGACTCCGAGATTACGGCCCGTTACTTAACCCACTAGACCAACAGGGTGTTTACGATTTAGTTCGTATCGAATTACACATTTATCAATATTCAAGATCCGTTTCTTAATACACTCGGCGTCAAAAAAATAGCACCTTTTAATTTTTTTAAATTCTTATTAAAAAATTGGTAAACCTTATGTATAGGATAATGTTAGGTATCATTAGAAAGGTAAAAAAGGGAGTATCTAAAAACAATTAAGTGTAATCTTTTTTAAACTAAAATTATACAAAATACATTAAAATTTGAAAAATAATAAACATTCTTAATTAAGTCCTAACAAGCCGCGCGGGAGCCGGACACAGTCGCTCCAAGCCTGACAACAAACAGGTGCAGTAAAGAACCAGAATGCTCGATTTTCTTTAAGGTACAACACTAGTTAAACGTAGGCAAAGTTTCCGCGAAAAATGTTTCACTGAATATTAGCCCGCGGGAGTCGGGTCGAGGTTGGAATATTTCAATTTTGTAAGATAAAGTATGTGATAAAATCATGGAACTAGAAAACACGTACTTTAAGCGGAATGTGCCATTTTCGGAAAACAACGTCACAGAGTGTGAAAGAGATCCAACCGGCCCTGACGCAGATTCTATACGGGTGCGGTAGAGAAAGAACATAGCCCACGTATTAATGGCTTCGTGCGGTTTCTATGAAAAGGCACAATTTGTTTAGGGTGTTACACGCGTTACTTAAGTAAATTTGTTTTTTTTTTAAATGAATGTCCTTCTACCGATATTTCGTGGTGGCCAATCTCAACGATGAGCCAACTGTGTTTTTATGATATAAGGGGCAGAGCAGCAGACGGATCACCTAAGCGATCACCGCCGGCTATGGATACCAACACCAGAAGAGTCGCGACGTTTTCGCTACGTTGTCGTTCCACTTTGAATACGCTCGCAATCGGCGGATTGCACACTGGCGATTGTGGCGATTCCCCTAGAGGAATCAACGGAAGACGAAATCGCTTGCACTCTGCTATGCTTGGGCGGATTAGCTTCGCCCATCATCAGCAACCCACACTCGTCCACTGCTGGACATAGGTCTCCTCTAATGCACGCCACTGCTCCCGATTTTCGGCCACTCTCATCCAGCCCGCACCAGCCAGCCTTCGAATGTCATCATCCCATCTTGTCGCAGGGCGTCCTACACTAGGTACGCTTACCGAGTCGCGGTCTCCACTCAAGGAATTTACGACTCCAACGGCTGTCAGTTCTGCGGCTAATATGATCAGCCCACTGCCACTTCAGTTTGCTAATTCGGTGGGCTATGTCCCAGCCCACATTTATTGTTACCCAGCTGTGTGTGCAAGCGATTATTTGCTAACCCTAGTACACCGTAAAATTTGTCGACTGTACCTAGGTACGTGGTTATAAAAAATATTCGCCCCTAAGAGTAGAGAGGTAGTAGTAGGTACCTTCTAATCTCTCAGCCCACACGTCTTCGCAGACCTCTGTTTGCGTCGACCCGTGCTCCTGCAAACATCGCCCTCATTCTGGGACCCTTTTGAAGTTCGTTAAACTTAAGTGGGTTGCCCGCGGTAGGCAGGTGTATGGACAACGGTTATGGCGGCGAGGATCGGCCGGGGTCTTCAAAATTAGGCCGTTTTGTGGCCTAATTTGTGGGAAGACTATTTGTGGGATGTGGGGAAGCTGTGGAAAGTGCGTTCGGATTCGACGAGGACACAATGTCTCTATCTAATCTATCTACCTAGACATCCGTCATAAAAAAATAACGGTCAAGTGCGAGTCGTACTTGCCTAGTGAGGTTTCCGTACATAGTTTTTTATAAATAGTTCAGCAATTAAATTGCGGATTTTTCCGAATATTTTTTAGTATAAACAAGAAAATGTGTTAAAAAATACCTATATAAAACATATTAGATCAAACACTTTCAACATGATACCCCATTTAAAATCACATCTTCAATTTGAAGTTTCAACCCCGTATAATATGAATGAATTGTGAATGTATGGTTTTCAGATTCAGTTTTTCTTGTATTCGTTTTCTAATGATACGGTCTGTATCTTATTTTACGTAAACATAATATAAGCGTGATTTTTTCAGAACTTCAAGGGCACCGTAGACCTGAGTAGGTGAGTACTCAGTAAATCAATTCAACAGATTCAAATGATTCTATAGGTCCCGTTTTTTCCGTATGAGGTATGGAATCCTAAAAAGTACCTACAAAAATCAACCTCCGAGATACAAAGAGACTCGAGCTATGTGGCGGGTCATTGCATTCTCTCTAAGGTTGAGTGAAATGATGGCTGACACATACCTACGTCATGCTTGTGAACCGGTGCCTTTGGGGGACTGATTCTGCTTCGGTTTGCCTCATATTAAGCTTTTATGTGCTTCATTTGATTTTGTATTGCAGTACCCTGTGTGGCTTGGTATGAGGGTAATAAACCATTGTAAGTATAAAAAGTTGGCAAGTAAAAAAGAGTAACCTAACTAAGTACTTAGCGAGTTTCTTGCCGGATCTTCTAGACCAGAAACAACTTTCCGCGTCGATGGTAGAATCGCATTATGTTTATTTATTTCTAAGTTATATTATAAGTATTGGAATATAAGTACCTAATATGTAACTACATGTAAGTAAATCATTATTACTGTACTTATAAATAGTTACAAAATATTTTAATGTAATGACGATTTTTAAGTGCTTTGTAGAAGCCTATGCAAATAAAGAATCTTTTGACTCTGACTTTGAGTACAAATTATGTGTGTAATTATACTAACAATCTATACTGTACACAACAAGGTCAAGTTTGAAACAAAACAGAACTAGCAATAAAACTACGAGTACCTAGGTAAGACGTATTTGCGTCCGTGTAATCGAAATTTAGTTTCGTTCGGCTAGTCCGAAAAGCCAGTGGAGTTTAGTGTTGTGTTCAAAAGAAAATACCTATTGTCCAACATTGACATGAATACGCTGTTTCTCTGCTCTACCTTAAGGTTGTCTGAAAGAAATCGCTGGTAACAATAAGACCGACTTATTGTATATTATTAGAGCTACTTTCCTATTTTGGTCTTTGTATCCTTGTTGTAGGTATTTTGGCAATATCTGTCTATCTACAGTCTACACACACATAAGCCTTTTTATATTATAGCTTAGCCTTTTTATCACTCAAATGAAGATCAATGGTGGCCTATATTCTTGATTGAAGATGCCCTCCTAAAAATAAAACCGACCATAATTGTTTACGAGTCTGTTTATTAAATGCACCGTACTGGCTGGTTACGCATGGAAAGAAAATAAACATTTCAAAATAGAACGGCGCCAAAACCACACGCCGATCAATGACTAAACGCCGATAAACCAATCAAACGTCACTCGGAACGTCAAGTTGACATAGAGCGATAAGTTTTTGATTAAATTTCAGTTTTGTTCAAAATAAATTGTGTTTTTGTGTGCGATGAGCGGCGATTTTTTGGAAACGTGCAACTATTTATACGTGCAAGGGAGGAATTTCGTGATCCGCTCTTTAGATTGTCCGGACGGCTGGCTTTACGGTCTTCGGAGCTTATACAGTAAGTATCGAATTGATACAATTTACCTACCTATACATTTAGAACATCTCTCTGTTTAGTTGGACCCTTTATCATAGTAAGTAGATAAGTACCTACCTACACTATCAGTGCTTAGATCTGCTAACACCTAACATCAAACTAGGGGTTGGTGGTATGTATTTTTTTTTTATATGAGAGGTGGCAGACGAGCAGACGGATCACCTGATGGTAAGCAATTCCGCCGCCCATGGACACCCGCAACACCAGTGGAGTCACACGTGCGCTGCCAACCTTTTCCCCTTCCCCCCATTGGGCCTCCGGTAACCTCACTCACACGGCGAAACACAGCGCAGGCGCTGCTTCACGCCGGTCTTCTGTGAGGCAGTGGTACCATTCCGGTCGAGCCGGCCCATTCATGCCAAAGCGTGGCTCTCCCACATTTAAATGTATAGGTAACTTCACTGTAGGTATTTTGAAATGTTTATACCTCTGATGAGTTCTAGTTTCAGTTCTATGGAATACGTTTCCAGATAGCTTATTTACAACGAAACCGTCTCGTAACAACGAGAAATATATTATTTTCTTCGCCACAAATCTAAAAACGTCCTTGCATGTGACATCCAAAAAAGTGACGCACAGATCGTGTGAATGGGACTTCAATTGAAATTCGCTTGGTAGTTAAGGTGACGGGTAGGGCACACTAGCGACACCAATTTATTGAAACTATTAGCTACTAAACCGGATCTCTTTTAAACAATTTCGGGGTTACAACCGCAAACACTTATACTATTTATTAAATAACCATGCACTAATGCTGGGTCCGTTTTTGTATGCGAAAAATTGATTCACGCCTAAAGCGGCCACTTGGCGGTTACCCAAAATTCGAGTCCTGAAGCAGACCATACAGTTAACTAAGTATTAAATTAATAGTACAGCTGTTTGCCGAGAGATTGTAATGCTGAAATTGTTTAAAATAGATCCGGTTAAGCAGCTAATAATTAAAATTGATTGGCGTCGCTAGCGTGCCCTACCTTAAGCGAGAAAGTCAACTAAATTGTAGTGTACCTGTACCATGTACCATACTTACAAGGGTGAAGTTCAACAAAATCTAGACGGACGGACATTTACGAAAACGGGCAGTAATCCTTACCTATTGAAGTTAAACCTTAACCAGCCGTGCTGTTCACCACAAAAATATAATAATAACCCAGACGTGACGGTGACGGATAGGGCACACTAGCGACGGCAATCGATTTTAATTTTTAACTACTAAACCGGATCTATTTTAAACAATTTCGGGGTTACAACCTCCCGTCAAACACTTATACTATTTATTGAATTACCATGTACAAATGTTGGGTCCGTTTTTGTACGCGAAAAATTGATTACTGCCAAAGGCCACTTTTAGCATGAATCAATTTTTCACGTACAAAAACGGACCCAACATTTGTGCATGGTTATTTAATAAATAGTATAAGTGTTTGCGGGGAGGTTGTAACCCCGAAATTGTTTTAAATAGATCCGGTTTAGTAGCTAAAATTAAAATCGATCGGCGTCGCTAGTGTGCCCTACCCGTCACCTTAACAAAACAAACTTTTATTGATTGTTCTATGAATATTCAAACTCAACTAAAAACAGAAGTCAGATTTTTATATTTTTAACACGATTTTTGTTAAGTATCATTCTTATTATTTGGTCGATTTTTTTTATAATACATTTGGCAGACGAGCATGTTGGTACCTAGTCCCCGTCTCCCCAACACACTGATCACCTAGTATTCTTAACCGAGAAAATTAACCTGTTAGCATTAAGTTACCACCTAAGTACCTACCTAATTATAGTTTTACGACACAATATCGCGTAAATTGCAGAATTGTAATAGAGAAGAACATAACAATAATGGTTGACCTGGAGCTGGAGCTCTCTAGACACATCGGCGATATAAACCTTGCTGGTCCAGAACTAGGTAGGTACGGCTGCATATTATTACTGTAGGTCCATTAATCACTTCACTGTATTTATTGTTGTATTTATAATAACAACATAGTTTCTGGTCTATGGTCGCTAAAAAATAATATACCTACTGTCTTAAGGTCCGTCACCTTAAGACAGTAGGTATATTATTTAGTAGGGCACACTAGCGACACCAATCGATTTTAATTTTTATTTACTTAATAGGATCTATTTTAAACCATTTCGGGGTTACAACCTCTCGGCAAACACTTATACTATTTATTAAATAACCATGCATAAATTTTGGGTCCGTGCACAAAGGCGAAAAATTGATTCACGCCAAAAGTGGCCACTTTTGGCGGTAATCAATTTTTCGAGTACAAAAACGGACCCAACATTTGTGGGTGGTTACTTGATATATGTATAGTATAAGTGATTACCGAGAGGTTGTAAACCCGCAATGGTTTATAATAGATCTGATTAAGTAGAAAAAAATTGAAATCGATTGGTGTAGCTAGTGTGCCCTACCACCTTAAACGAAATCAAAATAGCGGAAGATAGGTGACTCGTCTATACCGCGTGGACCGCTTTAATTAGGTGCCCGGCGCCTAATCGCACGCAGTCGCAAAGAGTCTGACAAGCGGTCGCGTCACCCAAAAATATTCATTAATTGTTTTAAGTGGGATAAAAGCTATCAAACTGCCTAGCTGCATACGTGCGCTTTAATACGCTGTACAAATAATTCAAAACGTAAAAATAAATCTCATGGAATTATATGTAATTACGACACATTTCACTCGTAAGTAGGTATAAGGAGTTAGCATAATAAAAAATTGGTACAACCCGTGCGGATAAAGAATAGGATCAGAAATGGCGGCGCATCTATTCACTTCTCGCTCGCACACTATTTGCGTCTATACTCGCACCCCACGAGTGCAAGTATAGACGCAAATAGTGTGCGAGCGAGAAGTGAATAGATGCGCCGCCATTTCTGATCCCATTCTTTATCCGCACGGGTTGTACTGATCATCAACGGGGGTTGGGATAGAAAAAGTTACAGATCATCTTAGGTATTTTTTTTGCTTTTAAACAGAATTTTAGATAATGACAATAATTTTCATTCCTAAACCAATGCAATTATTATTATTAGTCTGAGCAGTACCTACTCGAGCCGGGACAAAAGCGCGCCGTTATCGATGAGTGAATTTAAAACTGAATATTTACCAGAAATCTTTGTTTGACCACTAGGCGGGTGATATTTTTGGCTGCTGCTTGTATTGAAACATTTTTTATAACCGCAAAATACAAAAATATATTATATTTTAAGATGAAATATTGGCGAGGCAAAGATTATGTCCGCTCCCCTAGCGGCGATAAATTGGAAGCTCTCTAAGAACGACACTGCTATGTTTTAAAGTAGGTAATATTTTGGTTAAAATTTTGATTTATTCATGTTCATTAAATAATATAAACCGGCTGCTAGAAAAGCAGAAATACGAAGTATTGTTGCGTTCCTCAATGTAATATCTACGTACACAGCTTCGGGTATAAGTTCACAAAAGACAAATCACAAATATCACTTGAAAATCATACAAAAAAACTTTAAAAAAGTCAAGCCAATTTCACAAGAAATAAGGAAATAAAATTGTAATACAATCAATAAATTATTATGTACCTACACACAGCTTTAGTTATTTTTATTGAAAATCGTGTCATATTTACATATAATTCTATACTCGTTATCTAGCCTAGAATGAAATATTTCTAAATAAACATTAAGATTACGGGTAGGGCACACTAGCGATGCCAATAGATGTTAATTTTTAGCCACTAAACCGGATCTATTTTAAACTATTTCGGGGTTGCAATCTCACGGCAAACACTTATACCATTTATTAAATAACCGTCCGTTTTTGTACGCGAAAAATTGATTCACTCCAAAAGCGGCCACATTTGGCGGTAGTCCAAAATTCGTGTGAGTGTGTGTGTGTGTGTAACTATGTCAACTATGTGTGAGAGTCTGTGCGCCTGTGTTTGTTGTTTGTTACCACCTATTTATTTAATACTTATAGTTAACTGTTTGGTCTGCTTTTGCACTCGAATTTTATTATTACCGCCAAATCTGGCCGCTTTTGGCGCGAATCAATTTTTCGCGTACAAAAACGGACCCAACATTTTTTCATGGTTATTTAATAAATAGTATAAGTGTTTGTCAAGAGATTGTAACCCCGAAATTGTTTAAAATAGATTCGGTTTAGTAGCTAAAAATTAAAGTCGATTGGCGTCGCTAGTGTGCTTTAGCCAATAAAAAAACAAAATATGATTTTTATCAAATGAAACTCTTCTGATCGCTAAATATTTTCCTGTTTCACTCTTTAATATTTCCTCACCAAAACGCGCAATGGTCTAGTATATTCTGCCGAAGCTTTTATTATATCTCTTATTGATATCATAATTGTGACCGAAACACATTTATCCCAAAAATAAAGAGAATATTTACCACTATCCCGTAAAGTTGTATGGAAAACTTTCAATTTGTCGTTTTTAGACAGCTTCCAAAATTGACATGTAATTTGTTAATGCCGCATTTTAAAAGTTTCACTAAGCTGGCAACACGTTCTGTAGACGTTTACGTTTTGCGCAGCGTTGCCAGAATGTTACTTTTGTAACATTTTACGTTACTTTTGGCCTTCCAATGTTACTTCCATGTTACACCACACTCAATGTTACTTTTATGTTACTTTTGAGAATTTCGAACAAAATCCTGGTGGACTGACCAACCAATACGATTGTTTGTCAAATTTACTTATTCATTCACTCGTGTATATTTTTCAATCTTTTCAATACTCAGTACTCAATAACTTTATTGCATCTATAGGTTACATAATTAGTTAGTTCATAACATTTATTATGATGATATAGGTATCACTATAGACTCAGGAGGGCACTGCAATATGGGAGAGGACGCTCATCATTACTAAGTTAGGATTAACTTTAAATAATATACCTTTATATAACTATAGTGAAATATAAAATGAAGTATGCAATTCTATATATATTATTTATGTATTATTAGTATTTTACTTTAAATATATGTGTTTAAGTGTGTTATTCTCTATGTATTTTTATCATTGAGATATTCATTTATTTGTTGTTTGATTAATTCGGGTACCTTATTAAATATTTTTATAGACAATACGTAGGGGCTGTTTGAGTTGAAGGTCATTCAAGAGTTCGGTAGGTTAAGTTTATTATTATATCTGAATGGACAACATTTCATATTTTTAACATGTCTATATTGTTTTTTTATATGAAAATAGACATAAAATGAACAGACCCATATTTTTTCTTTTTTCAAAATTTGTCCATTTTCATGCATAAAATAATTATTGAAATTCTTTTTATTCTAAATAGACGTAAGCGCCAAATGACGTCATCGGACGGCTGAATACAGCGATATTCCTTTGCTTATTATTGTTTTGATAAAAAAAAGGTACTACTGTCAAAGGTAAATAATACTAGTGTCAACATTGTCAACGTCATTCATACATTCAACGTTGACAAGTTGTCTTTTTTTTTACAGTTACATGTCATGGGTTTGGCATTTCGTAAATTTAAAACTATAATGTGCTAAGCAAAGAAATATTTTACATTATGCCGTCCGATGACGTCATCTTACGGTTTTTAGTTTTTAAATTTTTTCTCAGTAAATAAGCAATATAAAAAATGAATAAATATATATTCAAGCAGCGGAAAAGTAAACAAAGAATTGTTATTTTTTGTTTCAGAGCTTAGCAATTTTGAAATGTTGTCCATAGATAAGGGGCGGCGTTGTCTTTACGTTTGGTATAAAAAATTGGGTGTTTACGAACAAATTTACATGTTTCTAAAATATAAATACATGGGAGTGTAAGAATTTGGTACTGTTCAAAATACGGTTTGCAGCTATCAGTTTGATCTATGTTTGCGATAATTCTTTTGAAGGACGAAGAGGGACATTTATCCCGCTTACGTGTTTTTTTACTTTTAATAAAAGAGTCAAGGAACGTATTTTATTTTAATCATTTAAATTAAATGCCATTATAACGTATTTTGCCAGTTTCCAAAAAAAAGGGCAATGTTACTTTTTCTGACAAAATGTTACTTTTTGATCTGTCTCGTGTAACTTTTGACTATCGGCCACTGGCAACACTGGTTTTGCGTGACGGTGACAGTGACAGCTCGCATGACAGCACTAAAATGGCGGCGATTGGAATTGGAATGTGCGAAACACCCGGCTGTAAATCAATCGCACAACTACAGTGTCCAACATGTATCAAACTCGGTATTCAGGGCTCGTTTTTCTGCAACCAAGACTGTTTCAAGAAATCGTGGAAGTCTCACAAAATTATCCACTCCTTGGCGAGTAAGTTGAGTGAAGAGACATCAGTTTGAGGTTATGTTACGGTGTTGAATTACATTGTCATTTTGTTTTAGAGGGTGAGAGTACAGATGGTTCGAACGTGGAGTATAATCCGTGGCCTTCGTACACGTTTTCGGGGAAGTTGAGGCCGTTCCCCGCTGGGCCTAAGCGCACGGTTCCCCCGCATATCGGTCGCCCTGATTACGCTGATCATCCAACCGGGTTTCCGGAGTCGGAGAACGCTGCTAAAGGCTCTGGCCAAATTAAAGTGCTGGATGATGAGGAGATTGAGGGAATGCGCGTCGCCTGCCGCCTTGGGAGAGAGGTGCTGGACGAAGCTGCAAAGTAAGTTTGCTTTTATTTGTTAAAATTTTAGAACTCAATAGCAGATCTATTGACATCATCCCAATGCGATTTTATAATATTTATATCTATGCAGTACACTATTACTATGCAACTGGCAACTAGATTTTAATAAATTATGTGTATGACTCAACCACCAATAAATATAAATAACATCATAATGATTATTACCTTGAGAGTAAGTATTTGAAATCGTGAGTGGATAGGTAATGTAGTGTACTATTGAGTGTTAAGTTGTTATTTCCCTTATGGTATAGAACCAAGTATTAGTAGGTAATCTAATTCATAATAGAAAATATTTTCTTAAGTAAAGTCTCCATTACTCCAGTTAGAACTTTCAAAATTAAATTTTGCTGTATTCTGTTAGGACCTTCTCCCCTGATGTTGAAATGTCTACATTTGAAAAAATATAAATACAAAAATAATATTTTTTAGTTATTTCACTGAAAATGTATGATTTTTGAACTCCAATAAAACCAAGAATATGGAACCGATAGCTTTGGTGCCATAGTAACAGATACTCAGGGTGACAAGTTCTACAGAAAATAGCAAACAATTTTTCCAACTTGCACTTTGACTAAGAAACAGGATTATCTTTTGATTGAAGCAAGCAGCTAAAAAGGAATTTATTTAATATGATGACTGCATTTCATGCAAGACCTATGATTAACAATAAAAAATTATGATTATAAATTAGGTCCATACTATCTGTCCATGAAGTGATATAAAAAACGAAAATTGAAGAAGTGAAAATTATTCGCCTCCTTATATTCATTGAAAATATTTTTGCAATTCCAGAGTATGTGGTGTTGGTGTGACAACAGACGAAATTGACCGTGTTGTACATGAAGCTTGCATTGAGAGAGAATGCTACCCGAGCCCGCTGAACTATCACAATTTCCCCAACAGCTGTTGTACCTCGGTGAACGAGGTCATTTGCCATGGCATACCAGATTTACGTCCTCTACAGGTGAACAAAGTTGCTACTGATTTAATACTTAATACTTTTACATTATTATGGCTTTTAGGCTTTCTCGGGACTGGGCTACTAAGAGGTGGGCTAAGGTCAGACAGTCTCATAATTGGTACTATTGTATTTTTATAAGTTTTATAAGTCATATGATCCTATTCAATCTTTATATTCATTTTTTTCACTAATATAAATAAACAATATTTCATAAGGAATAAGGCAGTCCTTATTCCCTAGAAAATATTGTTTTTTATACTAGTGGAGTCAGTACTCCACCACAATAAATTTGTGAATGAATCAGATACTTGTTTTCAGTTTGTTTTTTGTAAATCTTGTTTGCCATCAACATTATATTAAGGTGACGGGTAGGGCACACTAGCGACGCCCATCGATTTTAATTCTTAGCTACTAAACCGGATCTATTACAAACAATTTCAGGGTTACAATATGTAGGCAAACACTTGTACTATTTATTAAATAACCTTGCACAAATGTTGGGTCCGTTTTTGTACGCCAACAGCGGCCACTTTTGGCGGTAATCCGAGTAAATTCGTGTGTGCAAAAGCAGACCAAACAGTTTACTATAAGTATTAAATAAATAGTATAGGTGTTTGCCGCGTGATTGTAACCCCGACATTGTTTAAAATAGATCCAGTTTAGTAGCTAAATATTAAACTCGATTGGGGTCGCTAGTGTGCCCTACCTAGACTAAACTAGAATTTTATTTTATTAATACGATAATAAAATTCATCCACAGGATGGTGATGTTTGCAATGTTGACGTAACTGTCTATCATAGAGGATTCCATGGTGACCTGAACGAATCATTTTTTGTCGGAAATGTCCCTGAGACTACCCGTAAACTGGTTCAAGTTACATATGAGTGCTTATCGAAAGCGATTGAGATAGTAAAACCGGGAGAGAAGTACCGTGAGATCGGGAATGTAATACAGAAGCATGCTCAAGCAAATGGATTCAGTGTGGTTCGTTCATACTGTGGACATGGTATTCACAGGTTGTTCCACACTGCACCAAATGTGCCTCATTATGCAAGTGAGTGAATAATTATTTTTACATTAGTAGTCTATTTTTTTGTGATTGGTGGCAGACAAGCAGAAAGATCATGTCCATGGCAACACTAGTGGAGTCACAAGTGTGATGTCAATCTTTCAACCCCCCATTCCCGGGATGGGTCTCCAGTTACTCACCCAGCGAAAAATACTCTGGACTCGTGGACTCTGTTTCACGCCGGTTTTCTGTTAGGCCATGGTATCACTCCGGTCGAGCTGGCCCATTAATACTATCTGTTTGATACTAACTAACTAGGTTGGCGCAGCGACCCAAAGTGAGCCTTGACCTCCGATAATAAGAGTCTCCATCTAGGCCGGTCCTGCGCCACCTCCTGCCAGTCATCCTAGGGTCGTGGATTCGATCCCCACCCTGGACAAACATTCGTGCGATGAACACTTGTGTTTGTTCAGTGTCTGGGTGTAATATATGTATTTAAGTATATATTTGTGTTCCTCTGTTGTCTGATATCTGTAACACAAGTGCCTAAGCTAAAATAAGGTCAATGTATGAGATGTTGTGAGAATTATTATTATTATTAAAGACTCATCTTTATAGAACATATTTTATTTGTTACATATACAATGTCTCCTTGTCTTTTGTTGACAGTACAAAATCTTATAAACTTTCATTTTTAATTTGTAATTTGTCTTTAATCTTTAATAAACTTTGAATGATTAGAGAACAAAGCCGTCGGCGTGATGAAACCAGGCCACTGCTTCACGATCGAGCCTATGATCAACGAGGGCGGCTGGCGCGACGAGCAGTGGCCCGACCACTGGACCGCTGTCACTGCCGATGGCTCGCGATCTGCACAGGTATTACAATCTTCTATTTCATTTCATGTGGCAAACATTTGGAGAGGCCTATGTCCAGCAGTGGACTGCAACAGGCTAATGATGATTTCATTTCTGTGCCGTCGGCGACCTTCCGGAGATTACCTCTCTTACCTTTAATGTGCGAGTGTTTACAAATCTATAAGTGAAAGCGAGATAGCTATAGCAATTTTTTTTAGAATGGGAATTATAAAAGTATTATTTGAATTTTATTAGGTTTGAATGAGATTGTTATAATATATATATTTTTTTGTCTTTGTGGCCCTCCCTCACTTCCTCTTGTACGCGTTCTGTTTCCCTTGAGTGCGCAATTTGTACTCGATCATTTAGTACAATGATCTTCTCCTTCTTCTTCTTTTCGTGCGGGCTTTTCCGCAATCAGGCAGCAATTGTACCCATTTCGCGTGCGGAGGGTGAAGTCAGTCGGTGTCACTCCAACAGCCGAGTTCTTCAAGGAAACCTATCAGCGCCTTGGTGTTGCTGAAGATTTCCTGGAGACTGCATGGGTTTCCCAGGTAGTGTGCCCAGTTGCTGGCCACTCCTATGCACTCTTAAAACTACATGAGCGGCTGTTTCTTCCTTCTCCATGCATGCTCTTCATAGAGGGCTGTCTGTAACACCTAGATTGAACAGATATTTGTTAAAACTGCCATGCCCGGTTAGAGCACTGGCCACTAAAGGGAGGTTTGGCTTATTAAATTGTAGAAATTGTCTGGAGAGACGGGGATCCAATCGCGGTAGGGTTAGTTTCGCCTGTATGCATGCCTCCAGACTGCTCCAATAGTTTTTGTGTAGAGATTTAGTATGATCTAGAATTCTCCCTTTCAATCAGTTACGAGAAAGAGGGAGGATCGATTCTGGTCCTACTGGGACCATGTCCGATCCTCTTGCAAGTAGGTCGTACAGTGATCTATTTACCCTTTGGCAGAGGCCTCCTCCAATTGCCTCCACTTTACTGGGTCACGGTTAGCCTAGTCCTTTTTCTACCTGCTACTCTAATTATCTCATCCTCCCATCTGGTATATTGTCTCCCATTCTTTCTTTTTAGACCTTTTTTTAGGTCAAGAAGATGATCGTGTAATCATAAAAATTATTTGTAATGTATTTCTTTTTATTTCAGTTTGAACAGACATTGCTGGTAACAGAAACTGGCTGCGATATCCTCACCAAGCGCGCCGTGCGGACACCCGTGGTTCGTCGATCAATTGGAGAAACTCACTGCCAACTCTTAGTTACCGACTGACTACAAGCCACTGAGGTGATTTATCCAACAACAGGCAGTGGAATTGTGACCATCGAATGGATGCTACCGGATGCAATGTACTGCCACATGTTTGGCTACTACAATATTGATGGGGAAGAACTAAAAATGTGCTAAGTTAATTTACAGAGATAACTTTATGAGATAGAAGAATGCAAACCTCCCCCATCAATATGTGAAAATTCTTCATCCTGATTTTAATGATTCAATGATGAAGAAATTTGACATATTGTAGTGACCTACAGTGTACTTTCTTCATAAGTTTCCACTAGCTGTTGTTGCCAAAATACTTCAGTATCTGAAGGTGAATAGGACAGTTCTATTTTGACATTGAAAGTGAGACGCTCCTTTTAAACCTAACCGATATTTTTAAGAATCGAGAATATTTTCTTAGAAATCTAATTGACTTTTTATTTGTTTTTATTTTTAATTTTGATCAACATTTTATCTATGAATTTGAATTATCTAGATAGGGAATAAAATATTCTTAGTGTTACACACGTAATAAATAACAAATAATTAAATAATATGCATCTTATTCATCTGATGAAAATAACAACACTCGCTTGACGTCTCGGAACCACCTTCGTCACCAAAAGAAATTCTTAGTCCTAATGCAATATATGCGGACATATTTGGCACGAGACATTAATCGTGATCCGATGGTAAGATAGTCGCGATACCGATTACTGATTTATTGCGATTGTTTGTGTCAATCCCTATGAACAAAAATTCCGTTTAGCGTATTTATACAATTCATAAGATATTTTTATTGGTGAAAATTATTTTAAGTTCTTGTTCCAGATTAATTGGAAAAAGATTAATACTTGTTCTTTTGGAAGAATAAGAGCACGAAAAAGTTAATGATTTTTACAACTTTATATTTTTATTTGTAGAAAGATGGATGCATGATACGAAACAGTTGAACTGTCCGTATTTACCTTCAGATACTGAATGGACTATAAATAGCCAATTTATTTTTCACAATGACTACTACACAACGTAGGAATATCTAATTGCTCCAAATATCAGGGCATTGCTACTTAAACTGCTACTGATCCATAAAATGTAACATTCTAAAACAGCTAAATCAAATAATTTAAACATTCTTAGGACTATTTTGGAGTAATACCAATAGGCTATTTGACAGTGATAAAAATATACATTTCTTTTATAACATCTGTGTTAATATATTTTTTGTGGAGCAATTTGTAATAACGCGAGATAAAAATATTGTATTCTTTTCGTCTTATCAAAATTCGTCTTCTAAAATTATTATTTTTACACAGGTGCCACGTGACTAAAAACGGCCCGTGACGTAGATTATGCGTAAGTCTACTGCCTATGGTTGATTGTTTTTCTTTCCTAAGAATAAATAAACAAAAAAAAAGTCTATAAAACTATTTGAAAGAAACACTGAAACACCAGCAAGCTCAATGTTTATTTATGGACAATCTACTGTCACTGGCCGCCATATTGCTAAAAGACGCGTTTTTGTGGCATATTTGAATATTGCATTTTCTTTTTCGTTTTTTTTATTAAAATATCTAAAATAAAAACAGAAAAGTATTTTTTAGGGCTCCTTATAAACAAATGAATACCCTAAGATAGTTTTCAGAATTTTGTCAAATAGCCTATTTCAAAGATCTTCGTCTTTTCTAAAACTTGTTAGAAAAAGAGAGATTGGTCTTTATATCTTTTCGACCATAAGTTGACATTATACACTTGAAGTAAAAGTGATAAATATTTCTCACTCGACATTGGCAGAGTTATAGATGTGTCGCAAGACAGTAGCAGCCATAATAAAAAAAAAGATAAATATTTCATTTTGTTGAATAATACGTGACTGCAATAAAATTTAAGTTAGTTGGGGTTGTAGTTGGAAACCAAAGATATTTTCGAAAAATACTTTCAAAGTGCAATGTCAATAATTGAATAGATCTCAATAAAAAATCCTTAGATCTATTCGGAGACTTATCTCAAACGCAACAAAGTCGATAATAATGTACAAAATAATAATTATAAAATAAATAGGTAGCAGTAAACCACTTCAGTGGCTGGTTTTCATAATAATAAATAAATATAAGTAGGTATCGAGAAGTATTTCCCGTACATTACAGGTTGATACAGATTTTTACAATTTTTCACTTTGTCACATAAATGTAATTGTTCAGTTTGTTGTATTCTATGGCCTTTACTTATCGTGATGGTTGAAATGTAATCGAATAAGCTAAATTTGCCCTTCAGTATGTAGGTATATAAAGAACAATAATTAGGGATCTCCGAAAGTAAAAAATGCTTTAGATGGCTTTATATAGATGTGGGGCATTTTGACAAATAATTGAATATCTTCGCATTTCGATCTCATGATTGTACTATGCTACCAGGAACCCAATTCTAGTGCTCGTGACATTTATTTTCATACGTCATATCTAAAACATAGTTTTTTTGTACCTATGGTTTTCAGGTGATATCCGCCATGTTTTCAAAATATCACGAGCACGAGAATTGGGCTCCTGATCGACTTTGTTATTTTCCAAATCCCCTATTATTGGTCATTTATGTATCTTAAGAGCTCCGCCCAAACGGTTATTTCTGAATGAAATGGTTTGCCCGATGTATTCTTACTTTTAACTTTTAATTTTATGCTTTCATAGCCAGTTTACTAATATAGGTTTGTTTCACAAATTGTTTTCGAAACTATTTATTTGAAAATGTGTTGCCATGACTTTCTATATACCTAACAATTTTTGTTGTAAATTATAGTAAAAACCAATAATTTTATAAACTGGTAAAAATAAAACATTTGAAGTTATTTTGTTTTATTATTTAAATGTTAAAAACAATTTGGCATTTTATCATATAACAATAGATAAGAGTCTAAATGCACTACACATTCTTAATTTACTTAAAAATAAATACTATTATTAAATTAGAAAACAAAACACTATTTACATCTTAGCCAGAAAAATAATCAGACTTAATATAGAATAAATTGCACCATAACAAAACTTACATATTTAAAACTGCGACGCACAGGTATAACAGATTCATAAGTATTTCATTGGTTTGATTCGTAAGATACAGAATTACCAAAATTAGTGATATAGTTGACAAGGAGGAATTTCATATTTTTTTTTAACTATCCCTATACGACAGATGAAATAACTTTCGTGTATCGAACGGCTAAATAATAGCGGCGCGACGCGCCAGGTGGTGCTCCTAGAAGCTTGGCGAGTGCAGGCGATCAGCATCTTTAGTCTGTAATCACCTCGGATTAGCGTGTTGTATTATTTTCTTCGCTCTTCAAGCATTCTGCGTGGTTGGCCGAGAGGTATGGTCGTAGAATCGGCCGCATGACAAACAAAAATCGCTTGTACACGCATGACACAGAAATGGCGTCATTTCACACATCACACAAAAAAATATGCAATCTGCAAGCCATTTTTGCTCTTCAGGTTATGCTTTAAGATTCCCTAACCGTACCTACTATGAATTCTGAAGTCTATATTTTAATTTTATTATAAATTCGTAATATTTCTGTATATATGAAATAGGTACATTTTTTATACAATTATTTCATGTTAATTAAATTTACCTGGATAAAAGTGGGCATGCCGGGAGCATGTCATTTTTTTACCTGAAGGCTGAAGACGATCGTGTATAAAAAAATCTAATCCTACAAACATTCATCTGGATCATAAATGTTATTTTAAAAATTACAATTTACATTTTTATTCTAGTGGTTGTACGTCGCGCCGTTGCACCTAGCAAGGTAGAAATGGGACGAACAGTCACACCTCAACGTATACAAATCTGTCAAATTCACCTATGTCAAGCATGTTTCGGTTCAATGTCAATTTGACAGATTAGATAGTAACCTGATATGTGTCTCTCCATCCATACTTACTGTCATCTGCGAGTATTAGTTGGCACACCAGCACACTTGCGTTGGGGTGGCAGACTGGTTAGGACACAGATGGGTTAGGACTTTGGAAGATCTTACTACCATTACCAGGCTGAATCTATTGCTTTTCCCTACGCATCCTTTTATCTCCAAGACAGGACACAAACTTAGTATCCAAAAGATGTTCGATTATAGAAATAACTTCCAAGTAGGCACTCATGGATTGCGGTCACGACAGCGCATAGCGAAGTTAAATACGAGTTCGCTTGGATCGGAAATGTTGAACGGCTACCAGTGCAAACGTGTTTACGTTTTACGTGCGACGCGATTTTGTCGGCATCCGACCGGGCAACTGCTTTCCGTCTTTTTCAGTAACTACCCATCGCTACCCACTGTCAATATCGCAGTATAATGGACACTTCACTTCCAAAAACTAATCTATCACTTAAAACTAACAATCACAATACAAGTCTTTACTCCTCATACTCCTCAAATAAGGGTATGTAGTCATCACTTCTAGATCTCAGCTTTAAGCCAAAATCTGTGACTTGATTCGCGTCAGTGACCCTGGCTCTTGTCCGCCTTCTTCACCATCGCTGAAGTCCAGTTCTCCACACCATCTGGCTTCTTCACCACAATTTCTTTAACGTTCTTTATGTTGTTCAGCTTTGATTCCAGAAGCTCCTTCTGCGAAGTGAAAAAAAGGTGGGGACTATTTTATACAACATTCCTAACGTAGGTATTGAAACAAGAAACGAGAGGAAGACACCGACTCGCTCTCATCACCCATTACGACCCTGTTTGTCCCTAGGCCCAGACCCAGTTATTGGTATAATGCACCTACCGTGGTTATTGGTGGGTTCACATAACTTGCGTATATCCTCAATACAGGTTCACCAGTCTTGTCATCAAAAGTCAATTTACTTTTAGGTGGAATCTTGGCTTTCACCACAGTTATTTTTGGGGGAGCAGACGTCGACGTCACTACGTCTTTCTTCTCCGTGACAGTCAGAATCCTCAACGGCGCTCTTCTAGATATCAGCGTTGCTTTCTCTTTGTTGAAATCCTGGTCTTCGCTTATCTTTGCCTCGACTATCTGTCCAGCATAAACGGCACCTCCTTTTGAGAGCTTAGGATCTTTATTGTTAGCTCTTAGTAAAGTATAAGCTATGTTCACAGAGTCGGCTGTTTTCGTGAACGGTACACCTAAGAGTGGTTTCAATTCCACCGAATCGTTCTTGGTTCCATCATGGTTGCTGAACGAAATAAGTCTTTATGTCGGGGTTGACAGTTGTGGTTGTTACATTTTCTTGTTCATTGGGTTTCTCCACCTGGGCTAGAGCTGCTGCAGCTCGGACATCGTTAATGGCAGAGTAGAATCCATTGGCGACAACGTTCCCGATACTTTGTCCGACCTGTGCGTAGTAGATTGGCGAGGGTTGTTCTTGTTCTTTAGTTGTGCTTTTCACTGTTTGGTCTTGAGTGGTGCTTTCGATTATGTATTTGACGGTCGTGGTGCTGGGTCGACTTTCAGCGGTGACCAGCTCAACTGTTACGTTTTGAGGCTGAGAAGCGGATGTCACTTCTATTTGGTTCTCTGTGACGTTGTGGACCGAAAATGATTGTGGAATCAGAGACATGACTGCGCTCTCATGAGTTTCTCTTTGGACGAGGTTCTTTGGGAGTTCGAACGATGCTGGCGTCTGCTTGGTGACTTCCTCGTTTTCTAACAAGTATAGATGATTTTGAACATGCGGTTGTATCTGAGGCTGCGGCTGGTGTTGGATGGATATGGTTGGTGCGTCTGCGGCATACGGTATGAACTCCACTGAAGGGAATCGTTGCATCAGTTGCGTTTGGAGCTTTTGTAAGAACGCAGGGTCTGCTTGGTACAGAGCGTTGGGTGGGATCACGATTCCTTCTGATCCTGAGTTCATGAGTTCTTGATGTGACGGTAGCCCATTGAATCCCTGAAAGTTTGCATACATTTTAGTGCATTGTTGTATTAACGTTTTTTTTTTTGCTATTGATAGTCATTGTCAACCTTACCTGCACAGTAAATTGCTGGGGAACGGATATGGGTTGATTCTGTTGTGGTAAAGCAATAGACAAGCCATAATCTGAGGCAAACTGAAGTGCTCCATTATTGACCAGGGTCTGAATTTCTGGTGATGTTAATGTCTGTAACAAGAGCGATTTTATTCAATACTTGCCTCTACGTCTTTACAGCTTCTTACGTACCTATATAGTTATTTTTAATGCTTGATTTGCTTATAATCAGTGAATGAGGGAATAAGATTGTAAATACATGTACGTACGGATGGTTTTGAAAATCCAACAGGTAATGCTATTTTGGGCGCCATTTGGTAAACTGCAGGTTCTATGAATTTCTCAGTGACTTCGTACGTTTTCATCTGGAAAAAAGAAATGACTAACTATTCATATGTGGATGGCATGCAGCCTTTTTTGGGCTGCAAATTTATAATGCCGCATTAGCTGAGGCAATAATCTATGTAAGTAATGTTGTGAAATCTCGTGACAGAGTAGATGCATGTGTACGCTGTCTGATAGAGAGCAAACTCGGTTACATTTATTTTTTATTGCTGAATCTTGCTTGTAGGTATCCAAAAATACATAAAATAATGTAATTGTATCTTTGGTTGGAGTAGTTGTAGATAAACAATTTTATCAATAAATCAAATTGTTATAATAACACATGCTTGTTTATCCTAGTGTAAAACACGTACCGTTTCTGGCGTGGGTTTGACGAAGTTTTCAGAATCGATGACCACGATAGGCTTCTCGGAGAGGCTCAGGTTCGGCGCTGGGATGGTGTGGATTGCACCTGCCGGTCACACTCAGCTGAACCGACTATCGTCCGTCCACAAACACGGGTGTTCAAGAACCATAGTTTGCATAGAGTCATTGAGGAGTTTTTTTTAACTATGCAGAGGAATAGCCGGGCATACTACAAGTAAAACTACAAAAACGTAGAAAATACATAGGGGTGTTTCAAAAGCTTCAAAGATCTGCTCTATCCAAGAACTTCCTTTGTCATCTTAAATCTGAAACATCCTTCAGAAAGACAAGCCATAATCCTGTAAAGGAGTGATACCACGGCCTCACACAAAATCGGCGTGAAGCAGCACTGTGCTGTGTTTCGCTACGTGATTGAGGGTACCGGAGGCCCAATTCGGGGGATGGAAGATTTAAACGTTGGCAGCGCACTTGTCACTCCACTGGTGTCGCGAGTGTCCATGGGCGGCGGAAATCGCTTACCATCAGGTGATCCGTCTGCTCGTATGCCCCCTATCACATAAAAAAAATAAGCGAGCCGGTATGTACCCTCTGTGGTTCAATACGATTTCCATTTTCAATTCCACAGGAGGATGTATCACGATTCCCTAACATCTCAATTCCTCTAATAATAAATATTATTACTGTCTCTTTATAATTCAATGGCTCTTGAAGACCCAAAGTAAAGTCACACTAGATACCAATTTTTCCAAAATAAATTGCTAATTTGTATGACATTTACTCACGAGTGGACGGATTTGTTATTATTTATAATGTGCACGAAATGAAAACTGTTTTAGAATAATAAAGTAGAAAGTCGTCTAAATAGAGCATTAGAGGTGCTCTAAGAATTTCTACATCTAATTTAGTCAGCTGTTGACATAAATGTAAAGTCGAATTTCTTATTAGACTTAGTAAACTGACAGATGTAAATATATCATTCCCATACATTTACAAAATGTCAAAATGTATGGGGATTTGACATTAGCAACTGTCAAATTACTTTGTTTAATTAAAATTCCGACTATAGGTAGGTAGTAGGTACGGTGTAAATACGGTGCTTAGAGTTAGGCACTCAGATTATCATCAAACTAAAAAGACAAAAATAACAATACTGAAGAAGACGAGAGTATCATCAAGTAGAGTGAAAGAGACAGTGCGTGTGCACTAGCCAGTCAACCTGTACCACCATCGTTATGCACCGAGGGGGGCGCGGAGGCGGCTCGTACGAACTCGTACTCCGGTGTAGCTGAGGGGGGCAGACGGCCGGTCGTCTTCCAGGTGTGAGGATACACGTTGCGGGTTGTTCCGGGGCCGTAGTGCTTCATGGCGTATCTGGAAGACGGTAAATACTTTTATGTAGTAGCCATTACACAAATGTCTACAAACTTTAGAGTTGCACATGAGTCGGTGAGCTGTGGTTGGAGAAGTCTGGGACCTTTCATGAAACTTCTGGACGGAGCTGGGCTGGCTTCTATAGCCAGCAGACCTATCCCGTACCTACCTACAATGGGAAGAGAGTAAGTGCGGAAAAAGTTGCTCGTTGTTCTATGAGTTGAGGTCAGTTGGTGAAAGGAATAATCGCTGGTCATAGATCAGAAGTGTTGCCGGTCTTTGAGGTGTCATGTCTTACAGGCCCCAAAGCGATAGGAACCCTCATTTTACCCATATTCTGGGCGTGGACTAATGTTAAAAAAAAAATTGGCTTTCGCTCTTATGTTATGAATGCCAAGGGTGAAAATCTGATGGGGTCTCATCCCTCAGTCCAGTTATGGGTAATGTTTCCCACATTTCCTCATAAACAAGCTTATCGTAGGTACTCACCTATGTGGAGAGTAGCTGTACATCACAGGTATCTGAGGCCGCGGGCACCAATCTCTGATGCTGATGCATCCGTGGCATATATGCAGGCTGACACCACGCCGAAACGTCGTGGACGCTCTGATACTGTTGATGTAGGTTGCCAGGTTTCAATCGCTTACTATCAGGGCACCCGTCTACCACAAAAAAGATTAACTTGTCGAACCTGTGTGGAGAGCTCATGTAGGTACATTACATAGGGCATCCTATGCGAGGCTGCGGACTCCAGGCGCTGGTGCATCCATGGCCTGTGCAGGCTGACTCCAGGTTGAACCGCCTTTCTCGCTGTGATTCGGTTCAGCATGGCCATCCGACTGATGTAGGCTGCCAGGGTTCATTCGCCCACTATCAGAAGATCCGTCTGGTCGTCTACCCACTACCTCATAAAAAGATAAGTTTATCGAACCTGTGTGGAGAGCTCCTATACACCACATAGGGCATCCTATGCGAGGCCGCAGGCACCAGCCGCTGGTGCGGGTGCAACCATGGCCTGTGCAGGTTGACGCCTGGCCGGAACGCCGTGGGCGCTCTGATGCGGTTGAGCGTGGCCATCCGGCTGATGTAGGCAGCCTGGGAGAGCGAGCACAGGGTGAGGTAGATCAGCTGTAACTGTGGAGAAAAGGTACTTAGTTATGATTTTATTTAAGCAGCTAGTTAGCTCTAGGAATACCCGATGAAAAGTGATTGCCATTGCCCATGGACACTCGTAACAGCAGGTGGAGTTACAAGTGCGACACCAATCTCTAGTTGGGCCTCCGTTACTCTCACTTACTAGGCGAGTATTTTGTTAGAATTTGTTCCCCTGTATATTTATTATTATAGTAATAAAGCAGCACGGTACCTACGCTTACTACCGTATTTACACCGTTTGCCGTGTGGTCCCCAGCAGAGTAGAATAGGCCATCACCCTCACTCTTACCGAGGTGTCGTAAAAGGCGACTAAGGTAAAGCTGCTGGCATGATCATCAGCACCCAGAGAAGGAAAACTCTGCATTTATATCAAAACCCTCGCCAACCCGTCTGCCAAGCGTGGTGAGTATGGCAATTACCCCTCATTGATTGAGGAAGGCCCGTGCCCCAGCAGTGGGGACTTAAATGGGCTGATGATGATGATGATGACCTACGCTTAGACCATGATTCAGGATTTGGAGAGTTGGATTAATGACAATGAAGCGACAGCCGTCTGACCTTCGCAATCCTTTACAGGGGAACCAGGTCATCTTAATCCCTTGATTTCGCTTAGGGATAGTTTCTGAAACGTATAACCATTTACACGTTTGAGAAACTGTCCGGAACGTGCAGGTTTCCTCACGTTTTTTTCCTCACCGTCGAGCTAATGGTAGAAATGCGCACATAGATTTGAAAAATCCTAAGTTGCATGCTCGAATTCGAACCATGATCCCCGTATGGAAGCGAGTTCAGAACCACTGAGCTACCAACTCTCATTTAGGTAATCTGGTAGCAGATCACAATTTGATATATTACATCGTCAGCCCATTTAAGTCCCCACTGCTGGGGCACGGGCCTCCCTCAATCACATGAGGGGTAATTGCCATACTCACCATGCTTGGCAGACGGGTTGGCGAGGGTTTAGATAAAAATGCAGAGTTTTCCTTCTCTGGGTGCTGATGATCATGCCAGCAGCTTTACCTTAGTCGCCTTTTACGACACCTCGGTAAGAGTGAGGGTGGCCTATTCTACTCTGCCGGGGACCACACGGCCACGGATATATTACAGTTATATTATAATTAAAGGTTTTGATAAATTTAAGGTGACAGATATACCTAGATAGATAGATAAATATTCTTTACTGCACAAAACAAATTACAAGTATGATACAACAACAACAGCCAGTACAATAAGGTGGTCTTATTGTTTGTAGCGATTTCTTCAAGACAACTTTTGGGTAGAGGAAAGAAATAACGTATTCGTAATAGGGGCTGGTACTCGGTAGGTAGCTAGATACTTAATAAAGGTATTTGCGTTTTGCTAATCAACTACCACTCAACTATGCTTTTTTTTCAGAATCACAATCTTTATTGCTTATATATAACTGTAGGGATTACAATTTGCGGGTGAGATTGCAACATAATATTAAGTACAACAAAAAAAATTTTTGTGTTTACAGTTGAAATATTCATTTAAATTATAAAATCCATTTTCAGTTAACCACTTTTTAAGGTGAAGGGTAGGGCACACTAGCGACGCCAATCGATTTACCTAGCTACCAAACCGGATCTACTTCAAACAATTTCGGGGTTAATATGAAAACAGGTTGGGTCCAACGTGTACAAGAAAAATTGATTCACGCCAAAAGCGGCCACTTTTGGCGTGAATCAGTTTTCCGCGTACAAAAACGGACCCAATATTTGTGCATGGTTATTTAATAAATAGTATAAGTGTTTGCCAAGAGGTTGTAACCCCGAAATTGTTTATAATAAATCCGGTTTAGTAGCTAGAAATTAAAATTGATTTTCGTCGGTAGTGTGCCCTACCCGTTTAATTTTGGCAAGCATGAAAAGGTGCTTTTAAAATATATCCTAGTTATAAGCTTTAGGTACAGTGGCGAACAGGTCAAGCTATCGAAAACTGTCAAATTTCCTCAATCGATTTCGAACTCAATGTGTAATAATACAAGGTTTATAATCGAATGAAGAAATTTGACAGTTTTGTATAGCTTGATGTGTCCGCCACTGTACATATATGTGTCGATAAACTACAATATTACCCATCGTCCATCGTTCGACAGCATGAGGGCACTACACATGTAACGTTCACCGTACGGTTTATTACACTTACATTTTCTAATGGAATAACTTAAGCAGGCAGGGAGCAGGGTTTTCATAATTCATTCACACTGCGTATTTCTCACGTGGTTTCCCTGGTAAGGCAATAGAGAGATTCCTTACCGTTTCAACTAGTTACATTCGTCCATAAACGTAAGGTTGTATAAGGTTCGAAGAAAACCTACTCATTATACTGAGAAATTATTTAGGTAGGTAACTCGTTATTATTTATCATAATCATAGTTAAATATCAGCCTATATACTGTCCGACTGCAGGGCAAAGGCATCCATCATAGAAATCAAGTTATTGATACTATGATAGGATTAGGCTTAACCACCACGCTTGCCAAATGCAGGTTGGTGATCACAAACGCGAGCTAAGTTCGAAAAATTTGAAACATACTTTTTGCCCGACCCGGGAATCGAACCTAGGACCCCGAGATCACGGTCCGGTACTTAAACTACTAGACCAACAGGGCGTTCACAATCATAGTAAGAAAACGTTTCCATAATGTGGACAAAGTTGCCTTTATTGAAGGCAAATGTGGTAGACTTGAAGAAAGTCACACACAAAACGATCATTGGGGGCTGCCATTGAAATATTAATGTTTACAGAGAGCCGTTACCTTACAGAGCCATCGTCATTTATGCGTGTCATTCGCAGCTCCATTTTAAGCTGTTGCTTCGAAGCCCGCGGCATGCTATGACCATAATGCATGAAGCGCAATAAAAATAAGTTAATTATCAACTAGTATGCGATTTGGTCTTTAGAAAATCAACGCTATGGCTCAGGCCATAGCTAAATGCTGAGTACTTGCTTAGACTTTTAAGATACCTACTCCGTCTGTAAATGTCCATGTTAAATGTCGAATAAATGATTTTTTATCTTATCGTATCATAATCCAGAAATTGTGAAGTGACCTTCGCAATAGGAGAATCGTGTTGCACTAATTTGCACAATAATTCACTTATCCTAACTTTATCATCATAGTATCGTCTGTAACCTGTCGCTTCTGTACCCAGGATTTGCTACCGCCAATGTAGAAAATGCTTCTCGTCCACTTGGCTGTCTTTATCTTAAGGCGACGGGTAGGGCACACTAGCGACGCCAATCGATTTTAATTTTTAGCTACTAAACCGGATCTATTTTAAACAATTTCGGGACTACAACCTCTCGGCAAACACTTATACTATTTATTAAATAACCATGCACAAATGTTGGGTGCAACGCGTACGCGAAAAATGGTTTCACGCCAAAAGTGGCTGCTTTTGGCGTGAATCGATTTTTCGCGACAACCACAAACACGGACGCAAAATTTGTGCATAGTTATTTAATAAATGGTATAAGTGTTTGCGGAGAGGTTGTAACCCCGAAATTGTTTAAAATAGATCCGGTTTAGTAGCTAAAAATTAAAATATATTGGAGTCGCTATTGTGCTCTGCCCGTCACCTTAATCGCATCTATATATCTAAGTAAGCGATATTGGAGATCTATTATACCCTAGCATGCCCTAGCGTTTGATATCATTACACTCAACCAAGTATTTAAACCATAATTATTTTTAATTTCCAATATAACTTACACTAAGTTAAACTATCTACAACGAACCAGCTCCACTCAGACCGGTCCCATGTGAAAACGGTTCATGGTAAACGGCCCCATAAGTGATAGGTACCTGCGCACGCGCTCATTACGGCGCTTCTCAGCTGATGTGGGGCATTATGAACATTACGGGGTAAGCTGGACGTGGCAACAGGGAAATTATGGGCATTAGGTGACGCCAACACGTAGAAAATGCTGGGAATTATAAATATTACCATGGGGTAAGCTGAACTTGACACCGGGTGAAATGTGGATAGTATATGACGCTAACACGAAGAAATTGTGGGGAATTATAAATATTCATCATCATCATCATCAGCCCATTTAAGTCCCCACTGCTGGGGCACGGGCCTCCCTCAATCACATGAGGGGTAATTGCCATACTCACCACGCTTGGCGAGGGTTTTTATATAGATGCAGAGTTTTCTTTCTCTGGGTGCTAATGATCATGCCAGCAGCTTTACCTTTCCCTTTTACTTTTATAAATATTACCACGGGGTAAGCTGAACTTGATACCAGGGGGAAATATGGGCATTAGATGACGCTAACACGAAAAAAATGTGGGGAAATATAATTAATATTACCACGGGCTAAGTTGCACGTGGCAATAGGGGAGATATGAGCATTATCTAAATGACGTTACCATGAATTCAACATGGGAAATCGATGACAATGCAAAGGAAATTGTGGCAAGCATGAAAACCACGGAATTAGCTGGCTATTTGGCACCGGGGAAAATATTGGCACCACGAATTGTAGGCATATCCCATTGCAAATTAGGTCGCATCCATGACTTGCCTTGCATAGACTGCCTCGGTGGCGCAATGGTTAGTGGGTCGCACTTTAAAGCGACGGTTGCGCTTGGGGTCCCGGGTTCAATCCCCGGGTCGGGCCAAAATTTGTACCTGAATTTTTCTGTTAAGAAATTCTCAGTGTTAGCCCGGAGTCTGGAAGTTAGCGGTCTTGTATTCCCGTACCTCGGAAAGCACGTTAAGCCGTTAGTCCTGCGCCTAATCCCTCTTCGGTCGTGTCACACTGGTGTCCCAACGAAATAAGAGGGTACGGGAATAGAGAGTGCACTTGTGTCTGCGCAAATACTGCGCACTATAATATGTCCTGCGTCGATGGCTGATCGCTGAGATTGGCCGCCATGACCGAAATATCGGTTTGGAGGACATTATTATTAGGTCGCATTCAGACAGACGGCGCGTGTTGTGGCCGTAGACTTAGGATGGCCGTCCTGCTAGGTTGTGACGTTAAGAAATGGAATTTTCGAAAGTCCAATACAGTAATCCAATCCAATCCAGTACAGCAATATGCAGGACTTGGACATATTTAATGATACTTACGCCAAATTCAAAGGAAAGATTTTACGCTTCATAAAATCGGAGGCACTTTTTTTTTTACTTTAGTTAATTTCAATTAAATACTTAAGACGTCTTAAGATTTAACTAATAAATAAACTAATACATTTATATTAAGAAAGCTGTACTCACCTATAATTGATACATGTATCAGAATTGTAGTGAGAATTGTATCTACACTAATATTAAAAAAGAGGAAATATTTGTATTTTTGTATTTTTGTATGTTTGTAATGAATAAACTAAAAACTACTGGACCGATTGCAATAATTTTTACACCATTAGAAAGCTGCATTATTCAGAAGTAACATAGGCTATATTTTATCCCGGTACGGAAAGTAGTTCCCTCGGGACGCGGGTGAAACCGCGTGAAACAGCTAGTTCTATATATAGCGAACAGATCATGCATGTATCGTTGGTGTCTTTAATAAATAAAAAAAAATACAGATGTTGGATTTGACTAAAGAGGGCTCTTCAAATTTATGACGAATTTTTCGCCAAAAAGAGGTTTTTTCTCGTGGAATTTTACGTAGGATTTTAGGTTAGTTTTAATTACCTACTGCGTCCGTGTTAATCTCATGAACTGCACTTTGGACTGCTATAGTAACAATGGGTGATTATCATAGTTCAATTCGGTTGCTCTGGAAATAAGTAGTACCTAACTACACGTGTTTCTCACAAATATTAGAAGAATCTCCAAAACGAGCTTTCTAGTGGTGTAACCTAAATAAGGTCAGATTTGAGAAATCAGAGGAGTGTGTGGATTCAAAGCAACGATTACCCGTGTGGAAGGACGACGATTTATGCATTGGGATTTTATTGGACATTGTAGAGCAACCTAATGAGTCTTGTGATAAGCCCGCGGCATGCTTGAACCATAATCAGAATTGGTATTTTTTTGTTATAGAGCTGAGCACTTTAGAAATGTTGTACATAATTGCTAAGTGCTCGATAACAAAAATACCAATTCTTTATTTACTTTTCCGCTGCGCGAATATATATTTATCATTTTTTATAGTGCTTATTTATGAGAAAAAAATTAAAAACTAAAAAACGTAAGATGACGTGTCATCGGACCGCAGAAATGTAAAATATTTCTTTTGCTTAGCACATTATAGTTTTAAATTTATGAAATGCCAAACCCATGAATCCTACTGTCAAAAAAAAGACAAACTGTCAACGTTGACTGAATGAATGACGTTGACAATGGTGACACTAGTAGTATTACCTTTGAGTAGTACCTTTTTTTTATTAAAACACGGATAAGCAAAGGGAATATCGCTGTATTCAGCAGTCCGGTGAGTCATGTGGCGCTTACGTCTATATAGAATATAAATAATTTTAATAGAAGACTAGTAACTTCTTACCATGACTTTAGGCAATAGGAGAACCGTGTTGCACTAATTTGCCCATTAATTAACTTTTCCTAACTTTACCATCATAATGTCGTCTGTAACCTGACGCTTCTGTGCCCAGGACCGCTACTGCCAATGTAGGAAATGCCTCTCCTCGACTTTGCAGTGTTTATCTTAATCGTATTATTCTTATATAGACTCTATATTGGCCGTGTGGTCCCCGGCAGAGTAGAATAGGCCACCCTCACTCTTACCGAGGTGTCGTAAAAGGCGACTAAGGTAAAGCTGCTGGCATGATCATTAGCACCCAGAGAAGGAAAACTCTGCATTTCAAAACCCTCGCCAACCCGTCTGCCAATCGTGCTGAGTATGGCAATTACCCCTCATGTAATTGAGAGAGGCCCGTGCCCCAGCAGTGGGGACTTAAATGGGCTGATGATGATGATGATGAGACTCTATAAGAGTAAGCGATTTTGGAGATCTATTATAGAGCTCCAAAATCGCGTGTGTTCTTACCCTAGTATGCCCTATCGTTAGATATTATTACACCGAACCAAGTATTTAAAACATAATTATTTTTAATTTCCAATATAACTTAAACTAAGTAAAACTATCTACAAGGAACCAGCTCTACTCAAACCGTTGCCATGTGAAAGCGGTTCATGGTAAACGGCCCCATAACGCTAAGAATGTCAAAATAGGTACATAATATCTACTGCTGGTTCGGAATGTCGATTTCTACTGAGAAGACATCAGCAAGAAACTCAGTAGTTACTCTTTTCAAATATTGATGATGTTACAGAGTTTTAATTGAGAAGAGAAAAAAAATACAAGTATGAAAATTAATAGACTACTATGAATAACAACTCAACAGATTAATCAATTAACATGACCAAGAATCCTTATCATTTAAATAGTCTTGTACACTATACTTGTACCTTTCTTCATTAGGCAGGTTTTAATATGAGACTTAAACTTATCCAGTGATAGGTTAATGACATTTTGTGGTATCTTATTAAATATCTTAAGTCTTAAGGCTTAAGTATTAAACTTAAGCCAACAAACGAATTACCGATTTTATAAAGTCTGAGAACCGGGACGGCAAGCTAAACAATACTAAACAAAAGCCGGCAACGCATTAACGATCTCTATGATTTCGGGGATATTAGGTAATGGGCGGCGATGATTGCTTTCCATCGAGGTGACTCGCTTACTCGTTTGTCGCCTCTAGCATAAAAAAAACAAAATAAATCATCTAATCTACAATAAAAAAATCTAAAATGTCTTTATTCAATTTAAGTCCATACAGAACATTTATGAATGTCAAATATTATGTAATCTACCGCTGATTCGGAATGTCAATTTCTACCGAGAAGAATCAGCAAGAAACTCAGTAGTTACACTTTTCAAACAATATGGTAATTACAATATTCATTCTTATACAAATTATGATTACAGTGACAGTATGACATACAATGCTTATAATCAATATCGTTTAGATAAATCGTCAAAGAAAAATTATGAAATATTAATTTCATAATTTTTCTTTGACGATTTATCTAAACGATATTGAAATTGAAATATTAATTTCATAATTTTTCTTTGACGATTTACCTAAACGATATTGATTATATATCATAACAACATAACACACAGAATCAATAACAACATAACACATGCTCCCTTCGCAACTCGCAGTCGTTTTCGCCCGCAGCCGGGCGTGACGCCGTCTTTCACTGGAGACATTCGACTGGTTTTCCTCGCATGATCGGCATAAGTGCTCCACGAGGAATGTTATCGACGCATCAAGAGCGAAATTGGTTTAGTACCGTATTATTTGAGAGCGATTTCACTGATAACAGTGGCGATGGACTTGATAATGTTTATGTTTGGATGGATTGGATTACTTGGATTACGTAATAGAGCCGGCAACACCAAAGAAGTCCGTGGAAAGCACGGTGCAGTCGTTATCAACATTCTAATTCTAAATGATCTCGGGGTCCTGGTTTCGATTCCTGGGTCGAGACAAAAGTGTGTTTTGATTTTTTCGAACATAGCTCGGGTTTGTTATCACCAATCCGCATTTGGCCAGCGTGGTGTCCCATCATAGTAGCGATGACTTGATTTCTATGATGGAGACCCTTGCCCTGCATTGGGACAGTTATAGGCTGATACTTTCATGTAGTATATATACCATGGCTTTAGTAAAGTAATAAATTTAGTAGAAATACCGGCAATTCATACCAAATGGTTCAAATGTACATTCATGTTGTGTACGCCTAAGGAATGGAAAGAACTCTCTGCCGGAAGATATGTTCCCTGAACAATATGATTTAAACGTATTCTAGAATAGGCTGTTACTAGACAAACACGATCCATCCTCGGCCACATCATCACTTACCATCAGGTGAGATTGTGGCCAAATGTGTGGCTATTCTATTATAAAAAAATAAATATCTAAATAAACAAATATTTCACAACATCACATACATTGACCTGACTCCGAGATAGGTAGCTCATGCACCTTTGTTACGGATATCAGAACCAATATCGGAATTACAAATTTATACATTTTAATGCTTTTCTTTTGTAAATACATACTTATTATGCATGAAATAATACATAGAAAACACCCAACCCTTTGAAAATCTTTTGAGTTGTTATTCATAGTAGTCTTTTAACTTTCATAATTGTATTTTTTTTCTCTTCTCAATTAAAACTCTGTAACATCATCGATATTTAAAAAGAGTAACTACTGAGTTTCTTGCTGGTGTCGTTCTCAGTAGAAATCAACATTCCGAAACAGCGTTAGACATTATGTTACCTATTTTGACATTCATAAGTAGGTATTTTGTGTGGACCTAAATTGAATAAAGATTTTTTATCTTTATCTTATCTTTATCATTAGATTAATAGTTCCCATCTGATTTTGAACCCTGTCTATCATGACATAAGAGCGAAAAACAATGAAATTTTTGGTTGGCTTATATCCTATTAACTGTGGTATTATGCTAGCTAATACAATGAAGGCGGTATATTTAAAAATAAATGGCACTCCATACATTTTCTATACTAAATTAACAAATATTCAGAGTGAAAATAATGTAAATGAGTAGAGAATTATTGAAGAGTAACCTAACGTGTAATTGCTTTTAATTACTCCTATTAATGATACCAATTACATACAATTCCATTATGAAAACAGCCGACAACTGGTTGCCAGAGGTCCGGATAAAGCCAGATAAAATCAGGCTTTTTGCTGACTTGTCAGGCCATAAAAGTCTGTATACAAACACCCCCGAAACGTTGAATAAATATCCAACAACCTATATTAATTATTGACTACAAATATGAAAGTGTGTAAGTCTGTCTTTCACTATAATAAAAATAAAGTTTAAAAACTAAAACCCGACTTCCAAAAAAACACGCTCTATAAGTACGAAACAAGAAAATGGACAACATTTCAAATTTTTAACATGTCCATATTGTTTTTAGGGTTCCGTAGCCAAAATGGCAAAAACGGAACCCTTATAGTTTCGTCATGTCCGTCTGTCCGTCTGTCCGTCTGTCCGTCTGTCACAGCCGATTTACTCGGAAACTATAAGTACTACAGTGATGAAATTTGATGGGAATATGTGTTGTATGAACCGCTACAAAAATATGACACTAAATAGTAAAAAAAAGAATTGGGGGTGGGGCCCCCCATACATGTAACTGAGGGATGAAATTTTTTTTTTCGATGTACATACCCGTGTGGGGTATCAATGGAAAGGTCTTTTAAAATGATATAAAGTTTTCTAAAAAACATTTTTCTTAAAGTGAACGGTTTTTGAGATATCAGCTCTCAAAGTCGTAAAAAGTATGTCCCCCCCCCCTCTATTTTTATAACTACGGGGTATAAAATTCTAAAAAAAATAGAGGTGATGCATGCTAATTAACTCTTTCAACGATTTTTGGTTTGATCAAAGTATCTCTTATAGTTTTTGAGATAGGTTGATTTAACTGTAATTTTGGTTAAGTTATTGTGCTTACACTGAAAACGATGGCTGAACCTTATAAGATAGATCAAAAAATATACTACAGTATTGTACACCTTTAAAAATCCGCGATGATATAAAATCTTTATAATGTATATTTGCTGCTACGGAACCCTTTGTGCGCGAGCCCGACTCGCACTTGGCCGGTTTTTTTTTATATGAAAGTAGACATAAAATGAACAGACCCATATTTTTTCTTTTTTCAAAATTTGTCCATTTTCATGCATAAAATAATTATTGAAATTCTTTTTATTCTAAATAGACGTAAGCGCCAAATGACGTCATCGGACGGCTGAATACAGCGATATTCCTTTGCTTATCATTGTTTTAATAAAAAAAAGGTACTACTGTCAAAGGTAAATAATACTAGTGTCAACATTGTCAACGTCATTCATACATTCAACGTTGACAAGTTGTCTTTTTTTTTGACAGTTACATGTCATGAGTTTGGCATTACGTAAATTTAAAACTATAATGTGCTAAGCAAAGAAATATTTTACATTCTGCCGTCCGATGACGTCATCTTACGTTTTTTAGTTTTTAATTTTTTTCTCAGTAAATAAGCAATATAAAAAATGAATAAATATATATTCGAGCAGCGGAAAAGTAAACAAAGAATTGGTATTTTTTGTTTCAGAGCTTAGCAATTTTGAAATGTTGTCCATTGTCTCTGCTGAAATTATTATGCCGTATTGCCGTGGTCGTATGACACATTGATTTTATTTTATTATTATAATGAATCTCATTTCTAGGCACTGTAGGTGGCATACAACCACGGCAATACGGCATAATAATTTCAGCAGAGACAATTTTCTTGTTTCGTAAAAGTACGAAACAAGAAAATTGCCCGCCGGACTCGTGTCCACACTAAGTTTGTCACACTGGTGTGACTACGAAAATTTCTATTACTCGTGGTCACACCGCTTCGCGATTTGCCGATGTCTCTGCTGAAATTGTCTCCGCTGAGCTTGTTTTTTTGGGTTTTAGTTTTTACACTTTATTTTTATTTAACATATTTTTAGTTACGTAAATAAAATTACACATTTGAAATGTGCTAAAAAAGCTCTTTCATTTGATACCCCACACGGTACCGTCAAGCAACATTTTTTTTAGTTCCTTACTCTAAGTCCTCTAGAGGGCGCTGTAGTCAATTTAATGTGACGTCATATATCCTATAACCAGAAGACAATCAAAAGGCTTCTAACGACACCTCATTTGTTCAAATATGATAGAAATTTATAAGTTATGAGGGAACAGATGAACAACCATACATACATACAGGTCAAAATAATAACCCTCCTTTTTGTATTGCTGTAGTCGGGTAATAAAATTAGGATGTCTTCATTTTTACCCAAATGTCCGGTTAAACTGATTGTCCTGCTTTTCGTTTCTAATACCTGGCAACCCTCCTCATCTTAGCGTGTAATTCGCGGTTGCGTCCAAAGCTGTCGCTCTGGAGCCCAAGGTACGTTTTATGTGATAGGTGGCAGACGAGCAGACGGATCACCTGATGGTAAGCGATTGCCGCCGCCCATGGGGTGTCCATGGCGACACCAGTGTAGTCACTAGTGCGATGCCAACCTTTAAACCCCCCTATCCCCGGATCCCCTAACCTAACCTCACTCACGCAGCGAAACACAGTACAGTGCTGCTTCACGCCGGTTTTCTATGAGGCCGTGGTATCACTCCGGTCGAGTCGGCCTATTCATATCAAAGCGTGGCTCTCCCACGGTCACAAAAATAAAAAAAAAAAAAAAAAAAAAAAAAAAAAAAAAAAAAAAAAAAAAAAAAAAAAAAAAAAAAAAAAAAAAAAAAAAAAAAAAAAAAAAAAAAAAAAAAAAAAAAAAAAAAAAAAAAAAAAAAAAAAAAAAAAAAAAAAAAAAAAAAAAAAAAAAAAAAAAAAAAAAAAAAAAAAAAAAAAAAAAAAAAAAAATAAAAAAAAAAAAAAAAAAAAAAAAAAAAAAAAAAAAAAAAAAAAAAAAAAAAAAAAAAAAAAAAAAAAAAAAAAAAAAAAAAAAAAAAAAAAAAAAAAAAAAAAAAAAAAAAAAAAAAAAAAAAAAAAAAAAAAAAAAAAAAAAAAAAAAAAAAAAAAAAAAAAAAAAAAAAAAAAAAAAAAAAAAAAAAAAAAAAAAAAAAAAAAAAAAAAAAAAAAAAAAAAAAAAAAAAAAAAAAAAAAAAAAAAAAAAAAAAAAAAAAAAAAAAAAAAAAAAAAAAAAAAAAAAAAAAAAAAAAAAAAAATTTGGACAAATGAAGGATTTGGGGAGTCTAGTAATTACATTGAAGTGACTGCCATAACACCTTCGCAACCCTTGAATCATGGTTAGGTATACGTTTCACAAACTATTCGAAACGTGCAGGTTTCCTCACGATGATTTCCCTCACCGCCGCGATCCCTCAATTCGAATCACCAAGCCGGCAAGTTGTTCCATTCCTTAGAAGTTCGTACCAAGAAAGAAGAAGCAAAACGCTTAGTACGAGCTGGTGGAACATCCACACTGTAAAGGTGGATTCCTGTCATCTTCCGCAATGCATAATACACATTTAATACATAGATGGTATAAAAAGTATCATAGTCACGGCACTCAGCCTGTCAGCAGGCGCGCAAAAGCCGTGTGGTCCCCGGCAGAGTAGAATAGGCCACCCTCACTCTTACCGAGGTGTCGTAAAAGGCGACTAAGGTAAAGCTGCTGGCATGATCATCAGCACTCAGAGAAGGAAAACTCTGTATTTATATCAAAACCCTCGCCAACCCGTCTGCCAAGCGTGGTGAGTATGGCAACTACCCCTCATGTGATTGAGGAGGCCCGTGCCCCAGCAGTGGGGACTTAAATGGGCTGATGATGATGATGATTTATTAAATTATATCTATGTAGTGATTTTACAAATCGAATAGGTATTTTTTATGAGATCAGTTGAGTTTAGAGTTCAGAGATAGGTAAGTAATTACATGGTATTACCTTAGATAGACAAATCTGGAATCTAAACATATTTTACATTACTACAAAATTAAAATTGTCATAATTATAACTTTTTATATTTAGATAAATAAATACCTGATTGTTTATCTAAATAAATAAAGTTATTATGTTTATATACAACCTGTGCGGATAAAGAATACGATCAGAAATGGCGGCGCATCTATTCACTTCTCGCTCGCACACTTTTTGCGTCTATACTCGCACTCGTGGGGTGCGAGTATAGACGTAAATAGTGAGCGAGCGGGAAGTGAATAGATGCGTCGCCATTTCTGATCCCATTCTTTATCCGTACAAGTTGTATGTACCAGATATAATCTAAGTTGACAAATCGATAAATAATATATTTTTTTATTAATATTAATAATCGCGACTAGATGTCGGTGATGGCCTATTAACTTTTATCATGTTCTAAGAATTCTTACTTTGAACTTTCGCTTCTTAGACCACAAGACCAACAGGGCGTTTGGCAACCCTATTCATAGTAAACTATCACTCCTTCCTGGAGAGGTTTCTAATTGGATCTTCTAATAACTTATAGTCTTAATTCAGCTCGAACCCGTTTAGCGATTATAAATTCATTAAGTTACAGTAATTACGGTTTTGTATCACGTTCGCGGAATCCGGTAGCTTTGAAATAATTTTCATGCAGAATTGGTGGCGTCATGCGATAGGTGAATGATTTCAAGTGCAATACCATTCGCTTTTTACTATCATTGCGTAATGAACTGAAGAAGATATCGCGTGTGAAGAATGCGGGTGAAATATCTGTTCTTTTTCGGACGAAATGCAGTGTTTTTTTACTCGACTACGGCAAAGCAATTTTGACAGGCTATGTATGTATGTATGTATGTTCATCTGTTTCCACGTAACTTCTAAAACATTTATCATATTTGAACAAATGTGGTGTCGGTAGAAGCGCCTTGATTGTCTTCTGGTTATGGGCAACAAGACGTCGTTTTTAGTTCGTGGTTTTTTAGGGCGGTTTTATTAGGACAATTTTGGTTTCTGGAAGCGCATCGTCGTTTATGTGAATTTTGGTAACTTTGGTTTGAAAGAAAGAAACAAAAAACATTATTGATCATAACAACATTCATAACACAGCTTAGAGCGCAACATGACAGAACAGAGAACAAGAAACATGACACGACAAAGATATCTAGAAGATATCAATACTTACAAGGAAAGGTATTTCTTTATTAGATAAATGAAATTCTGGGTAGGTACTATCTAAGTATATTATTGGTAAGTATCTATTATCAATAGCAAACTTATTGACCACTTAAAACTTCCTTATAAACGGTCTTATATTTTAGCTTTTTTTTTGTTTTTTTTTT
This sequence comes from Marasmia exigua, assembly GCA_019059595.1. Lineage (NCBI taxonomy): Eukaryota > Metazoa > Arthropoda > Insecta > Lepidoptera > Crambidae > Marasmia > Marasmia exigua. Next base: position 17,392,426 of record CM032468.1, read on the forward strand.
TAGGTTTAAGGGCCTCCCCGAAGTTCTTCCATTGATCCCTGTCTAATGCCCTTACTAGTCTTGCATATACAGGATGTATCTGTGTCTCTTTAACCACGTGTTCTACCAACCATTCTGAGCAATATTTGTTCAACGGCTTTCGACTCCCCATACAAAATGACCAAGTCACGTGACCGACTTTGTATGAAAAAGAATTTTCAAATATCATAGAACAAATTATGTTGTTCATAATGGTTGATATAACACGTGGTTACAGGTATGTTAATGTTCACAAATGCACCCTATATGTACCTACTTGTAAAAACCACACCTTTTTTCACTATTTATTCGTATCTAAAACATATCGTCATCGTCAAAATTTTTATAAAATTAGATTTTCTTTTAAAAAGGATACGTTATCATCCCACATACTCCATCACCCGCTTACGTACAGTACATACTTAGTTCCCTATATAGTTTGTGCTACCTACTGGTATGCTTACAAGCTTAAAATTACCCTCTAATTCCCCCTATTAACATTTTATTCTCCCATAGAAGCGACAGTTTACCTCATAGCTACTGTTTACTGGGCATTAAACACCCGGCAATTTCTCTAGCTCGGCTCAAGTAGACTGAGGAGACCGTTAGTGTTCTGCTTTATTTATTAACGTGTGCAATACGTAGACATTCACTCGAGTATGTAATTAAATCGCTTCACAATCACGGCCACGAAAAATAAGGTGTGCTGGAAAAGCGATTGAAACAGAGATGTTATAAAGCCCTGTCTCTGAAACTATCGGGTTAAGGTGACTGGTAGGGCACACTAGCGACTCATTTTTAGCTACTAAACCGGATCTATTTTAAAAAATTTCGGGGTTACAACCGGAGAGGTTGTGCAAACACTCATACTATTTATCAAATAACCATGCACAAATGTTGGGTCCAACGCGTACGCGAAAAATTGATTCACGCCAAAAGTGGCCGCTTTTGGCGTGAATCAATTTTTCGCGTACAATAACGGATTACGGTCACCTTAAGGCTGGATACGACCAATCTTTATGAGTGGATAAACGAGTGGACTATGGTATAGCGTCAAATTTGTATAGAATGACAGGACTATACTTACCATAGATTTATTATCGGAATAAGGTTGGTCAAATCGGCCCTAAGAGGTGACAGTGTTTTATTAATATAATTGTACTAAACCATGGACTTATGTGTTGTATGCAATAAAGAAATTTGAATTGAATTGAATTGAAAGCAGTTTGGACGTTTGAAACAAAAAAAAATCATACAACATTTTTGAAAAAAGAATGAAAACTGCTTTACACATCGTTATAGTTCACGGAGGCTTTAAGAACGTTTACAAATAAATACCCTTAAATATAAAAAAAATATAGCGATGCTAGCTTAGTTTTTTTTTATGATTGGTGGCAGTCGAGCTGACGGACCACCTGTTGGACCACCGATTGCCGCTGCATATAGACACCCGCAACATCAGTTGGGTCATAAGTGGGCTGTCCCCCTTTCTCCAAAATCATCGTCCCATACGAAAGTGATCAGCTGAGTGCTGCATTTTGTGGGAAGGCGATTTTCTTTTTTTGAAATCAGACCCTATGTTCCTTGGGGAAATTTGTTTGTTTTCATCAGCATAACGTCCTTGATAAGCGAATAAGATGGTTAAAAAAGCACGATGTAGTTACAGTTTTCATAACCTACAACCTCTCTGGCTGCCTCGGTGATGCAGTGGTCACACTTTAAAGCGACGGCTGCGCAAGAGATCCCGGGTTCGATCCCCGGGTCGGGCCAAAAATTTGTACCTAAGCTTTCGGTAAGAAATACTTAGTGTCAGCTCGGATTCGGGAAGTTGGCGGTCTTTTACCTCCGTGCCTCGGAAAGCACGTTAAGCCGTTGGTCCTGCGCCCAATCCCTCTTCGGTCGTGTAACGCTGGTGTCCCATCGGAATACGAGTGTAAGGGAATAGAGAGTGCACTTGTATTTGCACACACTTGCACACACTTGAGCACTATAATATATCCTGCGTACGTAGCTGATCGTTGAGATTGACCGCCGTAGCCGTAATCGGTTGGAGGATATTAACCTACAACTTTTACTTAGTACCTATGTACGTAGGTCAAACATAGACCACCTTATTCTAAATCGCGACCTAAAGTGACTACCGTACTAAATGTCATGTCATCCCGTTCTAGCACTCAATGTTGAAAGGGGATCGCACGAATTTTTCCGGGAATGTCCCTAGTTCGTGAATTGTAATAAGAGAGGTACACCTTTGTAACGTATAAGCTAACTAGAATTGACAACTAGAAAGGGAAAAAGGCCAATAAAACACCCGAGCAAGGAAAGTAAGTAACACGTATTTTCAAAACCACTCTTTACTTTTCCCATAGGAATGGAACATAACATTATCTTGCATGTCATTAGCAGCGCCATCTATCCGCTAATATCTCTAATTATCCCCAGCATTATCTGAGTACAAGTTAGTGTAATAAGTAACAGATGGCACTAGAACAACACAGTGATTACCTTCGGTGACGATGGTGGATGTGAAATCTGGAGGGACCGGTCTGGTCGGGTCCTCACCGAGTCTCTCTAGTGAGCTAGCCGATATGACTGCGTCCGTATTCTGAGATCGTTACTCAATAATTACTTACACCTCTAAATTAGAAACAACTGAAGAGTATCTATCTTCTTCATAGTTTATGGACTGAAGTTAATTTTGCAAAGGTTTTAAGTAAACTATAACTGCATATAGCGTATAACTGTCCCACTGGTGGGCAAAGGCCTCCATCATAGAAATCAACCTTTATGATTAATCACCACGCTTGCCAAATGCGGATTAGTGATCACAAACCCGAGCCTTGTTCGAAAAATTCGAAACACACTGTTTGCTCGACCCAGGAATCGAACCATGGACCCCGAGATCACAGCCCGGTACTTAAACCACTGGACCAACAGGGCGTCTGAAAGTTTTAAGTGCTGATTCCAAAATCTATAATTAAAAGAAAAAGATAAAGATTTCTTTATTGGCCACAGAACACACAATTCAAACACAATGACATAAATACACAAATAGGATAAATTCTGTAGCGAACAAGGCCCAACCTCAGCTTTTAGTGCAGTGACCGAAGCCACCGCAGCGCTGGTTCAGGCTGAGCCTCGCTTCGGCACCAATGAGCCGGCTTTACCGGAGTGATACCACGGCCTCAGAGTAAACCGGCCTGAAGAAGTGTCTCTGCTGTGTTTCGCTGAGCGTGAGTGAGGATACCGGAGGCTCAATCCGGGGGAAAGGGGGATTTAAAATTGGTAGCGCAACTAGTTACCTACAAATCCAGACCAGATGTAGAGGACTTAACCACTGGTTAGGACTGTCGATTTATTTCTATTGAGAAGATATCAGCATGAAACTCAGTAGTTCTCTCTTAGCTTCGTTCAAATCTTTCCACGTTTAATTAAAATTTTACTTTTTGAAACCATGAACTGAGCATGTTTTATAGTCTGTTTAGGATACAGGCTGTGACTTTTCATTTCTATGAAAAGTCACATTGACTTTTCATTGTAGGTTATTTGGGCCATAATTAAAAAATTGCGGAAGCCTTTAGTACGTGGGCTATGTTCTTTCTCTACCGCACCCGTATAGAATATGCGTCAGGGCCGGTTGGATCTCTTTCACACTTTGTGACGTAGCTATTTTTGTTTTTTTTATTGGTTAATTACATACCACAGATTCTGGGTCCGTGCCTTAGATTGCTGGTAGTTACAGAGTTTATTTGCTTGCTTATACTAGTAATGTTTCTCCGCGCACAGAAATTAATTTTCTTACATTAATACATTGACTTATTTGTTTTCTTGCTAACTTAACAATACCGCTGGCTTCTGGTTCCATGTGTTTGTATAATATGAATAAATACGCTATGGCCAGTTAGAAGTGCCTCCGATTCGAGTGTATTTCTTATACAAAATGTCGTAAAATGCGTGGCCAGTTATACCGCATTAAACTTTAGAATCACGTAGATAATGCGACGGAAAAGGAAAAAAAAGTACTAATGTGCAATGAAAAATGAAAGTTTAAAAGTTTGTTACTATTAATGCGCTCGTGACTTTGTTTGGCGTTTTTAAATAACCACGAAATGAGAATTTTTTGCATTTTAGGTAGGTAGAAAGTTTGTGTAAATTTTCTTGTTAGAAAAATAACTACTGTTCAATGATATTACTGGCTTGTATCTATTGATGGTGAAATAAACCTCTTTTACAGAGTGGTTATAAAATTAGACCAGGATGTAATGTTTGCTCCGCTGCAGAAGCTGGCACCTGGGAGCACACCATGATCTCGGCAGACGAGATCAAAAGCTCCCCCATCAGCTCCATCCTCGGGTTTATCCTGGAACTGGAGCTACATGAGGTGCTGTAATAAGTTCTGGGGCTGCCACAATAGATCTTCTACTGGTCGCAGTGGCTATGAGATGCAATGCTCACCCCATTTCATTCAAATAATAATAATGGTTTGTGGAGAGAAACGTCCTTAAATTTTCACATTGCATTTTACGTTTAAAAGAAAAAAAGCAGCATACAGAGATTTCGGAATTTCATTTGTTGATAATGCTAAATCAATCAATAAATACTAGTTAATTTGTACCACAATCGATAACATACTCAGCATGAAAGATAATATTGTTTAGAAACAACACGAGCATTGCGCACATTTAACGAGGTCGCTGAGACAGTCGACGTGTTTAGCTGCTCTTTGACTGAATTTGCAACGGCTACTTTATTTATAATTTGTTATAGCACAAAATAAATTAGGTTAAAAAAGTAATCTACACTATCGCATTGGGGAAACCTGTAATGTTAGTTGTAAGATTTTTGAATAAATAAATAAATATTCAATAAAAAAAAAACATTAGAATGAATTTGGGACTCCGAGAATGAAGATAAGTGAATGAATGAATGAATATACTTTTATTGCACTCAAAATAAAGTGTTTGAAACTTTAATACTAGACTTAACGAGTTTTAGAGTCTCCACTCGTCAAACATACACTCCATATGGCCTGAGAGCACAGATCAGGTACAGTGTAGGACAGTGTAGGACGCTCTCAGGCCATATGGAGTGACTATCGCGATCGGCGCAAGACGGCTGGCAGAAGCTACATACATAGATGCGTGTAGCCAATATCGATCAGAGTGGCGAATATTGTTTGAGGCATTATGTCCAGCAGTGGGCTGCAATAGGGTGATGATAATCTTAACGTGTAGGTAATTACTATTTGCGTTCCAAGCTGTCGCGTCGGAGCCTGGGTAACGATTGGACCATAAATAATCAAGGATTTAAGTTTTGTTGGTGATTAGCCCAAAGAAGAAACGACTGTAGGCGAACGCTTGCGGATACGATTCGGGAAGTCTGGTGATTTTTCAACATAAGTAACAGGAGGAATTCTTTATAGCTTTGAATCAGAATCAGAAATCATTTATTGCGGTAAATGTGGTTACAGTAAGTTACATATAATTATTTTTTCGATTCTCACATTTAACCGAATAACATCGGCATGCAATAACAGAGAGTTAGCGTTGTCTTAAGTTAGTCAAAATAAAATCAATACAAAGAATTAGTCACTCAAATACTAATTACGTAATATAATGAGAACAAAAAAATAATTAAATCTTACATTCCATAAATTCTTTAATACTGTAGAAACATCTATCACACAACCATTTATATAAACTATTTTTGAATTTTTTTATGGGTTAATCCTTTAATGCTTCTGGCAACTTATTGTATAATTTAACAGACATATAATGAAAATTTTTTTGGTAGCTCGTTGTTGAGCAAGATGGCACCACCAAACGATTCGAATATCTGTTAGAGTAAGCGCACATATCATTTTTCTTCTTGAAAACACTCAAATTATTTTTTGTACAAGTTAAATGTAAGTGTAAAAATGTAATGAAAATATACATTGATGGCAGTGTTAACAAGCTATATTTTTTTAAAAAGCGGTCTGCAGGAGTCCATCGGCCCAATACCACTCAAAGCCCTTAGACACTTTTTTTGTATAAGGAAAGCCCTTTTAACGTCTACTGAGTTTCCCCATAGAATAAGACGATATCGCAAAATAAAACAAACATAGCCATGATATGATGTGAGTGCTGTCTTCATGTTACTGAGGTTTGTACATTACAAATCTCATATTTGTGCAAACTCGTTGATGTCTTCTGTATGAGCATTTGATTAAGCAGCTATTGAACACTCGCGAGCAACCAAATCAACCCAGGACCTAATTTTCATACAAACATACTAACTTCAGAGGCCTATAAATATGAAAGTATGTGTGCTTTAGTGATAATTTAAATTTAATTCGAATTCAAAAATGTTCATCTTTTAGTTGATCGTCTGTCAAGCCTCCAGAAACATGATAGATAGATAGATAGATAGATAGATAGAGAGATAGATAGATAGATAGATAGATAGATAGGTAGATAGATAGATAGATAGATATATAGATAGATAGATAGATAGATAGAAGATAGATAGATAGATAGATAGATAGATAGATAGATAGATAGATAGATAGATAGATAGATAGATATATAGATAGATAGATAGATAGATAGATAGATAATCTTTATTGCACAAAAATAAAATACAAGCATTGATACAACAGCAACAGACATAAGGCGGTCTTATCGCTTGTAGCGAACATGCCAATTTTCTTCAAATTAGGATTGAACAAGTGGTTTGTCTTCCTCAATGTAATATTATGGAATGCGAAAATTAACCATACTTTCCTTTTTTTTTTAAGAAATCAGCATGTTTCTGTAATCTGTTAAAATAATTAATTGATATTTGAACACTTTTGAAATCGATTTACAATAAAATTGTCACGAAAGCACAAATACTTTTATATTTATAGGCCTCTGAAATTTGTATATTTCTATGAAAATTAGACTTTAGTCGATTTGTTGGCTCACTACTGTATTAGTACCTTTGTTTATTTTTTTTATGGCCTGCGATATTGGAAAATATTGATCGCCTAGTGCGCATGCGGAATAAAATCCACATGACAGGAAGACCGCTCTGAGTGCTGTTGATTCTGTCGGTAAAACTCCTCCACTGGTGTCCGCTGATGAAATTCAAATGTTTTAAATTAGTATATAGTGTTCAGTGTAAAAATGTGTTTTATTTTGGTCGTTAGCCGCGAAGTGATAGCAAAACAAAAATAAATTAAATTTCATCATGTTCATCACTGCTATTGTGTGCCGAATGAGTTGAAAAACTTGCATTGGACTTAATCGTCTTAAAATTCGGGATTGCGTTTGAGGTCTCTACTATGCCGTGTGGTCCCGGCAGAGTAGAATAGGCCACCCTCACTCTTACCGAGGTGTCTTAAAAGGTGACTAAGGTAATGCTGCTGGTATGATCATCAGCACCCAGAGAAGGAAAACTCTGCATTTATATCAAAACCCTCACCAACCCGTCTGCCAAGCGTGGTGAGTATGGCAATTACCCCTCATGTGATTGAGGGAGGCCCGTCCCCAGCAGTGGGGACTTAAATAAGCTAATGATGATGATGATGATGTTTGAGGTCTCGGTAGAGTCCGTACATTGATAAAACATAAAACACCGGTAATTTATTGAGTGACTGTGACTCTGACTGATTATTAATATATTAAACTTAACATTGGCAAACTACCCTAACACCAGGGAGATCCATCCATTAAATAAAATTAAATCTTGTAATTTTGAGTAACCGTTGTTAGCTAACCAAATTCATCATCATCATCAGCAACCGACACTCGTCCACTGCTGGACATAGGTCTCCCGTAATGCACGCCACTGCTCCCGATTTTCGGCCACTCTCATCCAGCCCACACCAGCCAGCCTTCGAATGTCACCATCCCATCTTGTCGCAGGGCGTCCTAAACTACGCTTACCGAGTCGCGGTCTCCACTCAAGGACTTTACGGCTCCAACTAAATAATAATATTACATGAAACGTACGTATGAGAAAATTCCGTGATCAATTTATTAATTCTTTTTTGCACAATAAATTAAAGTGCTATACGCGTTTTGGCAAGGTTTTTTATTTAAAATGGTCAGCGTTTATAATAACAAACCATTATCTTGTTAGGTAGGTACCCCCAGCCACATTTCTTGAGCACTTTCTAACAATTAACGCTTAAGAGAACTTTATTTAGCCAAGTTTCTAGGTAAACTTGTAAAACCACCGCTAGCTTTATAAGATTGCGATGCAAAGTTGCAGATTAGAGAAATGCAGTCGGCATTATGCATACTGTTTCTGCAGTTCGTCATCTTTGACAAGTAACGGGGTGGCATTCTGGCGATAGCGGTGTGGTAGTCCACACGCAATGTTTCTGTTTTTGTAGTAATTTTAGATATTTCGTGAAAAGTAAACATGTAACTTAAAAAGATATATTAATAAATAGTTGGAGATTATAGAAATGCAGTCGGTATTATGTGTACTGTTTGTGCAGTCCGTCATCTTTGACAAGTAACGGAGTGGAATTCTAGCGATATCGGTTTGGTAGTCCACACGCAATGTTTCTGTTTTTGTGGTAATTTTAGATATTCCTTGAAAAGTAATCACGAAACTTATAAAGATAGTTAAATGAATAGTGCAGATTATAGAAATGCAGTGGGTATTATGTGTACTGTTTGTGCAGTCCGTCATCATTGACAAGTACCTAACGAAGTGGCATTCTGGCGATAGTGGTTTGGTAGTCCACACTCAATGTTTCTGTTTTTGTGGTAATTTAAGCTATTCCGTGAAAAGTTAACACGTTACTTATAAATATAGATAAATGAATAGTGCAGATTATAGAAATGCAGTGGGTATTATGTATACTGTTTGTGCAGTCCGTCATCTTTGACAAGTAACGGAGTGGAATTCTAGCGATATCGGTTTGGTAGTCCACACGCAATGTTTTTGTTTTTGTGGTAATTTTAGCTATTCCGTGAAAAGTAAACACGTAACTTATAAAGATGGATAAATGAATAGTGCAGATTATAGAAATGCAGTCGATATTATTCATACTGTTTGTGCTACCCGTCATATTTGACAAGTAACGGGGTGGCATTCTGGCGATAGTGGTTTGGTAGTCCACACGCAATGTTTCTGCGTTTGTGGTAATCTTAGCTATTCCGTGAAAAGTAAACACGTAACTTATAAAGATAGATAAATGAATAGTGCAGATTATAGAAATGCAGTCGATATTATTCATACTGTTTGTCCTACCCGTCATATTTGACAAGTAACGGAGAGGCATACTGGAGATAGTGGTTTGGTAGTCCACACTCAATGTTTCTGTTTTTGTGGTCATCATCGTCATCGTCAGCCCATTTAAGTCCCCACTGCTGGGGCACGGGCCTCCCTCAATCACATGAGGGGTAATTGCCATACTCACCACGCTTGGCAGACGGGTTGGCGAGGGTTTTGATATAAATGCAGAGTTTCCTTCTCTGGGTGCTGATGATCATGCCAGCAGCTTTACCTTAGTCGCCTTTTACGACTCCTCGGTAAGAGTGAGGGTGGCCTATTCTACTCTGCCGGGGACCACACGGCTCACGCACACGGTTTTTGTGGTAATTTAAGCTATTCCGTGAAAAGTAAACACGTCACTTATAAAGATAGTTAATGAATAGTGCAGATTATAGAAATGCAGTGGGTATTATGTGTACTGTTTGTGCAGTCCGTCATCTTTGACAAGTAACGGAGTAGCATTCTGGCGATATCTGTTTGGTACTCCACACGCAATGTTTTTGTTTTTGTGTTAATTTTAACATCAATCTGCCCAAACGTAACCCAAAATATATATATTGAATAGCTTTAAGTCCACCAATTTTACTTTTTTCTTGTGCAATATATAATAAATAAATACACACATAAGAATACAATCAAGATACTAAATAAAGGCAAGTTTTCATCACTCAAATATTTGTCCTGTGCGGGAATCTAAGGCTTGAACCTTGGCGCGTGAGGCAGGGTCAATACGAAATGTGCCATTAGGTAGCTGAGTTAAATTTGATCAAATCACATTATTCATGAATAAAATACCTGTTTATGATAGTTTCATATAAAACTTATCTAATAACCGACTTGAAAAAAGCAGCTGGTTCTCAATACTTCAGATTTTTTAAATATATCTATTGATTGTAAGATATTATATTTTATATAAGTAGGTGCCTATGTGAAGCAAAACAGTTAGTTGACTAGCATAACTAAAACGTATAAAGAGTTTAAATTTACGTCGTAAAACCATAGACATGCACCCTAAACAGACTGTGCCTTTCCATAGAAAGCCATACTTGAAAAACTGTGCGAAGCCCTTAGTACTGGGGTAACGTGCTGGTCGACGTTCTTTCTCTACCACATCCGTATAGAATCTGCGTCAGGGCCGGTTGGATCTCTTTCACACTCTCTGATGTTTTTTTCCGAAAATGGCACATTCTGCTGACTTCTTGTTCCATGCGTACTTAAAACTCTTAAAAAAAAAAGAAAAAGCTAACCTTAATCATTTTGCAGGCAACCACAGTCCTCAAAAAACACTGGCCACAAAGAACACTACACACAAATTATCACGTGCATGCACTCAGTCATTTCTGTCGAACGCGCCAAAAAGTTTGAATTGAAAAAGTTGACGTATTGGCGGGAAAAGTTTTTTTAACCGTCAGCATGTAGCAATGGACACTGGTCTAGCAGCAATGAGAAACGATATAGGTCATAACCGTGTTTTATACAAGCCCCCACTATGAAGCTTGCGCTTGACTCTTCAGCGATCTGCCAGCGAAGACAAATGGCAGTCTGTCAGTTGTTAATGGAAGTTAAGTGTTTAAAAGATTACGAAGCTAATAAGACTTTTTATGAAAAAAAAAAACTGATTAATGTTTAATAGTCATGGATAGTTGTGTAAAAACATAAATTATCTTAACTGACAATTGTACAAACGCTACATTTATTTATATCAAACACAATTAACCGATTCTAGTCCAAATAAAAGCTTGATTTGAGTGGTTATCTAAAAAAAAATGGCGTCACATTTTACGTTAAAATACCTATCACAATCACTTATTATATTGAATCGATTTTTTTTTTCGTCCCAACTTCACAAAGATGGGATTGTTTAGGCTCATTCAAGCCAAAGCGTGGCTATCTACGCTTTGGCATAAATGGCCCAGCTCGATCGGAGTGATAACATTGCCTCACAGAAAACCGGCGCAAAGCAGCACTGTGCTGTGGTTTGCTGCGTGAGTGAGGGTACCCAATCCGGGGAAAATGGGCGTTTAAAAAAAGCATCACTTGATATCGGTATGTACTTATTTACTTCCGCAGAAGACAATTTGCATGAGGTCAAAATAATTTTAAGGGAGAATCAAGAAAAATAGGACGTACAGCTACATAAAGTATAGTCAGCCTATATACTGTCCCACTGCAGATCAAAGGCCTCCATCATAGAAATCAAGTCATCGCTACTATGATGGGATTAGCATTAATCACCATGCTTGCCTAATGCGGATTGGTGATCACAAATCCGAGCTGTGTCGAAAAATTCCATACATACTTTTTGCTCGTCCCGGGAATCGAACTCACGACCCCGAGATCACGGCCTGGTACTTAAATCACTTGACTAACAGGATATTAGTCAAGTGGTTTAACAGCCAGCTGCATTTTTTTATGTGATAGGAGGTAGACGAGCAGACGGATCACCTGATGGTAAGCGATTGCCGCCGCCCATTGTCACCCGCGACCCCAGTGGAGTCACAAGTGCGCTGCCCACCTTTAAACTCCCCTCTACCCCGGATTGGGCCTCCGGTACCCTCACTCATGCAGCGAAACACAGCACAGTGCTGCTTCACGCCGGTTTACTGTAAGGCCGTGGTATCACTCCGGTCGAGCCGGCCCTTTCGTGCCGAAGCGTGGCTCTTCCACAGTCATGCATAGATATTATGTATCACATCGAACGGTTCGGTTTACCTCATAATATTTATTTTATTATTATTTCCTTTATTTTATTTTGTGTAACAATTGAACTGTATGGCTTGGTATGATGATGACACAACATTGCATGCATTGTATGAAAGTTTGGCGATTAAAATTGGCGAGTTTCTTGCCGGATCTTCTCGATCAGAAACAACTTTCCGAGCCGGTGGTAGAATCGCATTATGTTTATTTATTTCTTTAGTATGTTTTATGTATCATCCTCTTTTTGTTTATTTTTAGCATTCTGTAAATAGGTACTTTTTTATGTTCCGTATTACACCATGTATCTGTTTCTGGCAACTAAGAAATGAAAAAAACATATGTATTTATTAACATGTAAATTATACATAAGTACTTATAAATAGTTTTAAGTCATTCAACTGTATGACGATTTGTAAGTGCTGTGTACAAGCCTATGCAAATAAAGAATTATTTGACTTTTGAATTTGAATTTGAATTGAACCCTTACTCGACATACGAGTATTTATTAATGTACGTACATGACTATGTTTCTTTTTGTGATACACATAGAGGGCAGACGAGCAGACGTATAGTCTCATGGTAAGTGATTACCGCTGCCCATGGATACCTGCAACGTCAGAAGAGTTACAAGTGCGATTCCGGCCGTTAAGGTGACGGCTAGGGCACACTAGAGACGCCAAGCGATTTTAATTTTTAGCTACTAAACCGGATCTATTTTAAACAATTTCGGGGTTACAACCTCTCGGCAAACACCTATACTATTTATTAATAGTATGAGTGTAAGTAACCAAAAGCATTATGTATAAAATGATTTAAAGAATAACAGTCCCACATTAAACTATTTTGATTAAATCGGTCGTTGAGCTTATCGGGATGGGGGGCGAAGTGTCGTTTTTTCGGACATAAATACGACAGTTTTTTGTGCATACGTACTTATAGCCAACCTCTGTAGTCTTTTGTGTGCACGAACTCAATAGCATTATTTGTAATAAAAAAAAAAACTCAATAGCATTATTTGTAATAAAAAAAAAGTATACGTGTCCGTGCACAAACTCTTCTGAATTCTGCTATTAGCCGACGATCTGGTGAAGATCGCGGGAATCCATTGGATGCGGGCGGCACAGGACCGATCTGTGTGGAGAACATTGGGGGAGGCCTATGCCCAGCAGTGGACGTCTATTGGCTGAAATGATGATCATGATGATGGTGATGCTATAAGTTTATGGTGAATAAATATATAGGTCTAAAAATCGTAGCGTTATTAGTACCTACTTACCAAAGATTCTCGTAAAATGTTTGGTCGATTCGGGCCTAAATTTCACAAGTTTTTTTATCACGGAGCGTCGACCTCTCGAATATTTTTCATTGTTTAATACTTACAGCGTACATTTTTTTGGTCCAACACTACGTTCAACTCGTTTATTTCTCTTTCGCTGAATCAAGAGTTTCCTATCTAAAAACATTGCATGCTTATCGCTACATCGTTGCGTACGAGTAAGTATCTATTGTAATTTGACATCATAAACACAAAAATGTAACTAATTAATGCGACAGATTCTTCAATAAGAATAAGAATAAGAAATAATTTATTGACCACAACACATAAATCTGAATAAGGACAAAACATTATCAAGTTGCGGCCAACAAGGTTCAGCCTCAGCATGTGCTACAACAACCGCTAAGCAGCCGCTGCAGCGCTGATTTTCAGGCTGTACCTTCGAGCGACGACTCATAGTAAAACATACAACATATAAAAAAAAAAACTGACAATTTATATTAATACAAAACGGAACGATACAAAGTACATCTATAACGTGAACATGAATTACAAAACGCATAAGTGCATACAGATCCAATAAAAAAATACAACCTTATGTAATATAAATAAATTAATATAAACCGGTATTAGGTACATACATAAATAAAAAATAAACAAACAAAATGCTCCCACAATGCATAAATAGAAATAACGACAGTGGCGCCATCATTCACTTTTTTATTCACACACCCTCCAGTGACGGTGGCGCCATCTGTGTCACTGAATAATTGGATTATTGTGAACTAGACAGTATTTAACGTATGAACGATGTTTTTATGTCATATGTGGAGACAAGCAGACTGATGGTAATCGATTGCCGCCCATGAACACCTACAACACCAGTGGAGTCACAAGTGCGCTGCCAACCTTTGGCTGCCGTAGGCCCAATCCAGTACCCTCACTCACACAGCGAAACACAGCACAATGCTACTTCATGCTGGTTTTCTGTGAGGACGTAGTATCACTCCAGTCGAGCCAACCCATTCATGTCAAAGCGTGTCTCTGCCACGTACACGATATTTAAGACGTCACAATAAAAAGCTGATCCAAAAATAAATTAAAATATTTTATTATAATTTATTTTTGAAAACGGAAAACACTTAAACTATTATTTAATAGATATTTATACTTAATTTTTGGGTCTGCTTTTGTACTCGAAATTTTAAATACCGGCAAAAACGGTGACTTACGGCTTTAATCCAAATTTCGAGTGCAAAAACAGATCAAAAAGTAAGTAGTGGACAATTATTAAATAAATAGTATAAATGTTTGCTTAGACTCCCGCTCCGAAATCGTTTAAAGGTTTAGTAGCTAATAATTTAAATCGATTGGTGTCGCTATTTAGGGCTACTGAAACGAGTTTGCCATTTATTAATCAGCTTCCATTACTTAGTACTTTCCTATTATTTGCCTTTACCTTCAATGTCGCTGTAGATAGACGTCCATAGCATCATCATCATCAGCAACCCACACTCGTCCACTGCTGGACATAGGTCTCCCCTAATGCACGCCACTTCTCCCGATTTTCGGCCACTCTCATCCAGCCCACACCAGCCAGCCTTCGAATGTCATCATCCCATCTTGTCGCAGGGCGTCCTACACTACGCTTACCGAGTCGCGGTCTCCACTCAAGGACTTTACGGCCCCAACGGCTGTCAGTTCTGCGGCTAATATGACCAGCCCACTGCCACTTCAGTTTGCTAATTCGGTGGGCTATGTCGGTGACTCTGGTTCTCTGTCGGATTACATCATTTCTGATGCGGTCCTTCAGAGATACTCCGAGCATAGCCCTTTCCATAGCTCTTTGAGCGACTTTGAACCGGTGGACTAGTCCAGCCGTGAGTGTCCACGTCTCGGCACCGTAAGTCATGACCGGAAGGACGCACTGGTCGAAGACTTTCGACTTAAGACTTTGAGGGATGGGTGACGAGAAGACTTGACGAAGTTTACCAAATGCTGCCCATCGTAGATAGACGTCCATAGCACTGATCGTTATTAAGATTACTTCAATCTCATTTAGACTAATTTAATCAGTTATAGGGAACGTGCACATCGGTGATGCTGCCAACTGGTACATCAATTTAAATTTAATTTGCCCTCTTTATTAGTAAACGGCATTACTATATTAGTACTGCCACTTGTAGTTTCCACACGTTCCCAATGCCTAAGGAGTTGCACAAAATGGGGCTTCCCCATGATTAACTATACAAATCAAAGTCTGTCATGACATATTTTTTTGGTCAATAATAATAATATCCTCCAACCGATTACGGCTACGGCGGCCAATATCAACGATCAGCCACGTACGCAGGATATATTATAGTGCTCAAGTATGTGCGCAAACACAAGTGCACTCTCTATTCCCTTACACTCATATTCCAAATGGTAGGTACTCCAGCGTGACACGACAGAAGAATAGGCTAACATTTGACCACAACCGCATCTGATAGAAAGCGACGATGAGGTATAAGATGATATGTGTTTGCCTAAAAAATAAGATAATTATTGAGGAACCGCTACAAAAGTCGTAGTAAGTTATAAAAAAAACCCTTGCCTAGTAGTACAAAATTTCTATATTAGGTAAACACAAAAGGGATAGCTACAAACGCCTTACTCGACTCGGTAAGCGTAGTGTAGGACGCCCTGCGACAAGATGGGATGATGACATTCGAAGGCTGGCTGGTGTGGGCTGGATGAGAGTGGCCGAAGTGAGACGCTCCTTTTAAACCTAACCGATATTTTTAAGAATCGAGAATATTTTCTTTAGAAATCTAATCGAAATTTGATTTGTTTGATTTTTAAAATCTATGAAATTGAGCTATCTGGATATGGAAAACAATATGTAAATATTCTTAGTGGTACACACGCAATAAATCGCAAATAATTAAATAATATGCTTCTTATTCATCTGAAAAATAACAACACTCAATTGAAGTCGCAAACACCTTCGTCACCAAAAGAAAGCACTAGTCATTGGTCCCTAATGCAATCTATGAGGACATATTTTGCACGACAATAATCGTGATTCGATGGTAAGATGGTCCCCACACCGATGATAACTGATTTATTGTGATTTTTTGTGTCAATCCCTATGAGTAATTAGTAATTACTATTTTAAGTTCTTGTTCAGATTAATTGAGAAAGTTTAATACTTGTTATTTTGGAAGTATAAGAACACAAAAAAGTTAATGATTTTTACAACTCAATATTTTTATTTTTAGAAAGATGAAAGCATGATACGAAACGTTTGAACTGTCCTATTCACCTTCAGATACTGAATGTACGATAGGAACTATCCTGTATCTGGAGTGACATTATCTGGAAGAAATTATTAATGAATTAAATATTTAGGTATTTTAGAGTAGGCCCAGGCTCCAACGTGACAAATTTGGACGCAACCGACTGTAGTTCTCTACACACTAAGAAGAAGAGGAAAATCTCAAAGTATCGAACCTTAAATAAAAACAACCGTGCGAGAGCCACGTTTCGGCATGAATGGGCCGGCTCATAGAATTAGAGCGGCATCCTAAGTCTATGGGCCGGCTATACTACGGCTTCACAGAAAACCGGCGTGGAGCAGCATTGTGCTGTGTTTCGCTGCGTGAGTGAGGGTACCGGAGGCCCGATCCGGGGATAAGGGGGGTTTAAGGGTTGACAACGCAGTTGTGACTCCACTGGTGTCTCGGGTGTCGGGAAATCGCTTACCATCAGGTGATCCGTCTGCTCGTCTGCCTCCTATCATATAAAAAAACAAACATGCCAAAAGTTTCTTTATGATCTATTCCGGAAACATAGGCGTCTGTTGGCTAGTTCTTTTTCTTTAGACTTTCAAATGTAAAGTTATTAACTAATCAGACCTATCTACCCAGTATTAGGTCCAATTGCCTTTCGCAATAATAAGTTACTCCAATTTCCCCATCACATTACCGAGCTTATAGAAATTACTACCACTTTTCGACCTTAAAGCATTGGAATAAAGTCTAAAGAAGTGGTCTACCGGGTACTTTTCCGATTGTACCTCGGTCGCGTGTGCTTGGATAGCAGAAACCACAACATTTTAGTGTCCGTAGATATTCATAGTGAGAGCGCGTTTTTCAACCGTAATCTCGAGTCACCGACTCCTGCACACGCAGGTAGGGCTACCAAGTCTTAAAACAAAAACTCCGGACCGAAAATAAGAAAAAAAAAAGAAATAAAATACATTTGTTCAACATCACAACATAGAGAAAACAAATACTGTAGGCATAACTTGACACAGATAAAAGGCCGTCACCGTGGAAGAGCCAAGCTTCGGCATGAATGGGCCGGCTCGACCGGAGTGATACCACGGCCTCACAGAAAACCGGTGGGAAGCAGCACTGTGCTGTGTTTCGCTGCGTGAGTGAGGGTACCGGAGGCCCAATCCGGGGGACCTCCCTCTGGGTTTAAAGGTTGGCCGCGCACTTGTGACTCCACTGGTGTCGCGGGTGTCCATGGGCGGCGGCAATTGCTTACCATCAGGCGATCCGTCTGTTCGTCTGCCTACTTGTTACATAAAAAAAGGCGATAAGAGAAGAGATGGTTTGGTTGTGTGTGGTCCACACCGACATTTGCTGATACGGCTAAAAATGAGTGCAGTTATCTAGAAACATTCTTATCCTCATCTTAGCGTATAATTCCAGTTGAGTCATATTAAAAGTACTCTGTGGTTGCGTCCTAAGCTGTCGCTCTGGAGCTCGGGGTACGCTTGGACCATATTTTTTTAAACGAGGTTTGAAAAGAGTTCTTCTCTCACGGTAGGCAGCGGCATGACTGTGCTCCAGCAATGTTGATGTCTATGAGCGGCGGTTACCGTTTACCATCAGATGGGCCGCAAGCTTGTCTACCTACTATAAGCAATAAAAAAAAAATCTTGATTTGGGGAGAAATGTGATTCCATGAGATGAGTTATTTCTTTTTTAATAATTTGTACAACGCGCAAAAGCGCACGAAGCCATTTTGGTAACCTTTATCCCACTTAAAACAATTGAAGAATGTATTTGTCTAACGCGACCGCTTGTTAGACTCGCCAATTTGCGACTGAGTGCAATGAGGCGACGGGGATTTAATTTAAGCGGTCCACGCGGTTGAGACGAGTCACATATCTTTCGCTATTTTGATGTAAAAAAGAGTAAAGTATCTACCTATATACTGCCCCACTGCAGGGCAAAGGCCTCCATCATATAAATCAAGTCATCGCTGATGATGATGGGAATAGGCATAATTACCACGCTTGCCACATGCGGATTGGTGATCACAAACCAGAGCTATATTTGAAAAATTCGAAACATACTTTTTCCTCGACCTGGGACCCGAACCCAGGACCTCGAGATCACGGCCCGGTACTAAAACCACAAGACCAACAGGGCGTCCCTAGACCAACAGGGCGTCCTTGATTTTGATGTATTCCAAGGTAAATATAAGTAAAGAAGATTATCTTTTATCCCACCATCACTTCCAAGATGAAGGCAGTCTTTCGTTTTTTTTTTTCAACCTAGGTCATCACTCTATAATTTTTGTATAAAGTGGTATTTCCCATTAGCTCGATGAGGTAAGTATACACGTGCAGTGACCGCCCAGACCATAAAGTATACTTTTTTCGGTTTTATTTGGAAGCCTGGACACCATACACGCAATTGACCGCTTTGAATATTGATTCTTTTAGTATAGTGCATACTTTTAATCACAGATATTATAATACTCTTTTAATAAAATCTATTATGTATTTAACAACTTTTTTTTATTGTCTGGTTATATCTTTAATTACTCAGAATAGTTGCACTTATTTTAATGATCGTTAATCATTTATTGAACTTGTCTTCGAATCCAATAGAACAACAAAAAGCGAGACTGATTGGGAGAAGTTTAGAAAGTTATAAATTCAACTATTTCTATGTGACTCTTCGAAAGCATGTGATTAGTTTGGTCCCCTATAAAAGTATAAATTAACAAAAATGTAACGATTTCTTGTTTCCCGAACAGAGTCTTTGTTTCCGCCAAGACTCTGTTCGGGTCTCTAAGCCAGGCAGCGAAGTAAGTAGTTAAGTATTTGCGTAACAAAAATTTAAGTAACATTTTTTTTTTATATGAGAGGTGGCAGACGAGCAGACGGATCACCTGATGGTAAACAATTCCGCCGCCCATGGAAACCCGCACCACCAGTGGAGTCACAAGTGCGCTGCCAACCTTTTCCCCTTCCCCCCATTTCTTAAACAAAAGCTATCGGGAAGCTCTACCACAACCGCCAAAACAACCAGGCTAATCAAGGAAACGGAAACGGCAGCCCATGGACAAAAACCCATAGATTTACGTAAGCATAATCGATGGTGCCATTAAAGACAGCCTTCCTGGTCGGATCATTGCACTGGCTTTCCACTGATTGAAGCTTGTAGACCTACAATTATCGGGGTAGCCGCTAGTGGTGGCGTTAGTATGCTCCCTCTATACGTCTGGCGAGTTATTAAAAGTACAAGCAGGATGAAAGACATAAATCTACGAGAGGAAACAAGACGGATAATTTCGTTCGCTTGGTCTCGCCGAACGTCTGGAAGCTTATTAGGATATCGCCAAGAATTTTACATTATGTATTCAAGTACCGCCCATTTTATCTGATTGTAGGAACTGCTTTGGATTCTGTAACGTTATGGTAACATGGAAGTTAGATATGGTCTGCATAATGTATGTCTACTTAACCGGTTTTTAGGGTTCCGTAGCCAAAATGGCAAAAACGGAACCCTTATAGTTTCGTCATGTCCGTCTGTCCGTCTGTCCGTCTGTCCGTCTGTCACAGCCGATTTACTCGGAAACTATAAGTACTACAGTGATGAAATTTGATGGGAATATGTGTTGTATAAACCGCTACAAAAATATGACACTAAATAGTAAAAAAAAGAATTGGGGGTGGGGCCCCCCATACATGTAACTGAGGGATGAAATTTTTTTTTTCGATGTACATACCCGTGTGGGGTATCAATGGAAAGGTCTTTTAAAATGATATAAAGTTTTCTAAAAAACATTTTTCTTAAAGTGAACGGTTTTTGAGATATCAGCTCTCAAAGTCGTAAAAAGTATGTCCCCCCCCCTCTATTTTTATAACTACGGGGTATAAAATTCTAAAAAAAATAGAGGTGATGCATGCTAATTAACTCTTTCAACGATTTTTGGTTTGATCAAAGTATCTCTTATAGTTTTTGAGATAGGTTGATTTAACTGTAATTTTGGACTTTGCTGCTACGGAACCCTTTGTGCGCGAGCCCGACTCGCACTTGGCCGGTTTTTTTAAATTAAATAAGCTTGTTAATAAGTAGTAGAACTTACGTAGTGTATCTAGTATAGAGGATCTTACGTCACTTAAGAAGTAGAAAGAACATTGAATGTGCTGGAGCAATTTCCAAAATGAGAATGTAGTTACGAAATTTTCAAAAACAATGACCTCATCATTTAAATGGCCAAGTGGCGACCGATGTTTTCCCGCATTCCTTCGAAGCCTAAGACTTAATGGATGATTTGATTGTGTGGTTTTAAAGATGACGTGATTGGATTTTTTATGTTGAAAATCATGTACTAAGTTGCCCGGTTAGAAAAAAATTTAACTGCATTATTTTACTTAAGAATAAATTGCAAAAGATTGCTATAAAGATAAAAAGATAAAGATAAAAAATTCTTTGTTCAATTTAGGTCCACACAGAACACTTATGAATGTCAAAATAGGTACATAATATCTACCGCTGATTTGGAATGTCGATTTCTACTGAGAAGACACCAGCAAGAAACTCAGTAGTTACTCTTTTCAAATATTGATGATGTTACAGAGTTTCAATTGAGAAAAAAAAATACAATTATGAAAGTTAATAGACTACTATGAATTCAACTCAAAATATTAATCAATTAACTTGACCAAGAAATTAGGATTCTTGGTCAAGTTAATTGATTAATATTTTGAGACATTTAAATAGTCTTGTACATTATAGTAACCTTTCTTCATTAGGCAGGTTTTAATATGAGACTTAAACTTATCCAGTGATAGGTTAATGACATTTTGTGGTAGCTTATTAAATATCTTAATACTTAAGCCAACAAACGAATATACCTACTGTTTAATTCCTTTATATTATTTATCTTGGTAATTAAATAAAACAGTAGTAACTTTCTTCATGATCCATTATATTTCTGACAACCTAAATTGGCGGTAACTTAACAAACGTCAGATTGACATTAGTGATGGATGTCTCTTTTCATAAGGATGTCCTATCAACATCCCCGGTTTCCTAGACAAGCACTTAAAATTAATTAGGAATCCCTGTAAAGAACACAATCGTTAAACTTACTAGGCCTTTTAACATTTCGACCTGTTCTAGTGACATAGCCGGATTCTGCATTAATTATACTGGAATTATCATCACTTACACTAGTTGACTCTTCACTTAAAGTTGAATCTGTCAAGCTTTCAGCAATATTATGTAAATCACTAATTAAATTATGACTGGTAGTTTTCGCTATACCCTGACCAGACATCTGGTCGTTCCTTAAAGATGCATCCGGCATATCATTATTAGAACTACCAGTATTTGCAATTATATCAGGTATATAGTCAAAATGAGAATAACAATCATCTGCATCCGACTTACAATTACTAATAATAGTATTAGGTTTTTGACAAGGTTTTAAATACACACGATTTCTTCTATACACTTTGCCACTATTATCCCCCACCAAATAAGAACGAGGTTCCTTACATTTATTAACAATTTGACCTTGGAGCCAAGGTGATTCAAGGGTCTTTTTGAAGTACACATCTTGTCCAACATTCAATTCTTCTACTGGTTTTGATGATTTATCATAGTGTTTTTTAACAGCTTTGCAATGATTGGAATATTTTTCACTATAACACATAACTTTAGGCTTTAAATGTATTTTTGAAATTGGAAGTAAAGAATTTAAATTTCTAGAAAATAGCAATTGTGCTGGAGATGGCATATATGGCTTTGGTGTATTTCTGTAATTAAGCAAGCCAATATATGGATCAGATCCATCTTCTTTACATTTTTTTATAATACTTTTAAATATTTTAACACCACTCTCACTTTGCCCATTAGCTTGTGAGTGTTTTGGGCTTGTTTTAATGTGATTAAAATTATACTTTTTAGAAAACATTTGAAACTTATCAGAGGTAAATTGTGTGCCACAGTCTGTAATTATCAAAGCTGGTATGCCATGTCTTGCAAAAACTGATTTACAATTTACAATTACACAGTCACTTGATAGATTACTTAATTGACATACTTCAATATATTTTGAGTAGTAATCAATAAATACTAAATAATCTTTATTATCAAATGTACAAATATCTATACCAATTTTGAGCCAAGGCAGTCTTTCAAAAGAATGATTTATTAGAGGTTCTTTTTGTACATTTGGTTTAAATTTTTCGCAAGGTACACATTTATTAACATAGTCTTCTAAATCCTGGTTAATGTTTGGCCAAAAAATACAAGATCTTGCTCGAATTTTGCAGGTGCTTAATCCTACATGACCTTGATGTATAATTTGCATCATTTCTAGTTTCAGTGAATTAGGTACAACAATTAGATTACTTTTCAATACTATTCCGTCTAGACATCCCAACTCATCTCTAAAAGTCCAAAATTTTTTTAAATTATTTTCCAGTAGATTAATATTTTTTGGCCATCCATTCTTTATATAGTGTATTAATGTTTTTAATATTGGATCTGAACTAGTAGCAGATTTTATTTTTATTAGTTTCTCATTTGATATTGGCAGACAATCCCTGTGTAATCTTACATGACATACTATACTATCATTTAGCATTTCCATTTTTTCATTAACATTTTCAGCACAGCTACGGGACAATGTGTCAGCAATAAAAAGAAATCTACCTGGTTTGTACTTTACAATTAAATTATAGCCTTGCACTGCCAACATCATTCTTTGCAATCGAGCCGGAACTTTGTGCAAAGGTTTTTTAAATAAAGTTTCCAGTGGTTTATGGTCAGTTTCAACTAGTACTTTGCGGCCATAAATATACTGATGCATCTTGTAGCAGCCAAAGACTATGGCTAGCATCTCTTTTTCCAGTTGACAATAATTTTGCTCAGTACTATTAAGTGCACGTGATCCATAAGCAACTGGTTTATTACTTTGCATTACTACAGCCCCCAATGCTGTAGATGAGCTATCAACTGACAATACTATATCCTGGTTTGTATCATAGTATGCTAAACATGGGCTGCTGCACAGTGATTTCTTTACTGATTCAAATGCATGATCCTGGTTACTGTCCCATGAGAATACAACATCTTTTTTTAAAAGTGAGCGCAAGGGTTCTATTAAAGTAGAATAATTAGGGATAAATCGTGAAAGATAATTACACATCCCTAATATTCTCTCTAAATCTTTCTTAGATTGGGGCTTTTGCATGTTCAAAACTGCCTGAACTTTACTAGGATCTGGAGATACACCCTTTTCTGTGAATAAGTGACCAACAAACAATATCTCTTTTACAAAGAACTTACATTTGTTTTCATTAAATTTTAGTCCATTTCTAGCTGCAATGTCTAAAACTTGTTTTAATCTGTCATTTAATTGTTGGGGAGAGTCTGCATAAAGGCATAAATCGTCAACATATGGAATTACCCCTTCTACATTTTCAAACATTTGTGTGATTATTCTACTGAATTCTTCAGGTGCAGAACTAATACCAAATGGTAGTCTGCGAAATCTATACCTGCCGAATGGGGTTATGAAAGTACATAGATCAGAGCTCTGTTCATCCAAATTCAACATCCAAAATCCATTAGATGCATCCAATAATGCAAACACTTTAGCATTTTCCATTTTACTCTTAATTTCATCAATAGTAGGTATTTGAAATTTCGGCTGTACTATGAATTTATTCAAGGCTCTCGGATCTATGCAAATTCTCAACTGCCCATTAGGTTTGCGCACTAGAACTATGTTATTTACCCATTTTGTAGGTTTATCAATCTTTTCTATGACATTTAATGACTCCATTCTATCAAGTTCATTTCGTAGTTCAGGTAGTAATGAAAATGGAACCCGTCGTGCAGCTTGTGCCACAGGTACAGCATCTTCACTTAGTTGTATTCTCACAGTCTCCGGCAAGCATCCCAGTCCACCATCAAATAATTCACTGAAATCATTTTTTAATTTATTTACAAATTTAGCACCTACATCATTGTCTTTTGAACATTCACCCACATTATAGACATTTACTAATTTTGTATTTACAGCAATAAAATTATTCTCTAAACATGTTTTACAACCCAATAATGTAGGGACTTTTCTGTTAATTATAATAAACTCGACTGAATATTTTTTTCCGTTTGGATGAATAATATCCAATCGACATAATCCAAAAACAGGTACAGTATTCCCATCAAGTTGTATTACTTTTTTATTACAATACCTAACTTCAGTATCATTTACCCCAATTTGTCTACATACCTCCAAGCCGATTACATTGCAAGCTGCTCCAGTATCCAATTTCATGGGAACTCTAACATTTCTAACCAAAAAGTCCTGTGTTATCTCATTGCCAATTGACACACTGGCACAACCAATAAAGAAATCTGTTTGTTCACCTTCTTGAGCTTCCTGCACAATATTAACTTGGCGTTTTGGAATCCTTGTTGAACGACAAACTTTTGCAAAATGATTCGGTTTATCACATTTATAACAAACCTGACCATATGCTGAACATTTATTTATATTGTGGCTCAGACCACAATTCCGACAGTTTTTTATTATTTTATCATTAGCGGAGTTAGCTATAAAGTTTGTCTTAGCCTTTGTTCTGTTAATGTAGAAAACTTCATCTTCATTTTTATCCTCCATCGAGCCTTGTTGCTCCACATAAATTCTTGATGCTTCAGCACTTATTAAAAATTTCATAACATATTCTAAGGTTAGTTTACTATCGTCTTCTGATATTAGTTTTGATTTGAGATGATTCAATTTGCAGTTCAGTCCAGATATAATTTTACTTACTGTGAGACTTTCCCTTAAGTCCCCCAACTCACATGACAATCCCAGATTTATGACTTTCTGAAAATACTCTTCCAATCTCATATTATTTTGTGACACAGAGAAGAACTCCGTACGTAAAATTGTCAGGCTTCTTTTAGGGTTAAAGTACTCCGTGAATTTTTTAATTACATCATCCAGTGTAGGTGACCCTGATATGTTAAATGAATTGTAGATTTGGATGCCCTTTTCTCCTATGAAATTCAATAATATGTTTATTTGTCGTTTGTGGCTATCCTTTTCTAAACCATTGGCGATGATGTAAATGTGGAATCTTTGTATCCAAACCTTGAAGTTCTCCGCCAGATTTCCAGTAAAATCCATAGATGGTAATGGCAACAAATATGCGTTCGAGCCCACTGACACCATGTTTAATTCCTTTTAATTATTTATCTTGGTAATTAAATAAAACAGTAGTAACTTTCTTCATGATCCATTATATTTCTGACAACCTAAATTGGCGGTAACTTAACAAACGTCAGATTGACATTAGTGATGGATGTCTCTTTTCATAAGGATGTCCTATCAACACCTACCCATACCAAAAGATCATATTAATTAAGCAGTTTTATCTTAATTGGTGGTAAAATATTTGTAACAATATTTCCCCTGGATATTTGTAAGTACATACGAATATTGATGAAACTATCTTCGGCTCACGACGAAGCAAAAAGCACTTACAAAATTCGTCGACATACCAAGGTCTCCGGTAGCTTAGTCGGTAAAGCAGTTGCCCGGTTACCAAAAAATTGTGGGAGCGAGTCCCACCCGAAGACAGTCGTAAAATTTTTAATTGCATTATTTTACTTAAGAATAAATTGGAAAAGATTGCTATACCCAAAAAAATCAGAATATGTTATATAATTTATCTAGGCATTACTTTAGTATCTAAGTAATGCCTAGATAAATTGTTGTCAACGTTTTTTTAAGTTCTTAGTATTCTTATTCTGATTCGAGTTTTTAACATGCTATCGATTCATATAAAGTACAATTTTCTTTTTGATATAGAATCAGTATTTTGTACCATATTTAATGATAGTGTGGTAATGAAAGTTTCTAATCCAAGATGTTACTTAATAATTAATATCATCATCATCATCATCATCAGCAACCCACACTCATCCACTGCTGGACATAGGTTTCCCCTAATGCACGCCACTGCTCCCGATTTTCGGCCACTCTCATCCAGCCCACACCAGCCAGCCTTCGAATTTCATCATCAAATCTTGTCGCAGGCTATAATAATTAATATATAGACTTGTTTTACGACTACATATTCATATATATTATATATATTGTATGTATTAGTATATTCATATTTAATTATGTATTTGCATTTAACCTTTCTGTGTAAGTAAATAAATATTTAAGATTGCACCGCCCTACACCTTCATCAAGTATCCTTTATCCAAAGGTTGCCTGGAAGAGATCGCTCATAGTGATAAGGCCGCCTTCGTTGTACACATCCTGTAATATCTAGTTTTTAAGTTTTCATGCTTTATTTTGAGTGCAATAAAAGTATATTCATTCATTCATACATATTTACTGTAAAATACTATTGTAATTAAATTGCTTAACCTTCTTTTTAAGGGGTATTTGGAAGTTTTCTTTAAGGTGACGGGTAAGGCACACAAGCTACGGCAATCGATTTTCATTTTTAACTAGTGTTGGGTTTTTAACGTTACGGTTATAATATCCTCAAATTATTAGTCAAAGCTTAAGGAATTATAAGTAAAAAGTCTCTCTAATTTTAGTACATAAACATTTTAACACGATGGCAACACTTGGAAGAGTTAAAAACGTAAAAAAATGACTGGACATGGGTGGGGGTTTTCGAACGAAAAACGGTCGGTCACTCTAGGGCATTCTGACTTGGGTCGCCGCGCTGAGCGGTCGTGTCAATTACTGGTCGTCGAGGTGCATTTTCTCTAAGTGTAAATTAGTGTTCAAGAGTAATAAATTGAAATAGTTTCAAGCTTGGAAGGTGTTGTCATTTTTTCAAGACTGTGATGAGCTGGTGGGAGCATAGAGGTGTAGTTCCTACACTACTGAACCGGATCTATTTTAAACAACCTATTTCGGAGTTAGATCAATATATGTGATGTTGTGAAATATTTATTTATTTATAGTAAAAAGAAAAACTAGTATCTAGACTCTAAAAAATCAATCAAAAACAAACATTACCTAGGTTGTAGGCTTCTAAACATTATGGTTAAAATCACATCACGTGATCCTAATTTTATTTATTTATTCATTTAAATCTAGGCGTGTAATATCCTACCAGATATTGAGTTTAAGGTGACGGGTAGGGCACACTAGCGACGCCAATCGATTTTAAGTTTTAGCTACTAAACCGGATCTATTTTAAACAATTGCGGGGTTACAACCTCTTGGCAAACACTTACACTATTTATTAAATAACCATGCACAAATGTTGGGTCCGTTTTGACCGAAAAAATTGATTCACGCCAAAAGCGGCTGCTTCTGGCGGTAATCGAAAATTCGAGTGCAAAAGTAGACCAAACAGTTAACTACAAGTATTAAATAAATAGTATAAGTGTTTTTTGAGACGTTGTAACCCCGGAATTGTTTAAAATAGACCCGGTTTAGTAGCTAAAAATTAAAATCGATTGCCGTCGCTAGTGTGCCCTACCCGTCACCTTAATTAAATGTTGATGAGTAAAGTAATACCTACCTATCATAGCTGTTTTCTACTGTTCTGTAGAAAAGATTACATAACATACCTGTAGGTACAACGAAAATACCGGGATATACATAATAGTATCCTCCAACGGATTTCGGCTAAGGCGGCCAATCTCAACGATCAGCCACTTACGCAGGATATATTATAGTTCTCAAGTGTGTGCGCAAACACAAGTGTAGGTACTCTCTATTCCCTTGCCCTCATAATCCTATAGGAAAAAGTGTGACACGACCGGAGAGGGATCGGACGCAGGACCAGCGGCTTAACGTGCTTTCCGAGGCACGGGGGTAGTAACCGCCAAGTTCCAGACTCCGGGTTGACACTGAGAATTTCTTAACAGAAAACTCAGGTACAATTTTGGCCCGGCCGCCCGGGGATGAATCCGCGACCCCGCAGCCTTCGCCTTAAAGTGCGACGCACTATCCACTGCGCCAATGAGGCAGTCTTATTATATTATCAAATATAGAAAGTCTTCAATAAAACCGAGAGTTTTAATATACTAGTTGAGTAACTAAAAACAGTTCCTATATTAATTCCTTGTTATTTCTTGCATATATGATACTGAGGTAGAGAGCTGTAATAACGGATAAATCGAGCCGATAATTACGAGTAAAACATGTCATGATATGATCAAAGTATCGATTAATATCGATTGCCATAGTTAGAGAGATAATGACATATCACAGTATAAAGAATACCCTGTAGTAAGAAGCCTGCCTGGGCTGTGCTACGCCGAGTGAGTGAGGGTATCGATAGTCAAATCCGGGGAAGGGAAATTTTATTTACAACAGGGAGCAAACTAGTAACTTTTTTTTATGTGATAGGTGGCAGATGACCAAACGGATCACCTGATGGTAAGCGATTGCCGCCTCCCATGGACACTCACGGCACCAGTGGAGTCACAAGTGCGTTGCCAACCTTACCAAGTGTTAAATACGCCCATGGGCGGCGGCAATCGCTTACCATCAGGTGATCTGTCTGGACGTCTGCCACCTCTAAAGATTTGATGAATAAGAATAAGAATAAGAATTCATTTATTTGCTTTTGAGTAGGGTATACAGAAGATGACAAAGATATATTATATAGACCGCCCATTCAGCCGTCAATAACAGCATGCAAATACAATTATTATAATTTACGACTAAGACTTATAGTATGCGCCTGACATTATAATTTCTGATATAATAGTGTTGTTTAATTTTTGTTATTTAGAAACTCTTGGAGAGAATAAAACCCTTGCATTACAAGCCAGGTGCGCAGTGCATTCTTAAATTTATTAAAAGTTGGCATGTCTTTTATATACAGAGGAATATTGTTGTATATATTCACGCACATGCAGAAACAATTTTTTTTCATGCGTGTACTTTTTGGGACAAAGTCAATAACCAGCCTATTACCATTCCGAGTATTCCGGGGGTAAACGTCTTTAGCCAATTTAAAGCAGCTCAGATTCTGCCTAACAAATTTTGCTATTTCAAATATATATAAACATGGCAATGGGAGTATTTTCATTGTCTTAAATAGTGGCCTACAAGATTCATCGGGTGGTATGCCACAAATCGCTCTAATACATTTCTTTTGTGCTATGAATGCTCTTTGTAGGTCACTACTGTTGCCCCATATAATAAGTCCATAACGCAGTACTGACTCCACATATGCAAAATAAGCTGTAAGGGCTGTATCCCTTGTTGACGATTTAACTAATTTATATAATGCAAATGAAAATCGATTTATTTTATTACATACAACGTCTACATGTGGTTTCCAGTCCAGATTATAATCAATCTCAATACCTAAAAATCTTACACTTTTTGCATGTCTGAGCAATTGTCCATTATAATTAATGTTAAGGTTTTGTGTGACATTATTAAAATTAATATAACATGTTTTGTCAAGATTTATTCGTAGATTATTTTTTTCTAGCCAATTAACTATTGTCATTAATGTTTTATTTACGTCATCTACATGTTCCGACATACTTTTTTTCTTACTTGTTGTTACAACAACTGATATGTCATCCGCAAATAGTACGCTTTTATGTTCGGTGCAGTTTGGTAGGTCATTGATATAGACTAAAAATAGCAGAGGACCTAACACACTACCTTGCGGAACACCAAATGTATTAACCTTCATATCAGATTTATATGTTTGCGTAATAGAGCTTTCAAGTTGTGTAATTTCAACCGATTGCCTTCTATTTTGTAAGTATGTCTTGATCCAGCTCAAAGCATTGCCTCTTATACCACTATTTTCTAATTTTGCAATTAGTTGTCTATGCACTACAAAGTCAAATGCTTTTGACATGTCAAAAAATAAGATTGTTACATAGTTGTTATTATTTAACCCATGTAGTGTTTTATCAACCAAATCAAAAGCTGCTAGTGTAGTAGATTTATGTTTTTGAAAGCCATGTTGGTTGTTACACAAGACCTTATATTTATCAAAAAATAACATAAGTTTGTTGTGCATTACCTTTTCATAGATTTTTGATATAATGGGTATCAGTGTAATTGGTCGGTAGTTGTTTACACTTGCTCTTTCACCTTTATTTTTGAATAGTGGCTTTACTACCGATATTTTAAGTTTATCAGGAAAGAGACCAGTTTCTAATGACATGTTTATTAAATATGCTAGTATAGAACTAATTTTGTCTTTACATGCTTTTATTACCTTAGTACAAACATCATCGTATCCTTGAGAGTTAGTATTATTCAATGTCATTATTATTTTCTCAATATATTCATTGTCAATTGGAGTGAGATAAATTGAATTATTTAATTTATTAATTTTATTGGAATTTATGTTATGATTATTGTATGAATTATATGTCAAATTAATAAAAAAGTCATTAAAAAGGTTAGATATTTTTACCGGGTCATGAATGATATCGCCATTAAATTCAATTTTGTCAATGTAGTTATTTAAATCAGATGTACCGTGTGTTTCGTTCTGAATTACTCTCCACGTAGCTCTACAAATGTTTTTACTCTTTAGTACATATTTAGTGTTTGTATTTTTCTTTGCTTGAAAAATGCACTTTTTTAGTAATGTAGAGTACTTAAAATATTGGTGTTTGTCATCTTTTCTTTTTTTAGTGTAGTATCTACGTCTCAAATTTCTATTTACTGCACAACTTTTCCTTAAACCTTTCGAAATCCATGATAAATGTGGCTTCGTATTAATCTTAGTTTTGGTGATTGGAAAGCAAAGTCTGTACAGCAAGCAGAACAAGTCGTAGAATGAGTCAAATGCAGTGTTAGCATTTGTCTCATTTAAAGCGTCAGAGAAGGATAAACATTCTAAGTAGCCTTTAAACCGCTCAATGTTTTCTTTGGAGTAGGATCTTTTATAGGTAAATATTGTTTTTGGTAACGTTGGTTTCGATTTAACTTTAAAGGTTAGTAATTGTGCTGTATTGTGATCAGATAACCAGAGTGGAAGTATTGATCCAGTGGCACTTTTGATGTTGCTGATTATGTGATCCAAACATGAACTATTTCTTGTTGGTTCTGTGATGTGTTGTATCAAATTATAGTTTTTCAAAATGTCTGTGAAGTGTTTTGTACAGTTATTATTGCTGATAGTGTTAATATTTAGATCTCCAATAATGACTATCTTTTGTTTTCTGTATTTTTGTAGATGTAAGTTAAGTAGACGCTCTAAAGTATTAAGGAATAACTCATAGTGCCTTTTTTTAGAAGCTGACGAAGATCCAGGTATATAGACTGAACAACATTCGAAATGAAAGTTTATCGCTAAGTTGTCAAAGGTGCATATTTTCTTGTAAGGAACATTTCTCTTAATTAATATGCAAGTTCCTCCCCTTTTTTTATTTCTGGAGCAGTGCGCTGCCAGTTCGTAATTACGTATATTTATATTTCTTTCTTCGGTATTTTTTACAAAAGTTTCTGAGAAACATATCACGTCTGGGGAGAAATTAAGTTCAGATAAAGTTACTTCTATCGTCTCGGTTTTGGAGAGTAAGCCTTGTATATTTTGGTGAAGTATGCTGAAATTAATAAGCTTAGGGGCGAAAAAAGTCAGATGTTTTCTTTTCGTCTATATGTAATTGTGAGGGAATCTCTTTTTTTTTTAAAGTAGTATGGGATCGTACCTTTTTTGTAGATTGGTGTGTCATTGTGTTTAGTGTGATTGTTTTTTATAGCTATTAAAATTGTCCTTTATTCTTTTATAATTAGTAATATAATCAATTTTGTATTTTTCAAAGTCAATGTCAATATTTATTTTAAAGCTTATCAAATTTTTCATGGTCATGTTTTTTAGGAAGTAATTAGTATAATGTATGTCAATGTTTATAAAAGTACAATTAAAATAATTTTTTACAAGTGCATTAATTTCTGTGTTAAGTCTATTAATATTCAGGAAATAGTTTTTTTGCACGCTTAATAAGAATATTTTACATTTTTTTATGTTACATAAAGTATTACAGATATTGGACATGATTTCATAGGGATTTTTGTCATTACATCCAACTGAAAGAATCAAAATATCGTCATCATTCAATGAATCACACAATGATGTACAGTCATTGAGTATTTGCGAGCTTGTTGCAAAGGGTTTCACTATACCAGTTACACCGTAATCGTCATTCCACCCTTTAGAGCGGGTTTTCAGCAGTTGTTCCGCCAGCCCTTTAACTTGTTGGTCACCAATTATGTAAATTGTGCCTTTCTGCACTCGTCGTGGTTGACTCTGGGAAGCGTCTTTCGGTAGGTGCTGCAAAGCTGGGCGGCCACCTGGTGCTCTTGATGTACTGACGTTGTTCTCTTCATCTATCTTAGATTGTAGGGGTGTCGAGATGTAACAATTACTTTCTTCATTTTCATCTTCTTTAGACGAAAAATCCAATTTTGTAGTTTTCAGATTTTTTCTTCTGTTTCTAAATGTGATGTTCTTTTTATTACTTGAGGTGTTCATCATGTCTGCTAGGTATTTTACTTTATTTTCGTGTTTCGCTATTGTTTTCTTGAGTTCAAAATTTTCTTGGTTTAGATTTTCTATTTCATGTTCTGCTATTTGTAATTTTTCCTGTAATACTTTGTACTTTTTTTCCAATAGTTCGAGTTTTTCTTCCAAATTTGATTTTCCAACGTCCGGACAGCTGCTATTCAATCTACTAAATGGTGACATTGGTGTTTTGTCCTGACTTTCTTCGTCAGATAATGACTGAAAGGAATTATTTGTGGATATGTTTATTTTGTACTGAACATATTTATTTTGTTTAGTCGACCAGCATTCTGTACATTTCCAGTTTATCTTATTTTCTTGACTCATTAAGCAAAATCTAGAATAGGAAACATTTGTGCAGTCAACATGGTAACTGTGTTTGCATAATGAGCATTGTAAGTAGTCCCTTTTTTTAATGTCTTTTTTACAAGTTTTGCAGTTATTGGTCATCTCGTATTAGGTTAATATTATATTAAAAAAAAAACAAAACAAAAGTATTATAAGGATAAAAAAGTTTCAAAGTTCTACTCCGGATTTGAACTCGCAACTCTTGGTACTCTAGCGGGAGCGTTCTTGAACGGCGCGGGCACTCGGCTAACTGGGTTATGATACGTTGTGGCGAACTTTGCCTTTATTCTGTTTAGGAGTACGTGAATTACCATCGGCGAAGCCGTTCGTGTTCGCTTCGGGAGAGTTCGGTGTAGTCGCTCAGCTGACTCACCGTCACCGCTGCTGACAAGTAAACACAGCTCCGTCGTTCAAATTTGTTAACGACCCTTTTTATATTTCGTGATATCTTTATACACTGCTTCCACTCTTACAATCCATGCACACCGTTCACAAGCTGGTAGTGTCACGTTCACAATGATATATAATGTTGGCAATTTATTACACTTTTACTATATAATAATATTTATTTAACACGGAGCTTTGCAAAGTAGAACCGTACGGCCGGCGAGCGCGGGGGGTAATCACTGAATGAATGGACCGTCGCTCCAGTTTTCTTACAAATGAAAAGGGACCTCGATTAGAGTAGGTATGGAAGCTCAGTGGAACGTGCACCTTTCAAACGGGAGGTCGTAGGTTCGAATCCGAGCATGCACCTTTGTATTTTTCAAATCTATGTCCGTATGTCTACGATTTCCGTGTGGTCCCCGGCAGAGTAGAATAGGCCACCCTCGCTCTTACCGAGGTGTCGTAAAAGCCGACTAAGGTAAAGCTGCTGGCATGATCATCAGCACCCAGAGAAGGAAAACTCTGCATTTATATCAAAACCCTCGCCAACCCGTCGGCCAAGCGTGGTGAGTATGGCAATTACCCCTCATATGATTGAGGGAGGCCCGTGCCCCAGCTGTGGGACTTAAATGGGCTGACGTTGATGTCTACGATGTTTCCCTCAATACTGAGCAAATGGTAGAATTTGCTCGGTATATACATAGAAACATAGTGAGAAAGACAGGGTCTCAAAACTTAGCTCTACCCCAGGGTACCTCCCTACTCGTACTGTAAACACGGGGTTCTGGGATGCCCTATATAGGCAGATGTCAACAGATCACTCCTACACCAAAAGAGTACGTGGATGTAGTTACACTGGTATGTCCCAACATTTACATCAGTATTGAGTCTTGTGATTGATCACCAATGATCATTGTTGATCACATACTTTTTTTGCGAATAGCCAGACATTTGGCCGCAATCTCACCTT
The DNA here is from genome assembly GCA_019059595.1 of Marasmia exigua. Taxonomy (NCBI): domain Eukaryota; kingdom Metazoa; phylum Arthropoda; class Insecta; order Lepidoptera; family Crambidae; genus Marasmia; species Marasmia exigua. The sequence continues at coordinate 17,427,175 of CM032468.1, forward strand.
ATGTTATGTATGTGATGATGTAGCCGAGGATGGATCATGTCTGTCAACAGCCTATCAGTATTTTCATGAATACGTTCAAATCATAGCGTTTTGACCGTGGGAGAGCCACGTTTTGGCATGAATGTGCCGGATCGACCGGAGTGATACCACGGCCCCACAGCAAACCGGCATGAAGCAGCACTTTGCTGTTTCACTGCGTGAGTGAGGGTAGAGGCCCAATACGAGGGTAAGGTTAAAGGTTGGCAGCGCACTTGTGACTCCATTGATGTCGCGGGTGTCCTTGGGCAGCGGCAATCGCTTACCATCAGGTGATCTGTCTGGACGTCTGCCACCTATCACATAAAAAAAAATGCGTTAAGGGAACGTTTTTGCTGGTAGAGAGTTCCATTCGCGCGCAACATACATGCAAATTCGAACCGTTTGGTACAATGTTGTCTTCCCGTTTTTGTCGGCCCTGAAAAAAATACAGAAACTGAGAGGCCCCTATAATGAAAGGTTGACCTTTTTAAAAATGTCGTCACTCCGTTGCCGTCGCTCTGTCTCTGATTTACTGTTTTTATATAAAGTCATAAATAATAAAATCAAATGTCAAAGTTTACGATCCCAAATAGGTCTTAATGTCCCTTGGAGATACCCCCGAAATCGGATTTCAAAAATTTTTAGTACACCATTTTTCAGAAGTAACTAAGGTCTGCATAGCCCAATACTCGTAAATATGTGCTCGAAATATAATGAAATTACCAATATTACACCCAATATAGATATTTTTCATGACTCCTTTACAGGTTTTAAAAGAAAACTGCTGAAATAAAAACTGCTATTTTAAAGTTAAACCATTGTATTGTCTATATTTTGAAATATCAAGTTCACATTATGTAATGTAAATAAATGATTAATTACGTGTTGTCTTTTGTATACTCATCAACGCTGTGTTCGCCTGTAATTGGCATACATACTGACATCTAATATCTGATATCTGATATAATCTGATATCTAATTTACTATAAAAAGCTGTTATGATTATTTTTGTATGATGTGCTGTTGGTGAACCTAAATAAATAAATAAATAGACATTTTATTTAAAATTTTACATTTCTTAATGAACAGATTGAAATTGAGTAGCAAAACATAAAAGGCAGAAAAACGCATATTCAGCGACAAATCAAAAAACAGAACCACTATTTCGCATTTTTTTACAAATATGATTCGACAAACAAAGTTCTAATCAGAAATCCTTTTCGTAGCTTGTGAATTACGAGTAACAAACAACCACGCGCCATAAGAAGCTATTCTACCTTAGTAAAACTTTATTGTTTGTTATATTCGTGTCTTTTTCAGTTGCATCAGATGATTTTGGTTCGGTGCCTGGGGTCTGCATGGACCACGATCCACAGTACCGAGTATCAGTTTACTATAGTCAAAGCAAGGACTTGCGGCAGACTGTAAAGCAATTCAATCATCGAATATGAATGAAATATGACACCTACTGCCACGAATCTTTGGCGCGAGCATAACAGTAACTTCCCTTTAAACCTACTGATTATTTTGAACAACTTTGCCATTCATTTTGATGAATGAAATACTTTACCATCTGCCGTGAGTCCTAGCGTTGGCTATAACGCCTACAAGAGTTGTAATGGCATGATTTCCAGAGTCAGAGTTCTATCTGTACCTTCCTTGTAGGCGTAATAGTGGCAGTTGGTTTTAGAAAGTTTATTAAAACGAACAAAGTGAAATCAGACTTGGTGTTCCTATGATGTTTGACTGGAAAAATTCCGAAGACTGGATTTCTCTATATCAATTAAGGTTCTTTTACTCAAGGTACAGGACGAACAGAAAATTACAATTTTGTTATATTTTATTTTTGGCGTGCCGGTCGAAAAGTATAGATATCAACACATAAAATAATATACGATTTCGATGTAGGTACTGCTATAAATAACTACATACGTCGTTGAAGTTCTAACACCACGTAAGTAATTTTTTGGCGGTTATGAGATTTTGATGCCATTCGCTAGAGTTGATAGTAACAGAACGGAAGTCAACAATTGAATACTAAAGGAAATAGCACGTAAGTCTCGGATCAGTTTATGGCTTTCCTGAAAAGTTGCTTAAAATGAGTTACGTGGTGTTAGAACTTCAACAACGATATATCTAACTCTTCGATATGAATAGTTTTATGTGTCTCGATTAAACATACTTACATAGATTTAGGCGTGTCAACAATCTACTCTATTTCGACATTTGTGCGTATCTTCCAGCCATCGTCTTGTAATTTTACTGGGGCCAGAATTTTGCGGAGTGCCTTTCTTTCCGCAACGAGTTGCTTTTGCTCTTCTTTTAAAGTTGGCGTCCAAGCCTCACAGCCGTACATCAGTATAGGTCCTATTACTAACATCATCGGCGAGACCAAGGCGCATCGTCTTCGCTGGCTTGGGTACCTAGAGAGACAGGACGAGCATGGTCTCGTGAAGAAAGCATACCAGAGCCGACCGATGGGCCGACGCCCGGTAGGCCGGCCTAGGTATCGCTGAAAAGTTGTCGTCGAAAATGATCTGCGAGAACTTCAGGCCGGTGACTGGCGACAAGTGGTGCAGGATCGACCAAAGTGGCGTTCTCTTGTTTCGGAGGCCAAGACTCATTTCGGGACACTGAGCTAGTGAAGTAAGTAAGTAAGTAAATAGATTCATGTGACGACATGGAACCCCTACTTGACATGGGCTCCTCAGTAGGTAGGTACTTGCTTGTATATCTACTGTACTTACTGTAAATCCATCCCAGCTTGCACCCGTAGCCTATTAGGTACATTTGCCGCCAAAAGGCTACTTAAAGTACCTACTTTCTACTACTTTTACTTTCAAATACCTATTTGACTGGTCCGATGACGCATTTAGCAGTAGCTATCCTGCCTCTATCCTATCTGCTATCGTAGGTTCCTATTCCAACCCTGGATACATTTCAGGTTGAGAACCGATTTAAGAAAATCGACAAATTTGAATAACGCAATGTTTAATTGCCCATACTCACTTCCAGACCAAACACCTATACCTACCTACATATCTGATTCATCATCAAATATTTCCACTTGTATTGGTGCGGGAGTCGAACCCGGGAATCTTGCGTCGCAACTATTATTTTTTAGGAGAAAGGGAGGTCGTTTGCCTTGCCAAGCGAGTCATCTGATGATAAGTGATCACCGCCGCCCATGGACATCAGCCACACCAGAAGGAGTGGTGATGTGTTACCGGCCTTTTAGGAAGTTATAGGCTCTTTTTTGAAGCTCGCAATGTCGTACCGGTTCGGAAATACCGCTGCGGGAAGATGATTCCACAACCTAGAACCGAACTAACACTTAACACTAAAACCACTGCGCTAAATGGTAGGTAGGTACTCCAAGCTAATTGTGATTTCTTTTCGTCAGTGAATCAATGGTTGTTTACCAATGCCTCACAGTAAAACCGTCATGAAACAGTATTTAATTTAATTATAATATTTTTTAAATTATAATAATATAATATTTGCTGTGTGGTTCCGGCAGAGTAGAATAGGCCACCCTCACTCTTACCGAGGTGTCGTAAAAGGCGACTAAGGTAAAAGCTGCTGGCATGATCATAAGCAACCAGAGAAGGAAAACTCTGCATTTATATCAAAACCCTCGCCAACCCGTCTGCCAAGCGTGGTGAGTATGGCAATTACCCCTCATGTGATTGAGGGAGGCCCGTGCCCCAGTAGTGGGGACTTAAATGGGCTGATGATGAAATATTTTCACAACATCACATACATTGATCTGACTCCGAGATAGGTAGCTCAAGTACCTGTGTTACGAATATCAGAATTAACAGTGGGATTACAAATATATACATAGTAATACTTCTCTTTTGTACAGTGCTATGCTTCGCCAAGTGTATCGAAGGGTATCTGGAAAAGAGGAGCGTTAAGGCTGGCAGCGCACTTGTGACTCTACTGGTGTTGCGGGTGTCCACGAATGGTGGCAATTGCTTAACATCTGCTCGTCTGCCACCTATAATACAAAAGATGTACTAACATAATATTAAAGAAATTATCAATATTATTTGTGATTCATCAAACACCAAGTTGTTTTATATTTTATTATCAAACCTACTTCACATCCCTCATAATTTATTTACAAAAAATAGGACAATAGTATTTTACAATTAAAGGTATAAATAGATTGAGAATTATTTACATCTAAGAAGATAAATTTTAACACACTCTATACAACATCTCTAATAATTTATACATAACAAACAACATTTTTTCTCATTCCTGTCAAATAAAAAATACAATACATATTAGTACTAACTAATCCAAGATTAGCACACTAATACTGATAACGAAATAATATTAATTTTAATAACAATTTTAAAATTGTACCTTGGCATACATTTCATGAATTAGTTTTCATAAAATGCTAAAAACCTAATAAATATTATCTTGAATATATAGCTCGACATTTTTAGAAGGGTTATTTTTCAAAAAGTAAAAAAATAAAGTTATTCTTAAAAAATTGTAAAAAATTATTACAAAAAGAATTAAAGTTACAATATTGGTTCTACTATAATACAAAATATTGTTCAATTATTTTTGGTTCAATCTATTACAAAATAAAATATAAATTTTGTAACTTTCTTGCAATCTACGTTTTCTGACAGTATTATTTATGTTAAGCTCTATATGTATGTACCTCGTTAATATAAAATAAGTTCAAAGAAAACCTGGCAATTTGTAATTTAAAATAATGACGTTTCCATTTAGGTTCCTAGTCATTGAAATAAAACAGATGTTTGGTCAGTCAGCCATATTTAAAAATCTCTTGCATTACCGCATTGTGCATGTATGTACCATTATTATTATTTGATAGAAATGGGGTGAGCCTTGCGTCTCATAGCCACTGCGACCAGTAGATGATCTATTGTGGCAGCCCCGTAACCTATTACAGCACCTCATGTATCTCCAGTTCCAGGATAAGCCCGAGAATGGAGCTGATGGGGCAGCTTTTGATCTCGTCTGCCGTGTGCTCCTAGGCCGGCTTCTGCTGCGGTGCAGCGCTATGCACTCGCCGAGGACGTGGATAGTCGTTTCCTCGTCCTCGCGACAGAACCTGCAAATTTTGGTATCTGAAAGGCCCATGTTGTGCAGGTGCTTGTTTAATGTTATATATCATAGACGTGCACCCTAATCAGACTGAGCCCTTTCATAGGAACCCATAGTTGATAAACCGCGCAAAGCCGTTAGTACTGGGGTGACGTGCTGGGTGCCGTTCTTTCTGTACCGCACCCGTATAGAGATGCATTAAAGCTACATCAGGGCCGGTTGGATCTCTTTCACACTCTGTGACGTTTTTTTGGAAAATGGCACCTTCCATTTAAAGTGCGTTTTTATTTAGTTCTATGGTAGGTAGGTACACGCTTCTTTATGTAGAGACATCATAGATCTGCCAGTAGATATTCCTAGATTGCAAGAGTTAATTAAGGTGACGGGTAGGGCACACTAGCGACGCCAATCGATTGTAATTTTTAGCTACAAAACTGGATCTATTTTAAACAATATCGGGGTTACGACCTCTCAGCAAACACTTATACTATATATTAAATAACCATGAACAAATGTTTGGTCCAGTTTTTGTACGCGAAAAATTGATTCACGATTTTTCGCGTACGCGTTGAACCCAACATTTTTGCATGGTTATTCAATAAATAGTATAAGTATTTGCCGAAAGGTTGTAACCCCGAAATTGTTTAAAATAGATCCGGTTTAGTAGCTAAACATTGAAATCGATTGGCGTCGCTAGTGTGCCCTACCCGTCATCTTAAGAAAAAATTAAGGCTACTGTGGCGTCATCTTTGCATTTTAAAGAAGTTAAGACACTAAGTGGTTTTCTATCTACAAATATCACCGAGTATTATTTGATTCTGTTTCTAAGTGATATTTAGCCGTAGTAGTGCTGTAACTCCTCAGCCCCCAACACTGCTCCTTGTACGGGAATCTCTGGAAATGCAGACAAGAGCCAATTAGATTTACATTCTACAACTATAATCATGCCACTATATTCTGAACATATTTAAGGCAAGAGTGAACAGACATCATCAAACGCGTATCATCCTAGACCTCATCGTCGCTTTCCATAAAATGCGATTGTAGTCAAGCGTTAGCCTATTGACTAAAAAAAAACATTCAAAATGATTTATTATTACGAGTATTTAGTCACCTGTTTTGCAAATAACAAAATCATAAGGTTACCACAAACTCAGATTTCTTCCACCAAATAATAGTCATAGAACCATGAATTTACATAATTTTTGTCGATGGCGATATTAATAGGGGGCATTTTGGGGACTATATTTCATAGGGTCCTCCCGCCCCAAAGCGAGCAAAAACAGCGTATTTGTCTTTCACAAATTATTGTTTTCAAAAAAGTATCGTCTTTAATCAAGTTTTGACAGTTTGCAGTAACGACATGGGCTATTCTCTGTTGTTTAAAAATGTACTTAATTTAATTTTCATTACGACCAGGTAGAAGGAACTACAAGAGAAGCATAGAATAACAAAAATGAAGTAGTTAAAATGATATTTACAATAACTACGGTAAGTTACTCTAAGAAGTATTTATCTAACTACATACTAAGTACATTGTACACTAATAAAACATCTGAAGCATGCAACAGTAAAGTATAAGCTTTGTTATTCTTCTGTAGTAAACCAGTCATTAGTCCTTTTAGAGTACATTCTGTATTTTAGGAAACATGATTTCAAGTTTATCATATATCATATAATATTATAAATGCGAAAGTAACTCTGTCTGTCTGTCTGTCTGTCTGTCTGTCTGTCTGCTACTCTTTCACGCCAAAACTACTCAACGGATTTAAATGAAATTTGGTATACAGATAATCTAGACCCTGAGAAAGAACATAGGCTACTTTTTATTGCGAAAAGGGGGTTGTAAGGGATTGAAAGGGGGGTAAAAAGTTACTTTTCCACGCGGACGGAGTCGCGGGCGGCCGCTAGTCTTTGATAAAAAGTTACACTTCTCTACAGTCAGATACATCTAGACGTTGCCTCAATTTATATTGAACTTAATGTATTTGACTCTAAGTTAAGATTTGTTTGAGGACAAACCTTTAACCAAAGGTTTTTTTTTATGTAGACGGATCGCCTGATGATAATAGATTGCCGCCGCCCATGGACGCCCGCGACAACAGTGGAGTCACAAGTGCACTGCCAACCTTTCAACCCCCCTTTACCCTCACTCACGCAGCGAAATACAGCACAGTGCTGCTTCACGCCGGTTTTCTGTGAAGCTGTGGTATCACTGCGGTCGAGTCGTCCCATTAATGCCGAAGCGTGGCTCTCCCACGGTCAAAAACGTCTCCCTACATACCTAGTTTTTTAAAATTATGGGCAAGTGATTAGTAAGTTAACTTTTCGTAAGTTACTACAACCATAGAAAGTAAATGTTTAGTAAATTATAATGATTCTTATAATGATCATATTCAAGTTTAATAGTTTAATGATAAAAGTTGGAACTTGGATTTAATTTGCTAATAAATATGTATTACAAAATGTCTTTTATGAATTATAGACCTCCATAAACCAAATAATATTTATTATAGATGAATTTATTAGTGGAAGTAAAAGAATCATGAGCCATTTATCCTATGAAAATTCAAAGAAAAACTTGAACCAGTTAATCAACAAAATACAGAGTCCATCTCTCAGTCATCAAGTCACAACATACCTCAGTCAGTCAACAGTCAGTCTTTTTCAAACTTGAACGATCTTGTTCCCGCGAAGAATGAATTTCACATCTTTTCTTCTGTTTGTTTCGCTCTCCGTTTTTGCTGTTGTCATTGGTTTTTCTGTTGTAGTTGTCGTCGTCGTTGTAGTAGTGGTACTACTCGTGGTAGTCAAGGGATCAGGGAGGAAATCAGCGGGAAGAACGCCAATTTCATTGTCACTTACTACCGGCGTAGGGTAGAGTGGAATTTGGCCCTTTTTTAACATATCTTGGTATTTCTCTAAACCGGAGAAAGTTGGGATGACTTCAGCAGACCGTTGAATGTTCTCATTCATGTAGTTAGCCAACTTCTTTAAATTGTGGCTGATCTTTTGGACTTTTTCTGGGGTGAGGCCGGTTTTGTGATAGCTGGGGACGTGGGCGAGTTTTGAGGACGCGTAGCTGAAAGGTTGTTGGGGGTGTCGGGGGTCGTAGTCTGGGTAGGCGTCGACCATGGCGGGTTCGCCGTAGGAGTTGACGGCGTCCCAGGTCATGGGTTTGAAGGGGGGTATTGGTTGGGGTGGAGGCGGTGGTTGGTGAGAGAGATAGTCTTGATTGGGGCTGGGGGCGTAAGAGTGTTCGACGTGTGCTGGGGCTGCGGGGGTGAAGACGTTTTTGATGGCGCTGTAGACTGTGTGAAGGATGGAGGGTGGCGGCTCGAGGGGCGTGTGGCCTATGCTTGCGTGGCCTACGTCGTGTGTCTCGCTGGGGGCCACGTCGCCTCCCAGAGGCGTCAGTATCACAACGCCGGCGTGAACCCCATTCAGTTTCCCTCGTCCTGTCTCAAAAAGTCAGTCATAAGTTACGTCAGACCTGTCTGTAATAGGAACAACGTTGAGAAACGAGGAAGCTGTGTACCTTGGATGGTTAAACGGAACTTCCTCCTTTCTCGTCTAATTGGTTCTACAAATAGGTAGGTATCTAACAAAATTATTAGCTAGAAAATACTAATTTACTACAATCTACATCAATTACATGTCTAAGAGTCCAACATCCTTTACTTTCGTAGGATTTTACGTTATTTTTAAACTACATACTAAAATATTTTCTAAATGCTACTTGTATTTCTAATTATAACGATCTAAAAGGTAATGGTAAAGCATTAAATAATATCGTAATCTTTATATCTAAGTATCTAAAACCGTACCTACACATAACCAGCCCACTTAGTAAGCGGCTACGTTGATTAAAACTCACGCTTAGATCAATTGCCAAACTTTTTTATATTAAATAATACCTATTCTTCGAAAGTAAACAGGAATATTCTCGTACATCTGGTCCCCTAGAAATTAAGTTAATAAAACATATTATGCTGAATGTTATTTATTTAAGTCACGTCACTACTAGGACGAGAGGGTTTCGTAAATACGCAATTGGCGGTTACTAGATAATTTTGTCATGTGATGGAAACTGGTATACATAGAAATAAAAATAACGAGAAAGCGTTGGTTCCAAAATTTTTGGAATAATATGACTACAACTATTTATCAATAATCTGTCTCCCACACTTCGTTACTTAATTTAACTATTTATTACTCTTAAAATGGCATGTCAAACGACTGAAAGTGACGAAGCAATGTATAAGTAACTTTGAGATCTATTTATTACTCATATTATGCAATAAATAGCTGATTGATTGATTGACACTTTTTGATTCGCTGGAGTCCCTCTAAATTCTCGAATTCAATGTAGCGACAGCACACATTAAGTGCAGTCCAAAACAGAGCTGCAGGCAATTAAATATTAGAAAGGCTATTAAGCTAACACTTAATTAACCTTTAATTAAACTCACGTTCATAGAAAAATGTGTTCAATGTAGGCCACATGACCTTCTATTTGTAGCCCAGATTATGAGCTCGATCTTTCCGCTGCGTTATGTAAATCGACGGAAGCGATTCTTCTAAACAATCACGTAACTTGCAACAGGGCTACCATCTGGTGATTTTTTATGATACAGATTTGTAAGCAAACTCAGGAGATAACAGAATAGTGTCACACTAGGTACCTGTTTCTATGGAATAACATCCAGTGATACGTTGTGTGTCACACGGGCCTAGATCCGTGCCACGAAATGAGTCCCGAGGCATAACATAGAACTAAACTTTAGAATCTTCGCACCTTATTATAAATCGCGATCTAAAGTTGTTTCCGTACTAAAGCTCATGTCATCCCGTTCCAACACGCAATGTTAAAAGGGGCTGGCACGAGTTTTGTTCCGCGACTATCCTCATTTAGCAATTTGTAAAAAGAGGGATTGGCTTTAAGACCATAAACCTGACCGGCAACGCGTCGACGCGTTTGAAATGTGGTACTGGAGGAGGATGCTCGGAATTCGTTGGTCTGGGTTTCAGACAATTTAACCTATACGAACCGAGCTCAAAATACTAGTGAGATTCAGCACCACATTGTCCATTGGACATCGACAACGGTAGGTCAGACAGACGGCAGTTACTTCATTTTGATACTAACTCTTGGATCGTGACCCAAGCATACCCCGGGTTCGGAACACGCTGGGATTATGATATCAGACAGGAGATTAAGGTCAGAGATTAAGGAGATAGAAAAACACTTGTGACTCCAATGCTGTTACTGATGTCCATAGGCAGCGGCAATCGCATACCATCAGGTGATCTGTCGGCTTATCTGCCACCTATCACATTAAAAAATATTACGTGGCGGTTCAGATTTATCACGGTAACTTTTTTTTATGTCATAGATGGAAGACGAGCAGATGGATCACCTGATGGTAAGCGATTGCCGCCGCCCATGAACACCCGCGACACCAATGGAGTCACAAGTGCGCTACCAACTTTTAAGCCCTCCTTCCACCGGATTGGGCCCCCTCACCTTGGCTACACCTTGGGTAACTTGGATACCCTCACTCACGCAGCGAAACACAGCACAATGCTTCACGCCGGTTTTTTGTGAGGTACTCAATAACTTGACCTTTTGACCTGAGAAGGTCCTGAATGAAGACTTAAAATTGGAAGATGTCAGCGTTAGTCAACCCTACTGATAATATCAGGTATCATTGAACAATTTTCAAGTACTTTCACAGTGTAGTCCGGTCAAGTCTTTGTTCAGATTAAGGTAATGTAACGGATTGCACTGATTCTATCTGACTTCTTAAAATATACTCGGAATTGCTGTAATTTATAATCACCCGTAGTGTGATAGTTATAAAGTGCATTATTCTCTCTCTCATCTGCTAAGATAGTGAGGTGTAGCTATACGCTAAGATGATATTCTGGATTGGCTCCAAAACTGTTGCTTTTGAGCCCGATGTACGCATAGACCGTGATTCAGAATTTGGGGAGCCTGATAATTACAATGAAGCGACTGCCATCTGATTTTCGCAACCTATTATCTAATAATAAATCTTCATCATCATCATCAGCCTATCGCAGTCCACTGCTGGACGTAGGCCTCTCCAATTGTTCGCCACTGTGATCTATCCATGGCTTCTCGCATCCAGCTCTTGCCACCCATCCTGCGCAGATCGTCCCCCCACCTAGCCAGAGGGCGCCCTACATTACGTTTGCCAAGACGCGGTCTCCACTCCAGAACTCGTTTACCGAGATCGAATCCGAAATGAGGTGATCCGGCAGAGAACCAAAGTTATCGACATTGCTCACCGGATTAGCAAGCTTAGCAAGCCGCAGAACCGACAACCGATGGGGTAGTAATAAATAAACATATTTAATTAAAAATTAACATATTTACTACAAAAAGCCAGCATACTCAATACATGTAGGATAACCAGAAAGTTTTTATCGTCTGGATCCACAACCCTTAACACTATGACGCTTGACTGAGGTCTGCGTCATAGGAAGTTTTACCCGCCTTTTTTAAGGTCGGAGAAAGATGCGAAGTCTTAAATATAATAATAATAACGTTTATTCTCACCATGATCAATATTTTATATTGTACAAACAATTACAAACGCGTTATATAAGTAGGGTAGGTAACAAAAATCTTAAGTTCGTAAAAGTTACAGTACACTAAAGTAGGAACACACAGTGAGAACTATGGCGGGTTAACACCTGAATTAGGAATATCCTGTATCTTAATTAAATATTAACAGGAGAGCTAGACCAACTGCAGCATGGTTACACGTTTCAAAAAAACTATCCGAAACGTGCAGGTTTCCATTTTCGTCACAATCTTCTTTCTCCTAACCGCCGAGCAATTCAATGGTAGAAATACACACATACATTTTATAGCGCATCTGTGATGTTCTTAATGCGGGAATACTGAGCAGTTTCCGGTTGATATTTTCGTAGGTTTCTAAAAGCAAGACCAGATGACGCTACTCTCACTATCAATAGGCTATTTGACAAAATTCTGAAAACTATCTTTGGGCATTCATTTGTTTATAAGGAGCCTTAAAAAAAAACTTTTATTTTAGATATTTTAATTAAAAAACGAAAAAGAAAATGCAATATTCAAACATGTCGCAAAAACGCGTCTTTTAGCAATATGGTGGCCGGTGACGTAGATTGTCCATAAATAAACATTGAGCTTGTTGGTGTTTCAGTGTTTCTTTCAAATAGTTTTGATTTTCTCTTGACTTTTTTTTGTTGATTTTTTCCTATTAAGGAAAGGCAATCAACCATAGGCAGTAGACTTACGCATAATCTACGTCACGGGCCGTTTTTAGTCACGTGACCCCTGTTTAAAATAAAATAATTTTAGAAGACGAATTTTGATGAAATAATGCAATATTTGTATATCTTTTTCTTCATTTTTATGCAATTTTTTTATCTCTCGTTATTACTAATCACTCCACAAAAAATATATTAACACTGATGTTATAAAAGAAATGTATATTTTTTATCACTGTCAAATAACCTATTAAAGTTCCTTTTTTGTCTATGATAGAAAATATTTGATAAACCAACCTTCATCATGCATGACATTTACAGTCCTGCTATATTTAATTTTATTTTACGCATAAGAAAATAGAAATAAAAGTAAGCAAGTAAAATATGTATAAAGTTTCGTTTTGCATCATTCTCTGTAATTTAAAATACATATTAATTATAAAGTATTAAGATATTTACTGTTATAAACCTAAAACAATTTTCCCAAAAATTGGAGACCACATGAAATATCATACCACACCTAACATTTACAGTGACTGATGGCGCCATCTAGCGAATCACTTGAAAATTTTTAAATACCGACTGGAAAACTGCTCATGACAGTAATAATACCACCGGAGTAATACCACGGCCTCACAGAAAACCGGCGTGAAGCAGCACTGTGCTGTGTTCCGCTGCGTGAGTGAGGGTACCGGAGGCCCAATCCAGGGGGGAAAGGGGAGTTTAAAGGTTGGCAGCGCACTTGTAACTCCACTGGTGTTGCATGTGTCCATGGGTGACAGCAATCGCTTACCATCAGGTGATCCGTCTGCTCGTCTGCCTCCTATGTCAAAAAAAAAACAGACGAAAAATGTTAATTGCGTAAGCCAAGTGTTTGTTTTTACACATATGATTTCAAAATCAATAGAGTTTTTATCGTTTGAAGGTAAATATAAAAATATATCATACTAGCTGACCCGACAGACTTCATCCTGTCAAAAAAATTTGTAATGTGGCAACAAATAAAACTCAAATTGATTCTACGTTTTAGTTAGAAAACGTTTGTATGTTAAAAAGAAAAGGGCTGTTTTTAGAGTTTTCCCGACAATTATTCGATTTTTTCTCGCCGTAAGAACCATCCTTGGACTTCAACGAACATTTTAAAAAGAATTGGCCAAATTGGTCCAGGCGTTGTTGAGTTATGCGCTTACCAACACATTTTGCGATTCATTTTTATATTATAGATTTTAGCTTCTTTTCATATTAGTTAGGTAGGTATACCTACCTCTCTGCAACTGACGTAAAGTTCTGAAAAATGTATGCAAATGCAAAACTGCAGAAAACCAATCAGCGTTACTTTTACTCATTATTCATAAGACTTGCTAGGTGCATACAAAGCTATATTAATATTCATGAAGTTGTACGATGTGACTGTTGCGTATAATTGTGTAATAATCACTTTTCATTCATTCATTCATAATGGATGGAATGGATAAATAAATCAGGACAATAACAATATTTTAAGGTGTCCACTGAAACGCAAGATCATGAAGACTAGAAGCAGTGCAAGATCGATCAAAGTGGCGCTCTCAGTATCTACTGAATCGCAAACGAAGTATCCATATGGGAAACCCTTGGTTCCAATAAAGCTAGCACTTATTATCATTCTGAACACAAACTGTGTCATTAACTTGTAATTGTTTAAGTCTTACACCTAGCGGATTTTGTCAAAAAAAATATTACATTATAGATTACGTTTGTCAACAAATTTATCAAAGGAAAATAAACTGATGAAATAATGAAATGCATTGAACTGTGAACCGCCTAATAATGAAGTTTCAATTACTTTTATAAGATTAAGAACTACACAATATTTTTAAGGAATTTGTACGTTTTCAAGTACTTATGCGAGTACTTATGAGATGTGTGTGTATATATATATATTTTTTTCTTCTTAGTTAGTCTTTATGTTTTTTATCTTCCTTTGTCTTTGTTTATTTACTGTCAATAATTTTCTCGTCGTACTTTCTTCCTTCTGTCAATTTCTTGAATAATTTTACTTATACGTTTTATTTTCTTGTCTCATACCCCGGCGCATATTATGTGACTGTTCAGTTAGGTAGGTATTAAATTTATTTTTTTTGTTTGTGTTGCTACAACTCCCTTCTTTCCTTCTTTTCGTGAGCAGGCACACGATATGCCGCAGGGTCTCCCGCAGAATATCAGGGTCGCGACGTGTCAGCAATGACACGGCGCGACTAATGCTGAGCGGGCGCCTATTGGCACAAAGTTAATCTTATTTTTTTATATTGTGTTATTTTTATTTTGTTAATACTGTTTGTTTTTTTTTATTGTTTATTGTATGTGTTGTTATTTGTGCCAATAAATGTTTTATTCATTCATTCATTCAAATCGGTATCTGTCCTATAAGGAATCATTATAGGTGTTCAGCTTTGATCCAAACTCGGTCTCTATCCTTTACGCTCAAAAAAGTAGTTTATAAACAAAATTTACTTGTACACTGACCCTAAAGCCCACATAGCACATTATGTAAAGACAATATTAAGATTACCATCAGAGGTATGAAATGACATCAACAACAAGTCTCAAGTTACGATTACGAGTAAAACCTCTTTGCTGTGAAGCAAGAAGTCTGCTTTAGTTTCAATTGCTTCATCGAAATCTGATTTTACGAGTGTGTTACGTTTAAACTCGATATCCTATTACCTTTAGCTAGAGGAAAGAAATAACTTATTTTCTCTATCCAAAGGTTGTGTGACAGAAATCGCTAGAAGCGACAAGACCGCCTTATTATAGAAATATAAAATAATTTATTTCCTGACAAAAAACATAGAAATATTTATACAAAGAAATAGGTATACATAGTGTCAGTGAAAATGGCGTTCACTCAACATAATGTCGTGCCGTCTACTGACGTCGCGGCGCTGGTCTTCCGTGAACACCTCGAGAGACCACTGCGATGCGCACGAGAAACACTGTATTATGCACAACCAAATTTACTGTCTGTTGTTGTTGTATCATACTTGTATTTTGTTTTTGTGCAATAAAGAATATCTATCTATTTATCTATCTGGTAGGATATTACACACCTACATTTCGACCAACCCAATTCCGATGCTTCTATCTATGGTATAGCGCTATCATTCCATGCAAATCTGACGTCATACCATAGATTTATCAACGGATAAAGATTGATCGAATCAGGGCTAAATGTAATGAAATTAGAATCACATTTTCCGTCAAATTAAAAAATAAGGAGTGGTATGGTATATTATAACAATCAGAAGCCTTGAATCAGAACTTGGATAATTATTTATGTTTTTGATTGAATTTAGCAAGGTCAGTCATTTTCTTTTTACTATCAAAGCTATACCTACATGACATTCTATAGGTCTTCATCTAACAGCATGGAGAGATTTTCTAGTCGAATCAATTTTCATAAACGAAACTAAAATATGCTAAGTATGTGGGTTTTGCTACTTGGCCCTTTCCATATTTCTTTTAACAACATTTTGTATTCATTTTGTGTTATCAATTGACCGTAAAATAGGAGTCGAAGGGCCAAATTTAGCAATTTTCAAATAATGATCATAATCACACTTTGACCGTGCTTTCACTATACTAATCAGAAGTTAAGGAGTCATTTCTCGACCCGTTTAGCGAAGTGGTTTGTGCGCGGGTAGAAACGCAAAGGTCGCGGGTCCGAATCACGCACCAACACAAATGTTTGTTGATGAAACAGATATTTGTGTCGCGTCTGGGTGTTTATGGTACCTTCGTTGCTCCTGGTCCCTGGACCAGTTGGGACCTGAACCTTAGATGTTGTCTCAATTTATTTATTTATTACTATAGTTTTTAAATTGGTGAGTCAGTCCACTTTACATTAAATTACTGCTGGGAAGAAGAAGAAGGTTGCTTCTTATAGAATGTTTATGAATTCTCACATATTTTTTACTTCATGTTTATAATCTTATGTCCATAAGACCGACATTTGGATTATACGTTTTGCCATTATCAAGAGTACCAGCGACCAGTGAAATACAGTCTTGTCTGTTACGATTACCATTCACCAGTTTTAACCAGAAAACCGGTGTAATATCAAAATTCACAAATGAACAGCTACTCCACGCATGATTCAAGCTGCAGCCTGCAGCCAGCGAAACCGGTTGGCGATATAATGCACTTTCACTGGGAACTTAATGCAAAGGGTGATATATTGTGGTGCAGGATTGCATCTTCCGCGAGAAATTGTTATGCAACGATTATGGATTTGTGTGTGATTATTTTTTAGGTGACGGGTAGGGCACACTAGCGACGCCAATCGAATTTTAATTTTTAGCTTCTAAACCAGATCTATTTTAAACAATTTCGGGGTTACAACCATAGAGTGTATTGAATAATTACAACCTCTCGGCAAACACTTATACTGTATATAACATAACCATGCAAAAATGTTGGGTTCAACGCGTACGCGAAAAATTGATTTTGGCATGAATCCATTTTTCGTGTACAAAAACGGACCCAACATTTGTACATGGTTATTTAATATATAGTATAAGTGTTTGCCAAGAAGTTGTAACCCCGTAATTGTTTTATTTTAAACATCCGGTTTGGTAACTAAAAATTAAAATCGATTGGCGTCGCTAATGTGCCCTACCCGTCACCTTAATGGATTTGTCTGCGGTTAGTTGGTGAAGCGTCAGTTGCTTTGTATTTAATATAGACATTTCTGATATTTGACTTGGAATGGTCCTGCCTTTCTATATTAAAGTTCAGTTTATTAAGTCACATAATATCTTTATAGCTATATTTTGATCATATAGTTGATTGAAGATCAGACGACTTTAAAAAAGTATACTCTCTGGTCTCCTGTATTTTACATTCTCAGTGTACATAATATTTATTGTAACGTATGAATTTTGAGTCCTCTACAATTCATAATTTTAACAAGCCAAGTTCTCGTTCTTTGTTTTGGATAGTTATTCTTAAATTCTAGGGAAAATAAGATGAAGTTTTCTTATTATTGAAATGTATGCGCCAAGTTAATAACAACATATTTTCATGCTAATCTAAAATAGGTTTTATATTATTAATCGGTATACAAATTCATGCAACACATACACAATCTTGTCGCAATTCTCTACTACACCATGCAATAAGGAACACAGAAACCTTTGTCGTAACTCCAAAATCGTCTATCATTTTTAATGTTGCCTCCAATTTGACAAACTGAAATTATTGGGCGAACCTTAAATTACGCAGACACATATTTAGGTTTCGTCACGACAAAAATGTCCATTTCCGTCAGCTAGGGAAAGTGAACAAGTATGCAAATGTATTTTTGGTCATGCTTTGAAGGCCGACGGCGTTTAAAATCTAGGACATGCTTAGGAGAAATCATAATATGCTAAAGGTTAACATCAGATTCGAAGACGAGGAAATAAACATAAACAAGATTTCAAATGAGATATAATCCAAATTTTGTGTAATACCATAATCTGGAAAAAGTTGGATGAAGAAAGATGGACAAAATACTACTATAGCTTTAAATCGTATAAACAGAAACTACTAGATACTCAGAAAGACTCATGGCAATGACTGAGATAGAATTTGTTACGTAGCCTGAAAGAGATTCAGCAATAAATGGACACAGGTAGGATTTTTTCATTCGTAAACTATGTTTCAGAAATGGGCAAAATATCTCTTGACTATTTAGGTATCGAAAGATTGCACATTCATCAGAATAATCAATGAAAATAAGTTGGAAAAGACATGAGAATTAAAAAGACCAGATTGATTGAGAGTGATCAAAAAAGAGACATCGATAAATCTGGGACAACTGGAAGGATAAGAAAGATACTAATAGCAACCTCTGGGAAAGATCAGACAGATCAATTACTAATTGATCCAAAACAAGATCAAGGAAGACCTTAAGAATTTGGTACAATAAAATTGAAGAAGTTAAATAAGTACACAAGAATGGAAAGTTATGGAAGTAACATCCGAAGACAAGGTACAAATCCTTACCATACAACTTCGCTAACTAGATCGTAATATCGCTCCCACAGTTCTGCGGAGGGGAACGGAGGTGGTTCTGACAAAACCTCGTCTGTGATAGACGACATCACTATTGCCTCTGGAAAATAAAACATTCTAATTTAGTACGTGACATCATCATATAAATTGACATCTTCAACGTCCCAATCAAGATTACTTTCACGTAGGTGACAGGGCATCAAACAATATTTAGCATGCACACGTAGAGGGAACTTTGCTTTAAAAACACCTACCAACATTTATTTTGAACAACATCTTCACCTTTCCATTACTGCGTTAGGACAATATTTCAATTCCTTATTTTATTTACGTAAGGACTAACTATTATCAATATTGCTTCAGTTAATCTTACCTATGTAAGTTTCAATTAAATATATTATTTATTTATTTTTATTTTTTTTATGTAATAAGGCAGACGAACAGACGGATCACCTGATGGTAAGCAATTGCTGCCGCCCATGGACACCCGCGACACCAGTGGAGTCGAAAGTGAGCTGCCAACCTTTAAACCCCCCTAACCCCCGGATTGGGCCTCCGGTACCCTTACTCACGCAGCGAAACACAGCACATAGCTGCTTCACGCCGGTTTTCTGTGAGGCCGTGGTGTCAGTCGAGCCGGCCCATTCATGCTGAAGCTTGGCTCTCCCACGGCAAAAATTTCGAGGCGGTAGATAATATGAAGTTCTTGTTTTTTGAAACACCCCTAATAACATTGGTAGTTGTTAATCGGAGCACTGTACTGTGACGAAATATTATTATCGTCTGCTGTCACATTTTTATTTGGAACAGCTATGTAACCCATTGTCTAGAGCATAATACTATATTATTTTGTGATATTGATTGAACTTCATAACGATCAAATTGAACAATGTTACATACATAAGCTATTGTTCTTCAGACGAGCAATTGTGTACATATCAGCTTTGATGTTTTTTTTTTTGCCAATATTTATTAATTTAGGTAAATAGGATTGTTATCGTTGTTTCTGTTACCAAATTCAGTTTTGATTTATCTGCTAGCAGCCCGAAGTGTGAAAGACGACCCAAGACTTATCTAGGGTTACTTAGATCATTTCAAGTAAATATTATTGTCATAAATAACAGATTACATGGGATTTTAAAGCGGGAAATACGCATTTGCAAGATTTAATTTATTATTTTATCGAAGAGTAGGTACGAGTATGTTAT
Organism: Marasmia exigua; assembly: GCA_019059595.1. Classification (NCBI taxonomy): domain Eukaryota; kingdom Metazoa; phylum Arthropoda; class Insecta; order Lepidoptera; family Crambidae; genus Marasmia; species Marasmia exigua. The sequence goes on from CM032468.1 coordinate 17,446,818, forward strand.
TGTTATTATACCAAATACCTAAAACAACAAACTACGTTGGCGTCGTGTCTTTGTTCAATTTGTGATAAAGAGTTAGTTAAATTTGTATGTTATTTGTTACAAATATTGGGATTCCCAACATATACATTTCTTTTAAGGCGACGGGTAGGGCACACTAAACCGGATCTATTTTAAACAATTTCGGGGTTATAACCTCTTGCCAAACACTTATATTATTTAGTCAATAACCATGCACCGATGCGGACCCAAAACTTGTACGCGAAAAATTGATTCTCGCTAAAAGTGGCCGCTTTTGGCGGTAATCAATTTTTCGCGTACAAAAACGGACCCAACATTTGTGCATGGTTATTTAATAAATAGTATAAGTGTTGACCGAGAGGTTTAAACCGAAATTGTTTAAAATAGATCCACTTTAGTAGCTAAAAATTAAAATCGATTGTCGCTAGTGTGCCCTACCCGTCACCTTAAGTTTTAGATACTTTCCATCCTCTTATCATCATCAGCCCATTTAAGTCCCCACTGCTGGGGCACGGGCCTCCCTCAATCACATGAGGGGTAATTGCCATACTCACCACGCTTGGCAGACGGGTTGGCGAGGGTTTTGATATAAATGCAGAGTTTTCCTTCTCTGGGTGCTAATGATCATGCTAGCAGCTTTACCTTAGTCGCCTTTTACGACACCTCGGTAAGAGTGAGGGTGGCCTATTCTACTCTGCCGGGGACCACACGGCTGTGTCCTGCAATCCTCTTATAATTCTTGCTAAAACTGATTTTACTGTGGATACCTGTAATATTTAAGATATTGATTGTGAACGTGTAACCGTGAACCAGTTGGTCTGATTCTCCTGTGTAAGGGTTTCGAAAGTCAGACGGCAATCGCTTCATTGTTAATTACCAGACTCCCCGAATACTGGATCATGGTCGAAGCGCACCCCGGGCGCCGCTTAGGACGCAAATTGAACATTATTAATAAGTGTAATACCTACAGTAGCACACAATTAAAAATCTGTTTCCATTCGTTTTTGCAAGAACAATAGACGTCCTAGCAAAAAACACTTCTTTCTGTCCCTCTTTATACTAAATAAATAAAGTAGGTACAAACATTGAGAGCACATTGAGAGTAATGGTTACCATAAAATGTAAATTAACCGGAACCAACGATATTCTCGTTTCTCACACTATGTAAATTGTAAGTTACCTATTCCAAATAACAAATGCATTTTAGCTAGTCATTCTAGTACTTACAATACTTGGGTAAGAATAAGGCTATTGTCTATTGAAACATAAAGTTGGTTGAGTCCGTAAACGCAATGACGTTATGATTTATGAATGAACAAGGCTCCAAAAATGGGTGTATTCCCGCTGTCCACCCTCTGCTTGTCCAGCCCGGGTGGACAGTGAAACAATTGTTAAAAAAAATCCCGCTGTCCACCCCTTCTTGGTTGAAAGAGGGGGTGGACAGCGGGATTTTTTTTAACAATTGTTTCACTGTCCACCCAGGGTGGACAAGCAAAGGGTGGACAGCGGGAATAAAGCCAAAAATGTCTGGAAGTGATCTTTATCATCGATACAACAAGGATTTCAATTTATTAACAATATGACCGTTACCGTTTCGCATCCTATTATGTTGGTACTCTTTCATCATCAGCGCTATAAAAAAATACATATATTTTGTATCTACATAATATATGGTTCCTACAGGTAAATGGAACTAAGGAAGTCTTTAACCTGCTCAAAATACTTAGCTTTAGCACAGAATATTAAACAGCTAAGGGTGAATTCGATCAACCATATTCCGATACTAAATCTATGGTATTTTTATTATTTGATAGAAATGGGGTAAGCCTTGCGTCTCATAACCACTGTGACCAGTAGGTGATCTATTGTGGCAGCCCCATAACCTATTACAGCACCTCATGTAGCTCCAGTTCCAGGATAAAACCGAGAATGGAACTGATGGAAGAGTTTTTGATCTCGTCTGCCGAGATCATGTGTGCTCCCAGGTGCCGGCTTCTGCAGCTGTGCAGCGCTATGCTCTCGTCAAGGACGTGGATAATCGTTTCCTCGTTCTCGCGACAGAACCTCTAGAAGTGAGGGCTGGCCACCAGAAATCTATGGTATAGCGCTGTCATCCAAAACAAATCTGATGTTATAACATAAATTTATCCCCGGATAAAGATTAGTCCAATCGAGCCTAAATCAAGTACGAGTATAGCATAAGTAGGTGCTTCAATAGACGGAAAGCTTTCAAGCTTCAATAAAAGTTACGTGTGTATTTAAACTTGTACGACAATCTTTGCATCTCAGTTCCGGAGAGCATCGGAACAACTCCCACAGCTGTTACGTGACTGACCTCTTGTAACACTTTGTGTTTTATATGCAGATTAGCACGGTAGTGCTCTCGCCAAGACAAAACAAGTTTGTAATGTCAATTTTCTTGTAATAAAATTATTGCTATGATGTTTATAAGCTGAAGAAATCCGTTAATGCGAAATTTATTACCTTACTCTATAAATCATCATCATTTCAGCGAATAGACGTCCACTGCTGGACATAGGCCTTCCCCAATGTTCTCCACACAGATCAGTCCTGTGCCGCCCGCATCCAATGGATTCCCGCGATCTTCACCAGATCATCGGTCCACCTTGTGATGGGTCTGCCACGGCTGCGACTTCCTGTACGTGGCCTCCATTCGACGACCTTTCCGCCCTAACGGCCGTCTGTTCACCTCGCTATGTGCCACTTGAGACATGCAATCCTTTGGGCTATGTCTATGACCTTAGTTCTCCTGCGGATCTCATCATTTCTCTCTCACTCTATAAATAAGGCACAATTTACCTAAACAATTAAGTTTTAAATAAGTAACTAATAATGTAGTAGCAGCGTAAATAGTTATTTTTCATTTAAAAAGAAGGTAGGTATGTGGAACACAACTTCTAACACAAAAAATTATTTAAATGGCACAATAAGGTGTGTAGATCTGGGAACATTTACATCCCTTTAATCACGCGTTTGACTAATCATTCTGGAACCCCATACCAAAATGACCAAGTCACGTGACCGACTTTTTTTTTATGTGATAGGTGGCAGACGAGCAGACAGATCATCTAATGGTAAGCGATTGCCGCCTACCCTCACTCACGCAGCGAAACACACTATAGCACAGTGCTGCCTTATTATCTTATTTCACCCACCTGCGTACTGCCTTACGTATGCATCTAAGCAAATCGGAAACACACCAGAACCCCGGACTTTACGTAATGCGACCTCATGTCACGCTTCTGTGTTACTTTTAAACATGTAAGTGTTACATGTGTCCCGAAAACAAACTCATATTTCAAGATTTTTTGTTTCTGCTGACAAGCGTGATGTAAGAAAAATTTTATGGTTATTTAAGTTAGGAAATACTCTTTAGTTAGGAATAAAAATGTTTTACTCATTTTGAAGTTTACATCGTGTTTTTTTAACCATCTTACTCACTTATCGACATTATACCGATGGAAACAATATTTTTCCCTAAAGAAAATAGGTCAAATCTAAAAAAAACGATTTCCGATACAAAATGCTCCTATCAACTATTCATTTTTGTATGGGGATGTTTTTTTCCCGAGTTTAGACTCTATGTTGCTTGGGAAAAAATGATTGTTTTCATCAGTATGAATCCCTCGACAGTTGATAAAGATGGTTGAAAAAACATGTTATTATAAATACTAACATTACCCACTACAAATACGTTATGGTATAAATACGTTGGTTTAATCAAATCGGAATTTGATTAAACTTTGTCAGAGGACACACTGGCCGTGTGGTCCCCGGCAGAGTAGAATAGGCCACCCTCACTCTTACCGAGGTGTCGTAAAAGGCGACTAAGGTAAAGCTGCTGGCACACAGAGAAGGAAAACTCTGCATTTATATCTAAACCCTCGCCAACCCGTCTGCCAAGCGTGGTGAGTATGGCAATTACCCCTCATGTGATTGAGGGAGGCCCGTGCCCCAGCAGTGGGGACTTAAATGGGCTGACGATGACGATTATCAGAGGACAAATCTTTGGCATGAAGTCAGATTCGTATAGAAAGACAGCCCTATTCCATAAATTTAGTATCGGATTAAGATTGCCCGAATCGGCCTTAAGGGAATTTCATACACCTACTTGCATATTATTTTTTTCTTTAAGATACAGGGTAAAACTACTTAAACATTATCTCAAAATAAAATAATGGTTAGTTACTTAATGTAAATTAATGAAACATGACGTATAAAAAAAATATAATATTACAACATTTATATGTCTGAATAGACAAAGGACAGAGTAACACATTTTATTATACGCATAATACGTTACCTACAATTTTTCATTAATCTAAATAGTATCAGCCTATATCTGTCCCAGTGCAGGGCAGAGACCTCCATCATAGAAATCAAGTTATCGCTACTATGATGACATTAGGCTTAATCACCACGCTTGCCTAATACGGATTGGTGATCACAATCCCGAGCTATGTTTGGAAAATTCGAAACATTGGTACAAACTGCTAAGGAATGGAACAACTTGCCTGATTCTGTATTCCCAGAGAGCTACAATTTGGGTGTCTTTAAGTCGAGAGTAAATAGGCTTCTTCTGGGTAAGCACGCTACATCAGACCTTATTGTCATTTTCCATGAGGTGAGATGAGGTCGAGTGTAAACCCATTTGATATATATAAAAAAAAACGAGATCACGGTACTTAAACCACTAGTCCAACGGGGCGATGGAATAATCTGTTTAACCTAAAATCTATGTAAACGATAGATACTTTTTAGATCCCTAATATCTTTTCATTGTAATAGTTAGCCTAAAACCATGTATGTACTGAATAAAAAACGATTGAAACGATTGAACTGAATAAGAAAGATTGATGACTGCCAATAAAGACCTACAGACGTACACGAATCGTACGTCTACGAAAAAGTTGCTTATAATCTCAAGGGTCATCACATGAGTTCTTCTCTCTCAAAAGTCACGACATGAAACATATTAACATTCTACGTCACACTGCAGTTTGTAACTGTAACTGGTTGCGTAAGATCTATCTATTACCAGGCTTGTTTATATTAGTGCTGCTGTGAGTCGAATTTTACCACTTGAGTCATTTTACTAGTAGTCAATAGTCCCGCTCTCAAATTGTATATTTTATATTATACTAGCCTTCGCCCGGGGTAGTATTCGTTTTGGTTTATCGCACAGAAATCTGACATACTGGTTGTAAACTAACTCTCCATTAATTTACAAACTCGATGAAGTTATAAATAGTGTAATTAACATGTTTTTTTATCTATACTATTTATAATTATAAAAGGTATACGTAACCCTAAAACACGAAACGCTCGCGCGATGTAATTTACACCTGGCGCCATCTATTGGTATAAAGTGGAACTTATGTCCCGAAACGAAGTGACCTATAACCATTGACACCTCTTATATTATTAACGATGCGGTCTACGAGTATACCTATAACAACGGTTTTTTTTTATAACTAATTTGTCTATATTTAGGTACTCGGGTAGTTGTCAAGTCACTCCAGTGATTCTCAAGGAAATACTTACTCCTATGAGGAACCTGTATGTAACCAGACGGTCAAATCAGAAATGTCTTAGTCAAGGCATGGAGGGTTTTCGCGTGTGAAAAATCCGCTAGATGGAGTACTATAGGAGTGATGTAAATATAAAATGTGATTGGTTATATTTAAATGTGATGTGTCAAAATGTCAATTTGAGATGTTGGACCTCAGTTCAACAGTACGCCATCTAGCGGATTTTACACACGCGAAAACCATCATCGAGTGAATATAAATTGTATCTTTTCAGACAATCAGACAGGGTACTGCTGACACGGTATTAAGAGCGCTTGGAAAAAAAATAACTCGAGTCATTTGATTAAAAGTCGAATAAAGTCACGTCACTAGTTTCCAGTTTGTTACCTTCTCCTGACGTAATGTAATAGGAGCGGTCTAATGTAGACGCCAATTCAACGTCGCCATTTTTTTGTTTGAAATAAATATCAAAATGGTTAATAGCCCGCGTAATGATACCCAATGTCAGGTATAAATATTGTGTTGTAAAAAAATACTACAATGCTACCTCACAGATAATACTCTTTTAAATACTTTGCAAATTATGACATGTTAGGATAATCCAACATATCTTTATACCTCATCATCAGCTCATTTAAGTCCCCACTGCTGGGGCACGGGCCTCCCTCAATCACATGAGGGATAATTGCCATACTCACCACGCTTGGCAGACGGGTTGGCGAGGGTTTTGATATAAATGCAGAGCTTTCCTTCTCTGGGTGCTGATGATCATGCCAGCAGCTTTACCTTAGTCGCCTTTTACGACACCTCGGTAAGATTGCGGGTGGCCTATTCTACTCTGCCGGGGACCACACGGCCTATACTTATTTGACGGTAATTTAGATGTACAAGGTGTATCTGTGAACATTTACATCCCTTTAACCACGTGTTCTACTAATTTTAACTTTTCATAAAAACTTGGTATTTTTGTATGGGGAATCGAAAAAAGTTTTGCTGAATTTCAAAAAGTCGTTGAACAAATGTTATTCAGAAGGGTTGGTAGAACACGTGCTAAAAGAGATGTAAATGTTCACAGATACACCCGTATTATAAGATCTGTACTAAAGTGTGGGCAGATTAAATTATATTAGACAAGATGGATTATTTAGGCGAACGCGTTACATCCTAGACCTTGTCGTCACTTTTCATCAGGTGAAATTGTGGTAAAGCGTTAGTTCCAAAAAAATAATATGGTCAAGTTATGTCTGCCAGTACTAAATTAAATACCTACAATTAAACGGATGTATATTATATTAAATTGTTGGTCTAGTGGTTTAAGTACCGAGCCGTGATCTCAGGTCAAGCAAAGAAGTATGTTCGAATTTTTCAAAGATTGGTTGGGCTTGTGATCACCAATCCGCATTAGGCAAGTGTGGTGACTAAGCCATAACTTGATTTCTATGATGGAGGCCTTTGCCCTGCAGTAGGACAGTATATAAGCTGATACTTAATACGGATGTAGGTACCAGATATGATTACATCTGGTATTAAAGAGATAGTCTTATATGTAATCGCATTAAATAGTTTATTTACGTTTCGCTATAGTAAACGCAATGACTCACGGCAGACGGTAGAGCAATGATTGAATATATCCCAGTTAAGTTATTCAAAATGGTCAGTGGGTTTAAAGGGAAGTAACTTTTATACACGAGCCAAAGATTCGTGGCAGCCGGTGTCATTTTTTTTAAGTGATTGCTGGCAGACGAGCAGACGGATCGCTTGATGGTAAGCGATTACCACCGCCCATAGACACCCGCGACACCAGTTGAGTCACAAGTGTGTTGCCAACTTTTAAACACCTTTTCCCCCGAATTGAGCCTCCGGTACCCTTACGTACGCAGCGAAACAGAGCATAGTGCTGTTTCACGCCGGTTTTCATTCATTAATTTTGAATAATATGAGTGTATAACACTCGTATCATTCATAAATAATGAATGAAATACCCTTTGATCTGCCGCGAGTTTTTGCGTTTAGTAGGTATATAGTAAGCATCGTCATCTTTATCTATAATATAGCAGCAATCAATGACACTTACCGTCCAAATGCGCAGGGTACTTATGCGACGCGAAGCCTGTGGGCGCAGACGGCGCCGTATGTGTGTAGTGCGCGGGCGCAGTCGGCGCGCCGTACCCGCTGGGAGGGCCGTACTCGACGTGTGCGGGTGGCGGTCCATACACTGCCGTAGCTGGAAATTAACGGTCCAATGGTTTATGTTGAGGCTTCAAGGGTAGATAGATCCAATTTTCAAGACAGAGTGAGGTCAAATGGGCTGGCTGATCCGTCAGTAGAGGGGAGAATCAAAGTGTCATGTATTTCTCATGCCACTCACCGCAACACTGATACGCAGACTTAAAGTTAAAACAAACAATACATACAAACAAACTATTAGGTACACCCAGCATTAAATAAGATAATAAGAAAGAAAGAAAACAATATTATTTTGGACATCACAACACACGTGTACAACATTTACAAAATAACAAACAAACAAAAAAAAAAACAGATTCAGAAAAAAAAGAAAACAAAACAAAGGAAAAACAAAATAATATAACATGACACAAAACGTACATTTAATTCTATTCAATTCAACTTGATTCAGTATTATTAATTAATACATACACATACATAATTAATACAATGATGTTTAGTAGTTAAGATTAATACAGTGCCATCCATAGTTTTAATTCATTGCAATACCCTGCCAGAGTTATGTATACAAAACGCGAGTCAGCACTCATTAGAATATTTAGTCTTAAGGCTTATGTGTGTAAAATTTGCAATTAAATAAATAATGTATGCACACAGACACGCAGATAGGTACATCCACTGCCTTAAGACATCGATCACCGCTACGTCTTCGTATTTAAGTACCTAATTTATGCTGAGGCATTCCTAAATAGTTTTCTGTGCCCTTTGACTTAGATATCAACGGCCACTCTAAAACTTATAATGGCAGTCAATCTTTCATTCACCAGGTACTATTTCTGAACATTTATACAAGCAGTGTTTTGTATCATTAAATAAGTGCATAATCGTTTCCTGATATTAAACTTACAACACGCAATAACAATTTGAATTTGAATGAAATAAGTCGCCCTTAAATATCCGCCCTAGGCTCCAATCTATTCAGCATACTGGCAGTACTAGTCAATCCTGTACTAGTCACTAGTTGCGCTAGATAATTATAATATGGGCCAGCAATATTTTATTACCGACTACAGCGAAGCAAAAAGGAGGGTTATGATTTTGACCCGTATGTAGGTATGTATATATGTATGGTTGTTCATCTTTTCCCTCAAAACTTCTAAACTCGTCGTCCCGTCGGCTCATTTGCCACCTATATCATAAAAAAGAGGTGTTGTTAGAAGCATCTTGATTGTCTTCTGGTTATAGGCGACATGACTTCTAGGGGACTTAGAGTAAGGAACTAAAAAAAATAATTGCTTGACGTTACCGTGTGGGGTATCAAATGAAAGAGCTTTTTTAGCACGTTTCAAATACCAATATGTAATTTTATTTGCATATCTAAAAATATGTTAAATAAAATTAAAGTTTAAAAACTAAAACCCGACCCTACCAGAAAAACAAGCTCTAAAAAGAATGAAACAAGAAAATTGTCTCTGCTGAAAATATTATGCCGTATCGCCGTGCTCGTATGCCACCTACACTGTAGCAAAACAGTTTCATTTTAATAATAAAATGAAATCAATGTGGCATACGACCACGGCGATATGGCATAATAATTTCAGCAGAGACAAGTTGTTTTGTACTTTTTAGAGCGTTTTTTGGTAGTCGGGTTTTAGTTTTTAATTTTCTGTATAGTGATATTTTGTAGCCTGGAATAAGTATATATATTTTAATAACTAAAAAGTATTTAGCCTTTGTGTTATTAGCTTCCTGCATACAAAATATTATCAATATTGGTGAAGAAAACGGTGTCAATATGCTGGGCGCCCACGGCACTGCACTGCACTTAATGGAAAATACCACTTTATACGAAAAGTAGACCGAATATTAAGTTGAAAAAGAAAATGGCTTGCCACGGCTCATCATAGAGAAAAGAAACTGTGGCAAAAAAAACTTGATAATTCCATATAAATATATGAAATTACCACGTTATATTTGCTGTTCTTCTCGGGATTACCTACTTTTCATCCAAAATAAGCCATGGCAGACCAATTATAGATCCACTTTTCATATACAATGGAAAATAAAAAGATAAGCAGTAGGCGCCTATAATATCAATTTTGTGATTAGGAACAATTAATAAAACATTAAAAATCTACTCACAGTGTGGCTTCTTTGCACTCAATGCAGCGGAGCTCACAATCTTCTTGCCCAGGTTGCTCACAGCGTCTCCCTTCACAGCTATCACTTTCCCTAGGGTGGAAGCCAGGTGCCCTCCTCCCTTGATGAGCTGTCCCTTCAGGATCGTCACTCCCCCCGTTATAGCTTTCACTGCTTGGAAAAGAGTGTACAGGATCGATTTCTTTAGGCCCCAATAGTCGTATTTTTCTTCGTGCTAAAATATCAAAATGTAAATTTTATTATTAACTAAGGCTGGATTCTACCAATCTTAACGCGAAACTAAGACTATGGTATAGCGCTGTCATTTCATGCAAATCTGACGTTATACCATAGATTGATCAACGGATAAAGATTGGTCGAATCGACCCTTAGTGAGGTATCATAGTGGATAGGTAATCGCGAGCTATCAACGATGATAGTGAGCTATCAAAAGGGTTGATTTTTCAAAATTATGTACACATCTACAATTACTTCGACAGTGAGGGAAAACATTGTTCGAAAACCTGAACTTTTCGGTTAGTTGCTGAAAAGTCTAAACAGGATTCACTTGCACTCCAACCAGTCTAAGGGAGTTGCCATACTGGCGACGACGTAGCGAACACGCTGCGGCCACGCAGCGTTCACACCGCGGATGCGCAACGGATGCGCAAAGGATTCACCGGCGTTTTCTGCAGCTGCCACAAAAAATAATGGCGTTCAGACTTATCTCCGCTGTGAACGCAGCGCTGAGCTGGATGCGAGAAGCCATGGATAGATCACAGTGGCGTACAATTGGAGAGGCCTATGTCCAGCAGTGGACTGGGATAGGCTGATGATAATGATGAACGCTGCGCAGTCGTCACTTGGCTTTGAAGACGCTCGCAATCCGCCAGTGTGGCAACTCCCTAAGGGTTCTGTACGGGTTCCGTAAATTGGATAAACGATGACAGGAAGGTCAGACGGCAGACCCAAAAAATCCTGATTCGTGCGTCGTCCGAGCGTGCTCCAGGCTTTCAAGCAATGGCGTTAGATGCAACCGGGAATAACATACTGAGGTAATAATGATTAAATAATAAATAAATTAATATAAATTAATTTTTCACAACATCACATACATTGATCTGACTCCGACATAGGTAGCTGAAGCACCTGTATTACGGATATCAGAATCAACAGTGGGATTACAAATATATACATATAATACTTTTTTATAATACATAGGAAACACCCAGACCAATACAAGCAGATATGTTCATACACACAAATATTTGTACTGTGCGGGGATCGACCCCGCAACCCTTGGACCAAAGGCAGCGTTCATTACCACTGTTCCATACGGGTCGTCAGATTGACGTTCAATCGTCGTTATAAGTTTAATGACAGGATATGAAGAAGAAACTTTATCCACAGGAGCTATGGGAATGATAATAATCACCGGTTCATAAGAGTATCCGGGGTGCTCCGAATGGCCCGACTTGCTGGAGGCAGACGCGACGAGGGTGGCCGCTCCGGCGGAGGCCTGGCCTAGGAGTCCGAGCTTCCCCTGGATGCCTGATGACGCTTTGGATACTACGGACGTCAGGGCCTGTGCTGACGAACGCTTTGTCCTGAACAAAGAAAATATATGTTTATTTTAATATTATAAACTAGTGGACGACCGCAACATTCATAACAGTTGAGACGGCCACAGATGGTCTGTTTATTCCTAAATCGGTTACGTCACTTCTTTAATCAAGAAAAAAACCGCCTTTGTGGTTTTTGAAGGCGGTTTTTTTTTTCCTAGAAATTTTTGTTTCACGCTTTTCAGTGTCTCATTATTTGGCAAAAAAATGGTTAGCGAGTACCGCAGCCTATGGACTTCTGTGACTCCAAAGGAATTGCACAGGTGTTGCCGACACTTTAGAAACCTACAAAACACTCCTCAGTCCGCTCGTGACCACGGCTGCTGTAACATAGCCGAACCGTCGAGTCAAATATGTGAGTACACAGTGTTGTTTCACATAATAAATATCGTGTTAATTCCCGTCTTGATACATTATAGTTAAAACACTCCTTTTTTGATGAACCTCACACTAATAGTCCCTGCGGAAAACCTCAAAAGAGAGTTCATTCCACATCCGAAACGTTCGCGGGAGAAGAATTCTGTGGATTTTATTTCTGATCAGTTTCATCAGAATTGCATTCTCTGCAGATGTTCAGCTACTTACCTCATGATTTCTGCAGCAGCCAACCCTTCAGCCAGCTTCTCCAGTTGCTGTGGAGACATTCTGCTGATGGCGGCCATATCTATAATGTCCAGGCGGAGGGGGTACGGCTCCGGCGCCGGCGCGGCCATCGACGTCGCCAGACATACTATGCTCATCCAGATCTGTAAAAGAAAAAATCTTGTTAAAAAGTCAAATATTTTAAGAGTGTATTATCACTACCCTATTCACGAGGATAACTTTCGCCAATGTCAAGTGAACTATTTGATAAAGTGCGTAGTCGAGAGTCGTAGAGTTGGGTGCATGGGTGCGGTACTCCTGTGTTGTGGTAATGGAACTCATCTTCGTTATAGACTATAAAGAAGATCGTAATGTTCAGTTTGCGTTTAACAAGAAAAAGTGCCCTAGTCCACATCGTAGTTTACTATTATCGTGGTTTTTTAATGAATTTCATTTTACATTCAAAACCTAAAACTTAATTTATAGCTTCATTTTATATGAGCTGACTTTTGACTGCCTCGTTGGCGCAGTGGGTAGAGTGTCGCATTTTAAAGCGACGCTTGAGGTCCCGGGTTTAATCCCAGGGTCGGGCCAAAATTTTGTACCTGAGTTATTCTGTTAAGAAATTCTCAGTGTCAGTCTGGACTCTGGAAGTTGGAGGTCACTACCCCCGTGCCTCGGAAAGCACGTTAAGCCGTCGGTCCTGCGCCTGATCCCTATCCGGTCGTGTCACTTTTATGTCCCATCGGAATATGAGGGCAAGGAAATAGAGAGTGAACTTATGCTTACGCACACACTTGAGTTAATATATTATAGTGCTCAACGATCAGCCACTTACCTGGCTGATCGTTGAGATTGGCCGCCTTTGCCGAAATCGCTTGGAGGATGTTATAATTATATTTAATCATTTACTACAATACAAGCGCCATCAGGCTATCTTCAATTATCATTTTTTATGCGTAAAAGAGAGCCATCATGCGCATAAAAAAAATAAGCTTTTTACATTACAGTAGCAGTAGAACAGGTTAAGCCTATTTAATAACTTTTCATTTCACATTTACAAACGCAAAAAATCCCAAAAATGTCTTTTCAAAATTGTCTGTTTGACATTAAAAAGGAAAACATTTCGTGGGAAACAATTTAAAGGTCTGTGCCCAATAAGGCACGGCGCGACATCTCGATGCGCGCGCGCTCGCCTTGGCAGTGAAAAGCGAAAGTGTATGACGTCATGCGCGGTTTCCGCCTCTGGCGCATGGGACGGCGCGGTATTTAGTCAACAATAAGTTAAACGATTATTATGTATGTTTGTTTAAGCATAATGAATTCGATTCGACATAGGCTTAATCATTTCTCAATGAATTTGGATGTTGATGAAAAATAATGAAGTGCGACATTATATAATTATCATCGTGTGCTTTTTTTTATGAGATAATGGGCAAACGAGCGTAAGAGACGGATCACCTAATGGTAAGCGATTAACGCCGCCCCTGGATACCAGCAACACCAGAGGAGTCACAATCTAGTCTCAAGCAGACTTTGGACTGCCTTTGCACCCAAAGTCAAGTCAGTGTTCACAAGGGCATAGCTCAATATTAAAAAACAGCATTGACCAGCATTTTCAGCTTTTCCCATATTATCAAACGCACGTAATTAATACCATGGACTAATTATGATGTAAAATTAGTCTATGCTTATACGAATAATTCGGTAGTTATTAAATTGTAAAGGTAAAAGGTAATATGTGTTTGCAAAGCACTAAAAACGGTTGTAAGCATTGGCTATTTATTTAAATTTAAGCTATTTACAATTTAATTTAAAAGATAACATCTCATTAGTATGTTATCAAGATTGTAAAAATGATATCTTTACATTCTTTTAAACCTTTTAATCTTGATTAATGTTGCCTAAACTCGAGTTTATGCCCCATTTATCAACATAGAATGATTAACCAATTCAAGTTAATTTATCTTTTTTAATTAGAGTTTAGCTAAACAATACATCTATTAATAAATAAATATTTCACAACATCACGTACATTGATGTGACTCCGAGATAAGTAGCTCATGCACCTGTGTTACAAATATCAGAACCAACAGCGGAATTACAAATATTGTATAATAATATTCAAGAATACATTACTTTTGTAAATACATTTTTATATTACATAGAAAATACCCAGACCAATACAAACAGACATGTTCATGCACACAAATGTTTGTACTATGCTGGGATCGAACCCGTAACCCTTACACCAGAGGCAGCGTTCACTACCACTGATCCAAACGGATCGTCAAACAATACATGCAAGGAAGATATAACCATAACTTTATGTAAGATGACATAAAAATAAAGTTTAAAAACTAAAACCCGACTGCCAAAAAACACGATCTAAAAAGTACAAAACAAGAAAATTGTCTCTGCTGAAATGATTATGCCGTATCGCCGTGGTCGTATGCCACATTGATTTTATTTTATTATTACAATGAATCTGTTTTGCTACAGTAGGTGTTTTGTACTTAATAGATCGTGTTTTTTGGTAGTCGGGTTTTAGTTATTAAACTTAATTTTTATTTAACATATTTTTAGTTATGTAAATATAATTACAGATTTGAAATGTGCTAAAAAGCTCTTTCATTTGATACCCTACACGGTACCGTCAAGCAATTTTTTTTTTAGTTCCTTACTCTAAGTCCCCTAGAGGGCGCTGTAATAAATTTAACGTGACGTCATGTTGCCTTTAACCAGAAGACAAGCAAGACGCTTCTAGTTCAGAAGTTACGTGGAAGCAGATGAACATACATACATACATAGCTTGTCAAAATCATAACCCTCTGTAGCTGTCATACATCGAGCATGTCTTTCATCATCGTGCATGCTTTTGCTTTGCCGTAGTCAGTTAAAAATGAGGGACTGACTATTAGAGAAATATGCTTGGTATGAGTTCCATTTTAAACCATGGGAGAGCCGCTTCTCCATGAATGGGCTGGCTTGACCGGACTAATAACCACGGCCTCACAGAAAATCAGCGTGAAGTAGCCTGCCTGTATTTCGCCGAGTGAGTCAAAGTCCCGAAGGTCCAATCGAGAGAGAAAGGGGGTTAAAAGGTTAGCAGCGCACTTGTGACTATATTTAGGTACCCAGATTCGAATGTCTATGGGTGACGGCAATTGCTTCCCATCGTTGATCCGTCGAGGTCTTCTCAGCTGCCTACTACTGCTACCTAAAAGCAGTTAGGCCATAGGCTAATAAAGTAGGGTAATAATTATTTTGCAACACTTAAAAACTAAAACCCGATTACCAAAAAAACACGCTCTAAAAAGTACGAAACAAGAAAATTATCTCTGCTGAAATGATTATGTCGTATCGCCGTGGTCGTATGCCACATTGATTTTATTTTATTATTATATTGAATCTGTTTTGCTACAGTAGGTGGCATCACATAATGCCAAAACCATAACCCTCCTTTTTGCTCCGCCGTAGTCGGGTAAAAAAATGGTTTCATTTTCCGACACTAAATAGGTAATCAAGACTTTTTAACGAAGTAACATATTCCCTACCCAATTGCACAGTTTTTAACTGTTGGAGAGCAACACTTCGGCATTTGGCGACCAAAATCAACAGTGGGATTACAAATATATACATATAATACTTTTCTTTTGTAAATACATACTTATAATACATACCAAACACCCAGACCAATACAAACAAACATGTTCATGCACACAAATGTTTGTACTGTGCGGGGAAGATAGAATAAGTTAAGAAGCAACAAAAAAATTGTAAAGAAAATAATATTTAGAAATGCATACGCAACTTTAATACGCAACGTGTTATTTTCATGTGACCTCTTTAGAGGTCATTCCTTTCCTAAAGGAAAGGAATGATACAAATGATGATAAACGTAATAAAAATATATATATGCGAACAATCAAAATTTTTTCACATAGGGGATCCGTGAGGATTTATCATAATTTTATTTCTACAATTGACAGACTTGTGGGTTGTAAAATGTGATTATACTTAAACACGCTAATAATTAGCACTAATATATCCTGGTAGCCGTGTGGTCCCCGGCAGAGTAGAATAGGCCACCCTCACTCTTACCGAGGTGTCGTAAAAGGCGACTAAGGTAAAGCTGCTGCCATGATCATCAGCACCCAGAGAAGGAAAACTCTGCATTTATATCAAAACCCTCGCCAACCCGTCTGCCAAGCGTGGTGAGTATGCCAATTACTCCTCATGTGATTGAGGGAGGCCCGTGCCCCAGCAGTGGGGCAACCCTTGTTACTAGGCGGATATTAGTTCTAATGATTCAAATGTTCATTTTGTCTTTTTGACCACAACTAAACGTCATGTAACGTAACCAAACTCGACCAGACAGTGGTTTTACGTGACTAAGAACTACTTAAGTACTTTGCAAAATACTGTTTCGGATTGATTTGCAGTTAAGATCTTTTTTCTATGTGATTTGAGATTTATTTTTGTAGATGCTAAGTTTAAGTCCTCTATTTATAAGGGCATTTTTTTTATTTCGGGCTATCCATGTAAATGATTAATAAATTGAATGATTAAAATCAAGTAGATTTATTTAGGTTGAAAAAATTAAGATGGTCATACCGTGAAATTAGGTAATTCTGCATGACTTTTCTTTTTGATTCATTGGTAGTTAAAAACACCACGTAGACTTTTTTTCTTTGAAACCGATTCATATTTTTTATTTTTTTATATGATAGGTGGCAGACGAGCAGACGGATCACCGGATGGTAAGCGATTGCCGCCGCCCATTGGCACCCGCGACACCAGTGGAGTCACAAGTGTGCTGCCAACCTTTAAACCCCCCTTACCCCAAGATTGGGCCTCCGGCACTAACGCAGCGAAGCACAGTAAAATGCTGCGTCACGTCACACTTATATCGTTTAGGATTTTTTATCTCTATTGAATTATATCTATTGAAGATACTCATAGCCCCGGCACTATGGCCAACTAAAAAATGAATAACTAAATGTTTATTTATAAGCTGGCGTTATGGTCCATCACCGGTAGTTTTTGATGTCGTCACAGTCCGGGGACGACAACAGTAAGACATTGTGCTACTTACTTACTCGTACATTACGTAGAGCACGTCAGTCATGATCTCACGTGCGGCACATGTTTATGCAAACACGTCCTTACGGACATGGACGGCCCTTTTACATAATGAATGACTGTACTGAATTAGGTATTCTGGTTTGATAACCTATATTTAGACAATAGGAAAACTGTTACTGGTACAGTCGCCCGCAATGAAATGTAAACACCTCGACAGTTAAGGCTGCACTATAAGGTTCATATTCGTATGAGGTTGTATACTTATTAGTGCACGTGTACCTACGAGTACCAGTCCTGGCCTGGAATTTATGAAATTTGTGTCATAAATAATATGCTTGAAGAGTTTTTTTTGTAACATTTTATGTAGTAGGTGAATGAACTCTTGTCTCTATTTATATTTGAAAGAGGAAATATTTATATTTTCCGATGCATGTTTTAAGAATAAAACTTCTTAAACGACATTACTTAATAGCAAAACGTAACTTACGATAATCGATAAAGACATTTTATTCTCAGTAATAAAACACAATCCACTCGACTACATATATGATGACCCGTTTGGAACAATGGTAGTGAACGCTGCCTTTGGTCCAAGGGTTGCGGGTTCGATCCCCGCACAATACAAACATTTATGTGCATGAACATGTCCGTTTGTATTGGTCTGGGTGTTTGTATGTATTATAAGTATGTATTTACAAAAGAAAAGTATTATATGTATATATTTGTAATTCCGCTGTTGATTCTGATATCCGTAACACAGGTGCTTCAGCTACCTATCTCGGAGTCAGATCAATGTATGTGATGTTGTGAAAATATTTTATATTTTATTTATATATCTGCGACCGGAATATTACCTTAACTAATAAAATAGCATAGTTACAACTAAATTGTAGTTATTAACATTATTAATTTCTCAAAAAATATGGGAATTATTTTCGTGGCTGTAATTACTAACTTTCAAGTGATTTTCTTGTTTGTTTGTCACCTTTAGCATTAAAACAACTTAAATAAATGAATAATAAATATTTCACAACATCACATACATTGGCATGACTCCGAGATAGCTCAAGCACCTGTGTTTCGGATATCAGAACCAACAGCGGAATTACAAATATAAACCCACATATAATACTTTTCTTTTGTAAATAGATACTTATAATACATAGAAACACACAGACCAATACGAAGAGACATTTTCATGCACCCAAATATTTTTACTGTGCGGGGATCGAACCCACAACCATTGCACCAGAGGCAGCATTCACTACTGCTGATCCAAACTGGTCGCTTCTTACCTAATTTAATTCGTAAGCGTCTCACGTATTTTCAAGGTCTAGCTAGTAGGTAGTTCGAAGTTATCTCACCGTAATTTATACGACTGTGTCACCAGTCGTAACGCCGAATTACGGATGTATTGTGCATGTAGGTCGGTAGTTTCACGGTTCGTTTATATGCCAATAAGACCATCTGTTAGCAAACACTCACGGTTTTAACTTAATTGAACATTTAACAAAGTGTGACAATTAGGAGGTTTATACGTCTATAATTTCACAATAATAATTTATGAAATTACAAACCCAGATAGTTACTGCAAAGTACTAAGTTATTATGAACAAACATCACGAAATATTTAGACTGCTTTTTTTTCAAGAAATAGGTGACAGATGAGCAGACGGATCACCTGATGGTAAGCGATTGCAGCCGCCCATGGACACCCGCAACACCAGTGGAGTCACAAGTGCACTGTGCTAACCTTTAAACCCCACTTTCCCCCGGATTGGGCCTCCGGTACCCTCACTCACGCAGCAAAACATAGCACAGTGCTGCTTCACGCCGGTTTTCTGTGAGGCCGTGGTATCACTTTGGTATATCCGTAACACAGGTGCATGAGCTACCTATCTCGGAATCAGATCAATGTATGTGATGTTGTGAAATATTTATTTAAAAAAAAATAAAAAAATAAAAATAAAAAGAATCTAAAGTTGCTGATATTGCCCAATCTCGGCAGCTTTTAACTTTTATAACCCTTGGAATACGAAAATATGTCGCACCGTCAGCTACAGTGGTTTTACTTCGAACATCGATTGTGTCATATTTGAAAAGAACGTTTAAAAATTCATATGTTGAATGTTTTTCATATATTTCTTCTATTATTTTAAGAATTAATGGAAGAAATTCAACAAATGTATCTTTAACGTACTTGTCAAATATGATAAAATAGATGGTTTGAAGTAAGACTACTTATGCTCATTTTCCACTGGAGGTGCTATGTGCAGCCACATAAAAAATGAAAATAGTTTATTCAATTTAGGTTCATACACAACACTTATGAATGTCAACATGATTACTACTGGTTCGGAATGTGCCAAGAAGACACCGGCAAGAAACTTAGCAAATTCTACTATGCTACTGTTGAATGTACTAAGTCACGATGTTCGGGGATCAGAAAATGATTATCTTCTTTTTTGACGCCGCCAAACCCAATCTTAATCCAAACAAATAATTAAGTCTTAAAAGGTTAGCGCAGCGACCCATTGTGAATCTTTGCATCCGATAATTAGAGCCTCTATCTCGGTCTAAGACCAGGTACCAAGAAATAGACACAAGGATACAAAATTCCCTAGTGTTTTCCTCCATAATTATTACAGATCGCGGACAAGGGATAGTCATGGATCAAAATTCGTGCCAGCTCCTTTGAACGTTGCGTGTTGGAACGGGATTGTATGAATTTTAGTACGGTAACAACTTTAGATCGCGATTTATAATGAGGTGGTACAGGCTTCTTAGTCATAATATGGTATGCTACTGTTGAATCGTGGAGGGGAATAAGGTATAAGTTATTGCCCCTGGATGTTTCGACAGACTTTGAAGCGACAGATTGGATGCACGTGGGAAAAACTGCAATTTTTAAAGAATTGTTCCGTCTTAATTTTTGTAACGCCGTGTGGTCCCTGCAGAGTAGAATAGGCCACCCTCACTCTTACCGAGGTGTCGTAAAAGGCGACTAAGGTGAAGCTGCTGGCATGATCATCAGCACCCAGAGAAGGAAAACTCTGCATTTATATCAAAACCCTCGCCAACCCGTCTGCCAAGCGTGGTGAGTATGGCAATTACCCGTCATGTGATTGAGGGAGGCCCGTGCCCCAGCAGTGGGGACTTAAATGGGCTGATGATGATGATGAATTTTTGTAATAATAGCAGAAAGGAGAAATATTAGTATTGTTTTTATATTTTTACTGAGGTTGTCACTGATTCAGGACAACCTTAACTATTTACTTACATAGTTAAGGTAGGGCACACTAGCGACGCCAGTCGATTTTAATTTTTAGCTACTAAACCGGATCTATTTTTAACAATTTCGGGGTTACAACCTCTCGGCAAGCACTTATACTATTTATTAAATAACCATACAAAAATGTTGGGTCCAATGCGTACGCGAAAAATTAATTCACTCCAAAAGCGGCCACTTTTGGCGGTAATCAATTTTTGGCGTGCAAAAACGGACCCATTATTTGTGCTTATGGTTATTTAATAAATAGTATAAGTGTTTCATAGTGTGTAAAATTTATTACTTGTGAAAAAAACTGTCAACTGTCATCAAATTCTCTTTTATTTTTAATTAGTTTTATTATCCCATTTTAAGTGAACTGTAAGTTCTTATGGGAAATAAATGTCTTTAAACCTAAAGACACGTTAGAATAGTGATAATGCAATGCATTACTGACGCAAAATGAATGCTTAGACATTCTCAATCGTGTGGTCAGTACGTACTTATTTATGTGTGGTGGTAAATTCTGTGGTCCGTCTTTCGAAAAATTTCCCAACTCCTGCGCGACATGTTACGTCACGTGGTAGGTGACGTCATTTGCTAAGCGTCCTGCGGAGTGCGTATACTGATATTGCACTGAATGCTACAAAGTACTTGTACACTAGTACACTGAATGGTACATACCGGTTAGATTCATATCACATTGTAGCTTGGAAGCTTGTACATTAGGAATTTGTGAATGAATGACTGCCTCGGTGACATAGTGGTTAGTGGGTCGCACTCTAAAGCGACGGCTGCGCAAGAGGTACCGGGTTCGATCCCCGGGTCTTGCCAAAAAATTGTACCTAAGTTTTCGCTAGTGTCCCATCGGAATATGAGGGTATAGGGAATAGAGAGTACACTTGTATTGAGCACTATAATACAGGGTGTATCTGTGAACATTTAAATCCCTTTAACCATGTGTTCTACTATCCATTCTGAACAACATTTGTTCAACGACTTTTCGAAATTCAAAGAAAAATATTTCGACTCCCCATACAAAATGACCAAGTCACCAGACCGACTTTATATGAAAAGTTGAAATTTTTTCATGCGAATATTCCAAAAGTGATAGAACAAATGTTATTCATAATGGTTAGTAGAACACGTGATTAAAGGGATGTAAATGTTCACAGATACACCCTGTATATCCTGCGTACGTGACTGATCGTTAAGATTGGCCGCCGTATCCGTAATCGATTGGAAGGATATTATTAGGAATTTATATACAATGTCGAATTACATACATTTCCGTTGGCAGATTACACGTGTTACGTCACATCGGTCATCGTCAGCCCATTTAAGTCCCCACTGCTGGAGCACGGGCCTCCCTCAATCACATGATGGGTAATTGCCATACTCACCACGCTTGGCAGACGGGTTGGCGAGGGTTTTTATATAAATGCAGAGTTTTCCTTCTCTGGGTGCTGATGATCATGCCAGCGGCTTTACCTTAGTCGCCTTTTACGACACCTCGGTAAGAGTGAGGGTGGCCTATTCTACTCTGCCGGGGACCACACAGGCTCATCATCGGTACATGGTAGGCGACATGTAAAATGTCCTGCGTCTGATAGTACACCGCAATGATGCGTGTGCGCCGTTGATGTTACTTCGGGAATGTGGTGACTGTATTATGATGTAATGGATGTTGCTACGTACGTGGTTATGAATAAGGACAATACGATTATATTATGGTTTATTTGCGTTTTTTTGTTACTTTTTACGTCATTATAGTGTGTGCTTTTTGTGTTATGTATCATGTTATTATACAATGGTCATTCCATTAGATGACCCGTTTGGATCAGTGGTAGTAAACGCTGCCTCTGGTGCAATGGTTGCGAGTTCGACCCCGGCACAGTACAAATGTGCCGTGTGGTCCCGGCAGAGTGTGCCGTGTGGTCCCGGCAGAGTGTGCCGTGTGGTTCCGGCAGAGTAGTATTGGCCACCCTTACTCGTACCGAGGTGTCGTAAAAGGCGACTAAACACAAAACACACAGCTGCTGGCATGATCATAAGCACCCAGAGAAGGAAAACTCTGCATTTATATCAAAACCCTCGCCAACCCGTCTGCCAAGCGTGGTGAGTATGGCAATTACCCCTCATGTGATTGAGGGCGGCCCGTGCCCCAGCAGTGGGGACTTAAATGGGCTGACGATGATGACAGTACAAACATTTGTGTGCATGAACATGTCTGTTTGTTTGTCTAGTATGTATTTGCAAAAGAAAATTGATGTGGTGAGAGCGGGATAACCTCAACACAAGTATTATTACTTACTGGGGAATCTCATAACATGTAATTGTAAATTTTGAGAAATAAAAGTATTTGTATTTTATTTTATTTATTTAAATTATTAAATGTATATATTTGTTATTCCGCTGTTGATTCTGATATCCGTAACACAGGTGCTTGAGCTTCCTATCTCGGAGTCAAATCAATGTTATGTGATGTTGTGAAATATTTATATATTTAGTTATTTATTAGGTATCTACTTTTTTTTGGAAAAGTAATAGAAGTTTGGCTTTCCGTCTGTCAGGATTTCCTTCGCTTATCTTTAAGGACTAAAGTAATCAAAACATATGAGCTCTTCCTATTAAGGTGACGGGTGGTCAACTAGCGACGCCGACTTATTTTAATTGTTAGCAACTAAACTGCATATCTTTTTAACAATTTCGTGGCTTACGATATGTCGGAAAACACTTATACTATTTAATTAATACTTATACTTAAATTTTGGGTCTGCTTTTGTACTCGAAATTTGAATTACCGCCCAAAACGGCCACTTATGCCGTACATCCAAATTTAAAAATCCAAATTACACTGTTAATTTAAAAATTCTGAAAAAGTTTACTTAAAGAAATTAGAATAGTGGTTTACGAGTTCAATTATTGTGATAAACTATTATTAATTAACATTACCTATCTTCATCTTAAACTGTTTTTTTTTCGTTTGTTACGTTTTTTAATCATTCCATGAAACAAGGTAAAATGGAAAATAAAAATACTCCAAACCGAATGATCAGGATCGTGTCTTTCCAACCCTTACGTTTACAACCTACTTTGGTAGTAATGATCACTTCCATCATCATAATCATCATCATTTCAGCCAATAAACATCCACTGCTGTACATAGCCCTTTCCAAATGATCTCCACAGATCGGTCCTGTGCCGGCATCTTCCATCTAGAAGAATAAAAAATCCAACCTGACCATACCTAAGGTCAAATTGTCGAGTTATCTTATTATAAAACAAAAAAGCATCTTTTACCTGTTGACCGCATTCTAATCGATTTTTCGTGTCCGTTCCGCTACTTGATCCGGCGGCGCCGGCGCAAGTGGCGCGCGCAAAAAGAAAGTGACAGTATTCCTCCGCCCGACTATTATACGTTATGATACAATCACGTTTGTTAAATCATAGGAACAACTTTATGGTGCCAGCTTGGCGCGATGGTGATGTTGTCGATTGTACTTTTCGGCGTTTTAGAGTTGTTTTCGATATCAATTGAGGATACATTTCTTTGCATGCACATGTCTGTTTGTATTGGTCTGGGTGTTTTCTATGTAGTAGGTACATACGTACTTACAAAACACGTCCTCAAAGAAAACCGGCGTAAAGCAGCACTGTGCTGTGTTTCCCTGCGTGAGTCTTTGCATGAACATGTCTGTTTGTCATGGTCTCACTCAGGGAAACATGTAGTACATACGTACTTACAAAACACGGCCTCAAAGAAAACCGCACCGCGGCGTGAAGCAGCACTGTGCTGTGTTTCGCTGCGTGAGTGAGGCCTAATACGGGGGAAAGGGGGTCTAAAGGTTGGCAACGCACTTGTGACTCCACTGGTGTCGCGGGTGTCCATGAGCGGCGGCAATCGCTTACCATCAGGTGATGCTTCTGCTCGTCTGCCACCTATCACATAAAAAATGAAAATGAAAAAATATTTATTGCCAACATAAAATTACACAGAATAACACGGAACTGACCCCCACACTAGGCAATGCCTGTCCTGTGGAGGTTGATTTTGCGATTTCCAGACAGAAAATGTGTTGTGAAAAAATAACTAAGATTTGTTTTCTCTTTCCTCTTCTTCAGAAACTGATAAAGGTATAATTCATTACCTCGACCCTACGCCAGTCATGTTTGTTCGAGCGCGATAGAACATCGCCGTACCTTCGCTTCGCTTCCTCCGAGACTTTTTATGTGTCGTTCGACGGATGCTCGAGTAAAGATTGCAATTGTGTCGACATACATATTTTGTAAGTCCTTTGTAGCAATATGTCATAGAGGTAGTTAGGTGGTGTGAAAATGTTTCGACGTATTATTAGGTTCTTATTTGCAAATGTAATGGGTAATGCTAGAGGCCACGTCTAGCCACGTTCTGTAATAGTGTTGCGGAACTATCGATAGTTCCCTTATCGATAGTTGACCTCGAAAATCATTCCGACTATCGATAGTATTGCTATTGGTCAGAACTATCGACAGTATCGTAGTATTGATAGTTAAATTTGATCAATACTATTCATAACGCCAATACTATCGATACTATCGATTGTTTAATGCCCAATACTATCGAAAGTAAATTAAAGCGAACCTTTTGCGTTACTGAAGAAGAGGAAAGAGATAAACCAATCTTACATTTTTTATGTGATAGGTGGCAGACGAGCACACGGATCACCTGATGGTAAGCGAGCCACCGCCTATGTACACCCGTGACACCTGTGGAGTCACAAGTGCGCAGCCAACCTTTAAGCCCCATTCCCCTGGATTGGGCCTCCTACCCTCACTCACGCAGCGAAACACAGCACATAAATTTAGAAGTAAACAAAAAGTAAAGAAAAAGATGTTACCTAGTATAAATAAAAATATCAATCTTTCTCACCTTAGCGTGTGACTCCCAGTTGCGTCCAAAGCTGTCGCTCTGGAGCCCGGGGTACGCTTGGACTATGATCCTTGATTTGGGGAGTCTGGTAATTACAATGAAGCGGCTGCCTTCCCAGCCCTTTAACAGGGGAACTAGACAAATTGAATCATGGTTACATCACGATATTTTCCCTCAACGCCGAGCTAATGGTAGAAATACACACATAGATTTGAAAAATCCATAGGTGCTCGGATTCGAACCCGGTCCTCCCGTATGGATGACCAGTTCTGAACCCCTGAGCTACCATCGCTCATAAAAAAAAGACTATCGACAGCTCATGTCGAATCAAGCACTTAAAAATTTCTTCGGCTTAGTAGCGCGTTCAGTGGTCTAATTAGTAGAACATTCACCCGGATTGTGGAAGGTGTGGGTTCGAGTCCCGCCTGAACACGAGATAAAATTTTTAAGTGTGTATTTACTCAAGAATAAATTGCAAAAGATTGCTATAAAAATATCAACTATTGATTTTGCAGTCTCATCTTAACTGGTGGTCAAATATTTGTAATAATATTTTCACTGGATATTGTAAATATAACTACAATATTGATGAGACAGCTCGTGTCGAATCAAGTACTTACAAATTTCGTCGGCCCAGTAACGCGTTCAGTGGTCTAATTCCTCATATCTTTATATTTTATTGATTTTGAAATGAAATGAAATAGTTTATTCCTTGCCATACAGAAAAATAATATACAAAATACATTAATACAATGTTTACATAGATTCTGGCAGGCTGACATCTGAACTAGGACAGATCCTGTGTCTCAGGTAGTCAACCCTCTACCCCCTTATTACACTTTAAAAAGAACAGGTAGAATTAGTAGAACATTCACCCGGATTGTGAAAGGTGTGGGTTCGAGTCCCGCCTGAAAACGAGACGAAATTTTTAAGTGTGCTATTTACCTACTTAAGAATAAATTGCAAAAGATTCATCATCATCATTATCAGCCCATTTTAAGTCCCCACTGCTAGGGCACGGGCCTCCCTCAAACACATGAGGGGTATTTGCCACACTCACCACGCTTGGCAGACGGGTTGGCGAGGGTTTTGATATAAATGCAGTTTTCCTTCTCTGGGCGCTGATGATCATGCCAGCAGCTTTACCTTAGTCGCCTTTTACGACACCTCGGTAAGAGTGAGGGTGGCCTATTCTACTCTGCCGGCGACCACACGGCGGATTGCAAAAGATTGCTATATATAAATATCAACTAAATTAATATTATTTCCAAATAAAAAACAAAAAATGCATAACGTCAAAATAGTGAATGATGTCTGTAAAAAAGTTCAACACATTCAACATCTTTTTGTAAACCACTTCCTGATTACGTACGAGTACTTAAAATATCCGATCGCCATAAGCGAAAGTTAACAGTCGCCTAAAACCCAATGAAAGTCGCATTTCTTGATCGGCAGAGCGGTTTCAACGCATGTGTGCCAGTTTTGGAGGCTGATTCTCAAGCGCTCGATATTAATAGTATCCGATAAGTCACTACGGCGATAATTGCTGCCTGATCACATGGGACAAATACCGTGTAAGTTCAACGGATTGCCTGTACACAAGAAGCTGGTGTACGACAGTTGCCTCCATTCAGCAGCCGAAACCGCTTAAGCTAGATCCAAAATGACTAACCATTCAGTCATTTTATGTCAGAGATAACATCAAGTCGCAAGTAGCTCTCGTCTCCAAGAATTTAAAGTTATATTGTAATTGATTACTCAGTAACATACAAGTCGTTAAGTAAATTTTGTATTTTAATTAAGTTTAAGCACACAAGCCTGTACACAAGAAGCTGGTGTACGACAGTTGCCTCCATTCAGCAGCCGAAACCGCTCAAGCTAGATCTCAAATTAACCATTCAGTCATTTTATGTCAGAGATAAGAAAAAGTCGTAGCCCTCGAAACTAAAGTTATATTGTAATTGATTATTCATTAAAATATAAGTCGTTAAGTAAATTTTGTATTTTAATTCAGTTTAAGCACACAAGCCTGTACACATGAAGCTGGTGTACGACAGTTGCCTCCATTCAGCAGCCGAAACCGCTCAAGCTAGATCTCAAATTAACCATTCAGTCATTTTATGTCAGAGATAACAAAAAGTCGTAGCCCTCGTCTCCAAGAAATTAAAGTTATATCTTAATTGATTATTCGTTAAAATATAAGTCGTTAAGTAAATTTTGTATTTTAATTAAGTTAAAGCATCTCCCAAATTTAAAATGCGTCAAAGTTTTCGAGGATAATTATCTCGTTTTTTTTTAACACTAGCCTTAGTGAATGCTATTTTGTTTCGAGTACTGTAGAATCACAGCTGTGGTACTCAGTATCATTTGGAGCTTGGCGGTGCCAACGAAGGTGATGCCCTGACATCGCTTCCGTTGTAATTGCAACTTGAGCTCTTCTCTTGCTTACCATCAGGCTGAGGAGAGCCAATATACTGTGCCTCTATAAGAAAAAAAAGATGGCTGACCAAACAAGTGCAGATAGTTCGAGAGCAATGCCCTTTGAAGCTGTTAGTTTATAGACAATTCCGCTGTTTGAGTCTAGAACTATTCATCTTTACTCTGGTAGAAAATCCTATGTGCAAATATCGATCGATTCCCTTGTTGATATTACCGAAACAGATAGGTAACACTATGGATTAGTTGTACCTATTATAGCTTCGTCAATCCTCTCTGTAGATTTAAAACAAGATAGACTTTTTTTTATTATTGCATTTGCCTTGCAATTGACCTCAATCTCACCTGATCTTAAGTGAAGATCAGGTTCACGGTGGGCCATGCTTGCCCGTGGAAAAGCCTATTTACTCTTGCCTATTCTCTTCACCCGTAATATATCATGTTATTGAGCTAATTATCAAGCAATTAGCTCTGCATTGATAGGTACATAAACTCACTTAGCTATAGCCCAATTTTATTGCATAAATAACAGATTCCAAAATAGTCATTCTTACCTACATTATTAATTTTTTTATCCAACAAGAAGTTAAGGTTAAATGAAATCTTATATTTAACTAATTGAAACTCTTTAATGTATAACAAACACAAAGTTTATAACTAAGCATACAGAGACTCACTATATAAAAGCAGAGAATGTGATGGTTTAAAAGTAATTGCAACATTCTTTATGCCACTAAACTGTAACTTTTGATTATGAAACTACTTTCAATTATAACAGTCTTATGCCCATTCGACCAATCTTATTCCGATACTAAATCTATGGTATAACGCTGTAACTCTATACAAATCTGACGTCCCGGTTCGACTTATCCGTAATCCGTGGATAATAAATCTATGGTATAAGATTCATAATTCACGAATCGTGCCTTAGCCAAATTTAATAATTGCCACCATCTTAATAGTATCTCAAAGACAACTGTTTAGCAAGGTTTAGCATTAAATAACCCGGACATGTCTCACTTTTATGATCTCACTTACTTCCGAAAGCATGGGAATCTTTATTATTGCGCAATTATTATAATTATGAACTCGCGTATAAGCAAATGTGTCGTAGTTAGATACTCATTTACTCCTATTTTATCATTAAAACTAATTTTAAAATTCTGCTGGTTTATGTTTACTTAGAAGGAGAAAAGAAATGAAACCAGGTATTTTTTGTAAGATAACAATAGGATTTTCAATAAGTACAGTGCAACTGCAAAGCACTTCAACGACATAGACGAGAGGGTGTAGTACGATATTTTTTCAATGGGAAAATGTCAAAACCACTGACACTTGTTTACTGCAGTAATTCCATTTTTTCCCCTTGCCAAATAGCCGTAGGGCAACTGTAATTGTGTACAGATCTATGTCCAAAAACTAAAGGAATAAGTAGAGGGATGCTCCTAATAAAAAGGAAAGAATCAACCAATCCTAGGCCCATGTCAACACTGAAAGAACTTTAATTTAAGACCTAGATTTGTTCTAAGTTATGGAACTACTACATGGAACAATAAGGAATATGAATATGAATGATGCGTAGATTTTAAAAATATTGTTGCGATACAGCCAAGTATCGGATCAACAAAATACTAATAAGCTTTAGAAACTAATGTTTGGCCTGACATTAAAATTCAAGCAAAAAACTTCGTTTATATACGAAGTCATTATTTAAAAGAAAGAATCATGCGAAGATGTTCAAAATATTTTTCACTTGTTGAAATTTGAATATTGATATATATCAAAAAGATTTCACCAACCTCTACTCTTCTATCTAATGCCCTTTACTTTAAAATTGTCTCGTAGAGATCGCTCGGGCGATATAGCCTATATAAAGTCTCACTGCAGGGCAAAGGCCTCCATCATAGAAATCAAGTCATCGCTACTATGATGGGATTAGGCTTAATCACCGCCTTGCCTAATGCGAATTGGTGATCATAAACCCGAGCTATGTTCGAAAACTTCGAAATGTAATTTTTGCTCGACCCAAGATCACAGCCTGGTACTTAAATCGCTAGAGCAACAGGTCTCCCAGCGATAAGACCGAGTAAATTGTACTTTGTATGTCTATACCTAGCTTTTATTTTTTGTATGTTGTGCTATAAAGAGTATCTTTTTAATACAGCCAAGAATAAGATCAACAAATACTTTCAAGCATTCGAAACTAAACCACATTTAGCTCGACATAAAAATTCAAGCAAAAAGCTTCGGATAATCACACCTGATTTTAATAAGCATCTAATGAACCACTCACGAGAGTGCAGTGACCGGAGCCTGTTAGTGGTAATGGCAGGTCCACTTTCTTTCCTCTTAGGATCAAATGCATGGAATTAATCGTATAAATGCAAAGACCGTTCACCTTGCCTAGCGCAATTAAAATCATTAGGGAAAATCGATCGATGAATTTTAGAGCTTATCAATTGTTTACTAATGCTCATTTTTATTATTATAATTGAAATATTTCTTTATATAATAATATATATTATGTATGTATTGGTGTATTCATATTTTATTTATGTAATTATATTTGAAGTTTCTGTGTAAGTATATAAATATTCGACTGCCGGACATAGGCCTCCCCCAATGATCTCCACACAGATCGGTCCTGTGCCGCCCGCATCCAAGGCAAGTTTATGCCTGGAAGAGATCGCTCAAAGTGATAAGGACGCCTTCGTTGCCGCCATATCCTGTAATACCTAGTTTTTAAGTTTTCATACTTTATTTTGAGTACAATAAAAGTACATACATTCATTCATTAAAATGTATCGCTAGTATTAGATTTGAACATATGACAGTAGTGCATATTTTTTTTAAATACAGAATTAATACAATTTAATGCTGCACCACGGTGTTTCTTGAACTTGGCTTTAACACGCTACCGCGTCTCTTGGTCCACTATAGTGCAATATTCTCTGTTATTATGATTATAACCATGAAAATCAACAAATAATGAGTTAAATTGAAATCTTTCGTGTTGTCTGTAACCATAACGTGAAAAATGTTTTCAAATGCTAGAAACCGGATCGCATACCTATTTACGCAGGTCTTATCTAAGATGCCACTTATTGCGATTTCTAGGGCGTGAAATTGGTGCAATATAAGTAATCTAGTATCCGCTGCCACAGTAGTAAATACTAATAGGGTTAAAACTTAATTTAGTATTATAATTATAAATTATAATAAAGTATTTAGACTGTAAGTGAGCTAATAAATTCTTTTATATAGTAAGGTACTTAACTTCTATTAACCTATTATATTCTTATTAAAATTTGACGACTCGTTTGGAACAGTGGTAGTGAACGCTGCCTTTGGTCCAAGGTAACCACAGTACAAACATTTGTGTGCATGAACTAGTCTGTTTGTATTGGTTTGGGTATTTTCTATGTATTATAAGTATTTACAATAGAAAAGTATTTTATGTGTATTTTTGTCATCCCACTGTTGATTCTGATATTCGTAATACAGCTGCTCGAGCTACCTATCTCGGAATCAGATCAATGTATGTATATGTTGTGAAATATTTATTTATTTACGCTGGAAAACACTACAATATCTTTAGTGCTAATACGCAGAGATCGAAATTAGGTAGAGTTATTTTTTTTTTATGCTAGAGGCGGACAAGCGAGCAAGCGAGTCACCTGATGGAAAGTAATCATCGCCGCCCATGAACATCCGCGAAATCGGTGAGATCGCTAATGTGTTGCCGGCCTTTTTAAAAAAGAGTACGCTCTTAAACTGATCTCATGCAGCAAAAGAATAAAGTGCAATATTAGGCTTATTAATTAAATAGTTTGCTTTTATGAGATATTACTAAAAATTGCCTGAGCCCAGCATATCTGCAGTAGGTAACTAAGTAGAAGATATGGTCAAAATTATTTTATTTTTTGGTAAATCATTAGCGTTTCAATACTTCTGTGGTGACAATATAAAAACAAAAGAGCTAATGACAGATTTAAAGCTATAATGTATCAATACGGGGATTAACACGATATTTATTATGTGAAACAACATTGTGTGCGGAGCACGGCGCCGTGCTCCGCCAGTCCGCTCGTGACCACGGCTGCTGTAACGTAGCCGAAACGTCGGGCCAAATATGTGAGTACACAATGTTGTTTCACATAATAAATATCGTGTTAATCCCCGTATTGATACATTATAGTTATAATGCAACGCGAAAATCTAAAAAACTAGATTTACAGCTATAGATATTTTTTGGGATGTCCCTTGTTAATGCCGGGAAGATCGATATGAATACTTAATTTGACCGTGGGAGAGCCACACTTCGGCATGAATCCGGCTCGACCGGAGGGATACCACGGCCTCACAGGAAACCGGCGTAAAGCAGCACTGTACTATGTTTCGCTACGTGAGTGAGGGTACCGGAGACTCAATCCGGGGGAAAGGGGGTTTAAAGGTTGGCAGCCAAGCAGCCGAGCAGCAGAGTATCCATGCGCAGCGGACATTCACTTGCCATCAGGTGACCCGTCTGCTCATCTGCCACCTATCACATAAAATAATATCAACATTTTGATGCGAATACATAGAAACTCTCGGAGTAAAATATAGTTATTTTAGTAAATAGCCGATATTTTCAATAATAAAAATCACAACTGATTCCGGCACCCGGCGCCACTTTCCACCGGTTCGTCAGTGTCAACAGCTGATGGCTATCATCGACCCAACCCTACGGTGTTATTCAGAAAGCAAGACGGACGCTTTCGATCGGTTATGTCGATGACCTTTGTGTGTGAAGCCGGTAGTGGAAGGTATGTTTCAGCTTATAGTATCAACTGACTGGCTATGACCACATACGCCAAAGGTCGTGGGTTTTTTCTATAGTGACACAGTGCATTGGCTCTCCTCAGCCTGTTGGTAAGCAAGAGAAGAGCCCACTTTGCAATTACAACGGAAGCTATGTCAAGGCATCACCTCCGTTGGGTCTGCCATACTGGCCCGCGAGATGCTTCTTCACGCTTCGTTTGAGAATAAACACGTTCAGTGTCTGGGTGGAATTCTCTGTTATCTTACATATATCCGTAACATAAGTGCTTAAGGTGACGGGTGACACTAGCGACGCCAATCGATTTCAATTTTTAGGTACTGAACCAGATCTATTTTAAACAATTTCGAGGTTGCAATCTCTCGGCAAACATTTATACTATTTATTTAACACTTATAATTAACTTTTTGGATTAGAGCTACAATTTGGGTGTCTTTAAGTCGAGAGTGAATAGGCTTTTTCTGGGTAAGCACGCTAATTCTAAGACCTTATTGTCCCTTACCATCAGGTGAGATGAGGTCAAATGCAAACCTATTTAATAAATAAAAAAATCAATGACAAAAAGAATAAATAAATAATTAGACTACAGATAGTTCAATCCACGAAGCCGCGCTCCACCCTTCTCATTATCGCTTACAAATTAGCAATGAGTGCTCACGCACACTATGATAAATTGACAGAACGTCACGGGGTAACTGAAAATATGCTCTACAATTTTTTTTTTGTGAGAAGTGTTCAAATTATTTAAATGATTAATTATACCCTTGCCCAAAAGTGGTGAGGCGCGTCTTCGTGAGTAGAACTATATATATATATATATATATATATATATATATATATATATATATATATATATCTGTATGGTACTTATTTTACCATACATTGATGGACTCCCGGTCTCAATCTCACATACTCCCATAAGGTCCACACGTCACGGTTATGAAAGGCTGCTCTAAGCTAAAGTAACTAGTTAACAGTCTGCGAAAAATTACGTTTTATTTCGTAACATCGCACATTTTATTTGACCCAGTATGTACCTCATTAGCAGATTATATTAACCTTAAAAAAGTAAACTGCCTACTTAGTTACACCATGGATAACCACCTTTTACTTATCAAACACACTTGTAACCAGAAAGTGAATGGTATTTGAGTAATTTAACGTCTTAAGTGTCGAAATATCAAAACTCGAACATCGGAAGAGAAGAGGTCTTATGCCATTGCAAAATGATACATTCACTAATAAAACATGTCATTTTTTGTAATTTGTTACGTAACGTAATTTACTAGAATTAGATCAATAATTATGGTTTTGCATGTGGTTCCCGGTTGCGTTAAAAAGCTGTCGCTTTGAAGACTAGGGTACGCTTAGACCACGATTTAGAATTTGGGGAGTTTGGTCAACAAATCGACTGAACCAGACCAACTGAATCATGGTTACACGTTTCAGAAACTATCTGAAATGTGCCGGTTTCCCACAATGTTTACCCTCACCGCGGAGCTAATGGTAGAATTACATACATAGAATTGACAAATCCTTAAATGGAAATAAGCATTTTAGAGGAACAGCATTTCACGTGACGATGGCAAGAGGCCAGACGGAATGTCTCTCATCTCATGGAAGATGGGATGTGCTCTCATGTAGGATGCCATCTACTCTGGCACCTTTTCATCTTTCCGGGACTACGAGGAGGAGACTGCGGCCGATGCGGCAGAGAGACTAAAAGCTACAAAGTATAGGCATCAATCCGGTACCTATCATTTGTTAGCTTTCGGTTTTGAAACACTGGGCCCGTAGGGTTCCGATGCTGTGTCTTTCTTCCGGGACTTAGCTAAGCGTTTACTCGAAGTCTCGGGAGAGCTAAAAGCTAGCGGGGTAATGCTGCCAGCATTATGGGGGCACAGGCAAATGTACGTACTTTATTTTTACTTTATTTTAGCATAGCTTAAGCAGTTATTATCTTAAGTGTTTCTTCTTTTTTTGTCCAATAAAATTATTCCTCTTATAGAGGAAATAGATAATGATGTAAAAACGAACTACTGGCAGGAACTCAGTCTTTAACAACATTATCATGTTGCAGTTCTCTCCAAACGTTTGCCACTTTGATCGTTCTTGCTACTCGCATCTAGTTCTTGTCAGCGATCCTGCGCAAATGCTCATTTCATCTGACCTGAGAGCGACCAAAACTACAGTTGCCGAGACGCGGTCTGAACTCCAGAAATTTATTTCGTCAACGTATTTCGATTTTGCGGCAGACATGGCCAGTCTACTGCCAATTCAGCTTGGTGATTTGGTGAGCTATTTCGACGACATTGTTTCTCTGTCTAATCATCATCAATTGAACGAACCGCCGAGCCGAGTAACAATGAAACGCATTTTAACAGTAAGTTAATTGTTGTAATTGCGTGGGCTCTTCTCTTGCTTACCATCAGGCTAAGAAGAGCCAATATACTGGTCACTAAAAAAAAAAGTTAATACTAGTGATACGATCGCGCGCGAATGTATACAGATCAAAAATTGTAAATTTAAAAAACCCCCGACACAACTAAAGCTCTTTCATTTGATACCTATATTGAGGCAGTTGGAACAACAAATAGGTTATTCGTCATTTTCTGACGGAGGCCATCTTGGATTTGAAATTTTTCACAATTAATATATTTTGCTACTCAAGCCCTTTTATATGATACCCATATTGTGGGAGTTGTGTTAAAACATAAAATCCAAATCTATGTGACGGCGGTCATCCTGGATCGATTTTTATCCAACACAGCTAATCCAACATAGCTCCTTATTCATCTTTGAAACAAAAAAAACAAAATCAAAATCAGTTCATTTGTTCGGGAGCTACGATGCCATAGACAGACACACAGACACACACACACACACGTCAAACTTATAACACCCCGTCGTTTTTGCGTCGGGGGATAAAAATTACAGCTTAATAGTGATGCATATAGCGACTAATGAATATATCATTGACATCCATTATCTTCCGCTAATATTAGTAACTCCTGATTTTTTCAATCTATATATAAAAAGGATATAGGCTAGCTTTTAGCTTTCTTCTTCACTCTTCCTCATCCCATTAACTTTTTTACAACCGTCCTGTTATCGGCAGCCTGTATTCGATGGTCCATCTTAGATCCATTTGATTATCATATTATTATTATTTTTGTCTTATTCTGATATCAATCTCACAATATTATGTGTATGTATTTGAGCATAACTTATTTATTAGTTTATAGTACTGTATTTCATTTATGTATTAGGGTTATAAGTTATATTTTAACATTTACAGTTTCTTTTTTTATTTCCTTATTGAATATTGCACCCCCTACGCCTTTTCTACTATCAAATGTCCTTTACCCGAAGTTTTTCTGGTAGAAATCGCTTTCAGCGATAAGACCGCCGACATTGTACACAACATTTCTGTAATGCCTAGTACTAGTACTAGTAGGTAAGTTGTGTATTTTGTGCAATAAAGTATATCTATCTATCTATCTATCTATCTATCTATCTTTGTTACCCACCATTAAGCCACACATTGGCACTAAACACCGTCTGTAAGTAGGTACATATAGTTTACAAGATAAAATAAGTATGTCACTTTAGGAAAATAAGTAAAACCTACATTTCGTCAATATTGCTGTTAACCAAAAAAACCAAGAAGGTTCCATATGGTTTGTGTCATCGGCTGACCGCATATTCTTAAAACATCGATTTCCGTATGCCGCGGTTTTCCGATGTTATGCAATAAGTTTTGTTTATTTTAACCAAGTGCATCGAACGAACCAAACTTCCGCTTTCGGTCGTTAGGATGTCTAAGCTAGACTGTGGTTAGTTCTCATAATTATGTGAAAGTGGAACATAGCAGTTACATCTGTTTCTTATAAATTACTCATATGCCAAAATGCGAATCATGCAATAACCATTTGCAATAACTATTGATTTTTTTTAAAATAGTTATTTTGAATTTGGAGTTGAGACGAATACTCGTCTTAACTAACTTTCTTAAATTTTTGATACGAGTTTTGCTTGTATTTTGTATAATATTCTTATTAATTTATTAAAACATATTTTTTGTGTGTTGGTTGGAAGATGGAGTCAGAAGTGCGTTGAAAACCTTAAACCACCTCTTTTCCCCGGGTTGGGCTTTCGGCAACCTCACTAATTTTGGCGAAACACATTGCAGACGCTGTTTCATGCCAGTTTTCTGTGAGGCCGTGGTATATTCATGCCATGGCCTAGTATAATTTCTTACTGAATTTTTATCCAAAAAATCTTATCTTGATGTCGTAAAGGATTCACTATAGTTAACTGCCTAACCAATAGTCAAAGTGACAGCGTCATAGTGACGTAATTCTGTGTAATATAAGTATTGGTTAAGCCAACGATTGTTCAAAAAACACATTTTGGCTATATTTGACCATTGGTTACTTTTCTAAACCATTAGTTC
Source organism: Marasmia exigua (assembly GCA_019059595.1). Classification (NCBI taxonomy): domain Eukaryota; kingdom Metazoa; phylum Arthropoda; class Insecta; order Lepidoptera; family Crambidae; genus Marasmia; species Marasmia exigua. The sequence goes on from CM032468.1 coordinate 17,483,897, forward strand.
AGTTTAACAAAATTAACAGTTTGCAAAAATAAAGACATTGATGTATTTAATCTTAGTTTAGCTACATTTAAAAATAAATTATGCCTACTATTGTCTAATAAAGAAGTAATAATAAGATAAGATAAAATCTCGATGATTCACTTGCCGAATGGCCCAGTGGCGCTTTTGGTAGCGATACTGCCTAATGCGCCAATTGTCGTGCGTTCGATTCCCACTATGGACAAACATTCGTGTGTTGAACACTTGTGTTTGCTCAGTACCAGGGTATACACAAGTAATTATTATTTAACTATATATTTTTTCTTTACAAGCTAAGGGAAGCCTTATGCCCCCAACTACTTTTGTTGACGCTTTCCGTGGCAACCTGTAATTAAGGCAGCACGAACTCATGTACTTGACAATTTGTATCCCTTAGTTTTTAAGGTGTATGTTCTTGTTGGTTGTCCAAATAAATAAATAATTTAGCTTTTACAGGTTGCATTTTTGAGAGCGTGCAAAGGAATTACGTGATCTAATTTCACTGGCCCCCTTTCATCATCGGGACACAAGACGGAGAAGGGGTTACCACCCTTATGACGTAGAAATACCGGCAATTCGTACCAAACGGTTCAAAAGTACCTACATTCATGCTGCGTACCGCCACAGATATTATAATGTACCGCTAAGGAATGGAACTCTCTGCCGGAAGATGTGTTCCCTGAACTGAACGATATGATCTGGACATATTCAAGAAAAGAGTGAATAAGCTGTTACTAGACAGACATGATCCATCCTCGGCCACGTCATCCCTTACCATCAGGTGAGATTGTAACCAAATGTCTGGCTATTCTAAAAAAAAAACTACGGATCAAAAAATCGGCAATTAGCTTGTGAATCCCGGTTGCGTCCAAAGCTGTCGCTCTGGAGCCCGATGTAAGATAAGATAAGATAAGAAACAATTTATTGACCACAACACATTACACATAGAACAAAATAGAGAAAACAAGGTACAGAGACAAAGAGTTGCGGCCAACAAGGCTCAGCCTCAGCATATGCTGCAACTGCCGCACACAGCAGCTGCAGCGCTGGTTTTCAGGCTGAACATTGGGTGACGCCTTTGCAATGAAAGAAATAATATTAAATTGACATTTAACAAATAAAAGTAAAAATTAAATGAAAAATACAATACAAAACAAAGAAATAATAACACAGAGATACATAATCAATTTTAAAACATTAAACTTATATTTAAAAAAAAAACAACACTAAAAAACCACAAAGAAAAAATGACATTCACGGGTGTCAAACCAATATTATCATAGCGCGCCATCAATTAACTGCACGCAGTATTATCTGTGCCGCAGTACCTATGTACACAAAGGAGAAAAAAAAATAGAAATACTTAAGTTGACATTGTTGATATGATTGACACCCGACGACTAACCTACCTACGAACCAATTGTAAGAACTCAAATTAAAATAATATCCTGAAGAATTTAATCTCATCCGGTCAACCGGTCAATTTTCTTTTAAAACGTGTCTCGTTATACACTCGACATTGGCAGAGTTAAAAAATGTGTTTGGCATAAGCAAACGCAATAGCAACCATTTCGAAAAAAAAAAGAAAAAAAATACGAACCAATATTATTTTTATAGTTATTCTATTCTTTATTATAATGGAAACGCGATGTACGCGTGGACCATACTTATTGATTTGGGGAGTCTGACCTTCGCTCCTTCGCTACCCTTAATCAGGGGAACCAGACCAACTGACTCATGGTTACACGTTTCAAAGACTTTCCGAAACGTGCAGGTTTCCTCACGATGTTTTCCCTCACCACCGAGCTAATGGCAGATTTGAAAAATCCAGAGGTGCATGCTCGGATTCGAACCCGGTCCCCCCGTTCGGAGGACCCGTTCTGAACTAATGAGCTACCATCGCTCTACAAAAACAAACTTACATGTATATCAAATACTTAGACATGTTAATTCACACACATGTTTGTACCGTGCGGGGATTGAATCCGCAACCCCTGGACCAGAAAGCAGAGGCATCGTTCACTACCATTAATCAAAACTGCAACTATGTGAGTAAATAAGCCATAATAGCAAACCAAAGGAAGTATTCTGGTGTCAGTAGCTCTATAATTGTAGAGTGGTAAGCAATCGAAATCGAACTGTTTGCGTGATTGATTGATACTCTAAACCCGTTATTAAAACTTGTGTCGTGGTTGGCAATGTTTTTACAGTCTTATGTAGAAATTTAAATTGAGCCATGGTAGAGCAGTGGGTAAGTTTGTGCTCTTTCTCAAAGGGAGATCGTAGGTTCGAATTCAGGCTTACATTTCTAGATTTTCGAAATCTATGTTTTGTATGTTACAAATCACCTGAGGGTAAGCGATTTCCGCCGCCAATGGATATCCGTAACACCAGTGGAGTTACAAGCGCGCTGCCAAACTTTAAAACCCCCTTTCTCTGGGATTGGGCCTCCGGAAACTTCACTTATGCAGCGTAACACAGCAGAGACGTTGCTTCATGCCGGTTTTCTGTGCAGTAGTGGTATCACTCTGGTCGCGCTGGACCATTCATGACAAAGCGTGGCACTCCCACGGACAATGAAATATAATTTGCATAATTAGACGACCCGTTTGGATCAGTGGCAGTGAATGCTGCCTCTGGTGCAAGGGTTGCGGGCTCGATCCTCGCTTAGTACAACATTTGTGAGCATGAACATGTATGTTTGTATTTCTCTGGGTGTTTTCTATGTATTATAAGTATGTATGTACAAAAGAAAAGTATTATATGTACTTATTTGTAATTCCGCTGTTGGTTCCGATATATATAACACAGGTGCTTGAGCTACCTATCTCAAAGTCAGATCAAAGTATGTGACGTTTTGAAATATTTATATTTTCATCATCATCAGCCCATTTAAGTCCCCACTGCTGGGGCAAGGGCCTCCCTCAATCACATTAGGGGTGATTGCCATACTCACCAAGCTTGGCAGACGGGTTGCCGAGGGTTTTGATATAAATGCAGAGTTTTCCTTCTCTGGGTGCTGATGATCATGCCAGCAGCTTTACCTTAGTCGCCTTTTACGACACCTCGGTAAGAGTGAGGGTGGCCTATTCTACTCTGCCGGGGACCACCGGCGATTTATATTTATTTATACCATTAGCTTGGACAACCATGAAAACCTCCAAGTTCAGACAATTTCTGAAACGTGTAATCTTGATTTTATTGGTCTAGTTCTCGTGTATAAGGGTTGCGAAGATCAGATAGTAGTCGCTTCATTGCTTCATTGTAATTAATGGTCCAAGCGTACCCCGAGTTCTTAAGCGATGGTAAGATAAAGTTGATTGAATAATTGACTCTATGTTTTATTATACATATTGCCATTTTTAACGAGGTTTGAAAAGAGGTCTTCTTTAACGATAGGCAGCGACATGACTACTCCGGCATTGTATGAAGTCTATGAGCGGCGGTTACCATTTATCATCAGATGGGCCGCATGCTCGACTGCCTATTTTTCGCGATAAAAAAAAATTACCTTCCGCCCACCACGCAAGCGCTGGTACGGAGTACCAGCTAATCCCTGCGCTCACGCATAGCGCAGTTCTAGCTAACTGGAACACCACTACGTTCGCTAACCGTACCTGCAGTTATATTCAGGCCTATGCAAATTAGTCCATCGCTGCAGATGAGTCAAAAGCCGTCCAATGCGACGTTTGGACCATGATCCAGACTTCGGTAAAGTATAAAAATAAAATAATATAAAAATAAAATAATTTTACTGTGTTACAACTGTACTATACGTAGGTTAGGTTAGTTCTTTTTGTTTTTCCTTCAATAGCTTGTTCATCGACAAAGGCCTCATCAAAGGACTTTCTAATTAATGCTATCTCTTGCAAATCGCGACTTTTCTGGATCGGTACCTCTTTTAAGACTTTAAAAGACGAAGAAGAAGAAGAAGACTCCGAAGTGACAGCTTTGGACGCAACTGGGAATTACCAGTTGCGTCCAAAGCTGTCACTTCGGAGTCCGGGGTACGCTTGGACCATGATCCTGGACTGATAATTACAATGAAACCACTGCCGCCTGACCATCGCAAGCATCAATTACCTAGATAGGAAAACCAGATGATCCAGAGAAAATAAGTACCAATCTGTTATTATTTTCGAATACCACTTGATAATTCATTATTTGAGTGTTTTCGGTTAATAAGGTACCTACTAGTATCTAGTCATCATAACATCAATTTGAAGGCCACCACACAATACCGTCTGTCGTGTGAACTTCGCATTATATCGGTTTCTATGAAACTTACACTTTTTACGACATCATTGTTCTTCATAGCCATAAGTGAAAACAGTAAAATTAATGTTTCGTTTGATGAATTTATCAGTTTATCTTATTCACATCGAAAACAAGATTTTTAACAATAGCTTCGTTGGACATGGGTTCAATTCGATTATGTTATTATTATTATTTGTTAGAAATGGGGTGAGCCTTGCGTCTCATAGCCACTGCGACCAGTAGATGATCTATTGTGGCAGCCCCATAACCTATTACAGCACCTCATGTAGCTCCAGTTCCAGGATAAATCCGAGAATGGAGCTGATCGGGGAGCTTTTCGATTATGTAAAAATTTAAATCGAATAATAGTGTTCGGAAGATATCACAGTTGAGAAATATCGATGAAATTCAAGTGCTCATCATCATCATCATCATCATCAGCCCATTTAAGTCCCCACTGCTGGGGCACGGGCCTCCCTCAATCACATGAGGGGTAATTGCCATATTCACCACGCTTGGCAGACGGGTTGGCGAGGGTTTTGATATAAATGCAGAGTTTTCCTTCTCTGGGTGCTGATGATCATGCCAGCAGCTTTACCTTAGTCGCCTTTTACGACACCTCGGTAAGAGTGAGGGTGGCCTATTCTACTCTGCCGGGACCACACGGCGTAAGTGCTCATTTTCAAACATTTCTAAGAAATATTCGCAAATAATAGTGATAGGCGGCTTTTTAACCCCCGACAAAAAATTTACAGGCATCGTAGCTCTCGAACACGAACGAACGTAGGACAGTCAACAGCAGTTTCAATTTATTTTTGGAATTTTTGTCGGGGGTTATCAATTTTTTAATTTTTTATACTTTTTAATTCTGGTAGGGGCCGTCATTCAAATGATCATCAGCTCAGCGTGTTACTCTGGATTGCTTCCAAAGACGATTCAGAGTCATCTATCGTATTATATCAAACAAGAAGGGCGCTATATAAGGTAATTAGTGGCCCACCCTCACTTCGTTACAGGACTTCATTTTGCACACTGACAAAAAGTGTCAATGAAAACGACATTACTAAACGGTACTCTTCTTTTTGGAATATCGCGTTGAGGCTAGACTATATTTTTCACGAAATGTGCCGCTTTCGGAAAATGTGTGTGAAAAATCCAACCAGCCCTGACGCAGATTCTATACGGGTGTGGTAGAGAAAGATCGTCAACCAGCACGTCACTCCAGCACTAAAGGCTTCGCGCAGTTTTTCAAGTATGGCTTTCTATTAAAAGGTACAGTCTGTTCAGGTTACACAAAAATCGTTTCTTTTTATTAAATCCCCTATAAAAGTAACCCCTATAACGCAATGGTAGCTAAGTGGTTATGAACGCGCCTTACAAACGGAGGATTGTGTGGTTCGAATCCGAGCATGTACCTTTGGATTTTTCAAATCTATGTGCGTATTTTTATCATTAGCTCGGCGATGACGGAAAACATCTTGAGGGAACCTCCACGTTTCGGATAGTTTCTGAAACGTATGACCTTGATTCAGCTGGTCTGGGTTGCGAAGGTCTGACGGCAGTTACTTCATTTTACTCCCCAAATTCTGAATCATGGTCCAAGCTTACCTGGGGCTCCAGAGAGACAGCTTTGAACGCAACCGGGAATCACTAGCTTAGATGAGGAAAAGAAAGCTCTGTACAAAATTTCAAGCATTAACCCTTATACTTTAGGTACTGCGTTGATAGATCAGTCCGTCTGCTTTCACGTATATATTTTTTTTATGTGATAGGTGGCAGACGAGCAGACGGATTTTATTCTGATGATTTATCCACGCTGATGGATTTAGGAATCAGATCGATGTTTCAATATCATCCGATATTTAAAAGGGCTCTTGTTATTGTTTTCACATTCTTTAATTACCAAATAAATTTATCAGGTCCATTCCTTTTGACAAGAAAGGGCTACGCAAAGTTATGTAAATACAAGATTATCATACCAGGTAGGTATTACCATGCTTACAAAACTAAACTTGTAAGAAAGTGGGAAGTTGTGTCTATGTATTATAATTAAAACCTCGGAAGCTTGTCTGTTTACCACTTTTACTTTCAAACTTAGGTTTCCTTATAAAAACTAATGAATAAAAGCAAACTTATTTCACGAGATCACGCCGCGAAACCGCGAGAGAGTGTTAATGAATAGATAGTTAAAATATGAGAACCGTACCTTCATATTACGTATGCTCGTCATCCTTACGGGGAAAGTCACTTTACACTCTTCTGTCACCACACACAACACTACGTTAGACAGGGATAGCTGCACACCTGTGACGACACTAAGCGTTCCTGTTTCGAAAAAGGTCCGTGACGTAGAAAGATGGCGGTGAATAAGTTGTCAAGTTTGAATTTCGAATGGTAACCGCGCGTGCGGGTGCGCCGGTGCGAAGTCGCTGTCACTCTCACCAGCCGGCGGGTATTGACTTTTCTTTTTATTTTAACTGCGATCCCCGCTCTGGCGATTGTGTATTATCGCATAACATCGGCTGTTATCAAAATAAAATTTGGCACAGTTTTGATGTTTGGGTTACTTTTGACTTAGAATCTGTTTGCAATTGAAATTTTTAGTATTTTTTTTTATGTGATAGGTGGCAGACGAGCAGACGGATCACCTGATGGTAAGCGATTGCCGCCGCCCATGGACACCCGCGACACCAGTGGAGTTACAAGTGCGCTGCCAACCTTTATACCACCATTTCCTCCGGATTGGGCCCCCGATACCCTCACTCACGCAGCGAACGCCGGTTTTCTGTGAGGACTTGGTATCACTCCGATCAAGCCGGCCCATTCATGCAGAAGCGTGGGTCTCCCACGGTCACTATTTGGTTCACAAACGGAATGTAGCGTTTACATGACACGTAGCTTTAAAATGTACATTTATGCGGTCATTTTAATGACACTACGTGAAATAAGTGTGAACATTCCAATTAGGGAGAGAATAATACATATACATCCCTATATATATTAAATAAATAGATAACTACTAAAAAACTACCCAACCACGGCAAGACTTAAATCGGCCTAAAGCATAATACATAGTAATAATGCATTACTTTAAAAACAGATATAATTACTAAAATAATCGATCGATTAACACTTTGTTTGATTTAATGAGTCTAGAGCATAAGTAATAAAGTTCTTCTTACTTATAAAAGTCAATATTTTATTATAACCTACTTAAATTATTGGTACAAACAAAGTACCGAAATACAGTGCGAGTAGGACTCACCTACCGAGAACCTAATTCATTGCAAAAAATGAAGAAAACATATTTTATAATGAGCACATCAAGCCCTTCCACAAGGGTGGATCCAGGGGGTGAGGGAATTTAATGTAAGTAGGTAATACTTTGGCCGTGTGGTCCCCGGCAGAGTAGAATAGGCCACCCTCACTCTTACCGAGGTGTCGTAAAAGGCGACTAAGGTAAAGCTGCTGGCATGATCATCAGCACCCAGAGAAGGAAAACTCTGCATTTATATCAAAACCCTCGCCAACCCGTCTGCCAAGCGTGGTGAGTATGGCAATTGCCTCTCATGTGATTGAGGGAGGCCCGTGCCCCAGCAGTGGGGACTTAAATGGGCTGATGATGATGATGATGATGAGGTAATACTTTAAATATTGAATCAATTTAATGTGACTTATTACTAATTAAGTAGTTCAATGATCCTTTGTCCTTTCATTGGAACTAGAGGCAATTAGAAATTTTAAACTTATAAAATACAGAACCCCTATTTTTTTTAGACTAAAAATCTGAAAACCATCACATTTCTGCGATTCCCATGTTTGTGATCTATACCGATGTCACTTGCCGAATTTCATTTTCAGATTAACAAAAACTACCTTAAAGGTTTTGATTCCCTTGGGAGTGTCAAAACATGCGTTTTTGGCGAATAGATTTACACGGTATTTTTTTTTACGTAAATTTTGATATTCGTTTTTTTTACAACTTCGAGAAATAATAATAATAATAATTCTCACAACACCTCTTAAGTTCACCTGATTCCGTACTAAGTAGCTTAAGCACTTGTGTTACACATATCAGACAACAGAGGAACACAAATATAGACTTACAACCCGTGCGGATAAAAAATGGGATCAGAAATGGCGGCGCATCTATTCACTTCTCACTCGCACACTATTTGCGTCTACTTTTGCGATGAACACTTGTGTTTGTTCAATTTCTGATCCCATTCTTTATCCGCACAGGTTGTAAATACATATATTACACCCAGACACTATAGAGTCTCAATAGAGTCTCCCAACAAGTGGGTCTGAAAATGAACATGGACAAGACGAAAATTATGTTGAATTCCCGTGTCGTACCCACTCTTGTAAAGGTTGGAAGCTCTACCATGGAAGTTGTAGACGAGTACATTTACCTCGGACAAAAAGTCCAGCTTGGTAAGTCTAACTTCCAGAAAGAGGTCGATCGACGAATCCAACTCGGTTGGGCAGCGTTCGGGAAGCTACGCAGCATATTTTCGGCAGATCTGCCGCAGTGTCTCAAGACGAAAGTCTTTAATGCGTGTGTGTTGCCAGTGATGACATACGGAACCGAAACGTGGCCGCTTACAATGTGCCGGTTAAGGAGGCTCAAAGTCACCCAGAGAGCAATGGAGAGGGCTATGCTCGGAGTCTCCCTGCGTGATCGTATCAGAAATGATGAGATCCGCAGGAGAACTAAGGTCACAGACGTAGTCCAAAGGATTGCATGCCTCAAGTGGCAATGGGCAGGGCACATAGCGAGGAGAACAGACGGCCGTTGGGGCGGAAAGGTCCTCGAGTGGAGGCCACGTACAGGAAGTCGCAGCCGTGGCAGACCTCCTACAAGGTGGACCGACGATCTGGTAAAGATCGCGGGAATCCATTGGATGCGGGAGGCACAGGACCGATCTGTGTGGAGAACATTGGGGGAGGCCTATGTCCAGCAGTGGACGTCTATTGGCTGAAATGATGATGAATGATGACCCAGACACTGAACAAACACAAGTGTTCATCGCACCTATAAGTTTATGGTTAAATTAACAACCCGATACTTTACACATTCAGATTGATCTTATAAGGTTTCTGATTTTTTTTCATTTGAAATACGGATTCCAAAAGAAAACATTTTAGTAGAATACAATTATATATTTTATGCTGTATTATGTCGTAATAAAAGGAGGTATAATAAATGCACTAATAGAGAACAAGGGAAAAAACCTATCTGTTATGTTCTACTTGCGCAATGATGATTGTTGAAATCTGACCATGAAGAAAATAACACCATAAAAAGCAGCCATTACCAATATCCAATTTGATGATGACACTTTTTGTAACGCAGAACTAAAACAATGATAGGTTGTTGATTGTCACAATGTATGCAATTTATCACGCTAACCAACAGTTTAGATCCGGGCTAGTTTAAAACATTGAACACTACAAAGAAAAAAATGTGTATGGATTAGGTATATATTTTTTTATCAGCCTATAAACTGTCCCACTGCAGAGCAAAGGCCTCCATCATAGAAATCAAGTTATCGCTACTATGATGGGATTAGGCTTAATCACCGCGCTTGCTAAATGCGGATTGGTGATCACAAACCCGAGCGATGTCCGAAAAATTCGAAACATACTTTTCCCAGAATCCTGAGATCACGGCCTGGTACTTAAACCAACAGACCAACAGGGCGATAAAAATAATATTATTGGGTTTTACAGACGACCCATTTGGATCAGTGGTAGTGAATGCTACCTCTGGTGCCAGGGTTGCAGTTTCGATCCCCGCACAGTACAAACATTTGTGCGCATGAACATGTCTGTATGTATTGGTCTGGGTTTTCTATGTATCATAAGTAGGTATGTATTAACAAAAGAAAAGTACTATATGTATACAGGGTGTATCTGTGGACATTTACATCCCTTTGACCACGTTCTGCCAACCATTCTGAACAACATTTGTTCTACGACTTTTCGAAATTAGTCGATTTTTTTTTCAACTCCCCATACAAAATGACCAAGTCACGTGACCGACTTTGTATGAGAAGTTGAATTTTTTTTCATGCGAATTTCCAAAAGTCATAGAACAAATTTTGTTCAGAATAGTTAATAGAACACGTGGTTAAAGGGATGTAAATATTCACAGATACTCACATTTGACACATTCACATTTGCAATTCCGCTATTGGTTCTGATATCCGTAATACAGGTGCTTGAGCTATCTCGGAGTCAAATCAATGTATGTGGTCTTGTGACATTATTTATTATTATTTTGAATTTATTTTTTATTATTATTAATGGTACATTGGTTATACCTACACCCTCATCTTAGCGTGTAATTCACGGTTGCGTCCAAAACTGTCACTCTGGAGCAGGGGTACGCTTGAACCATGATTCAGGATTTAGGGATTATGGTATGTAATTGATTAATTACAATGAAGCGACTGACGTCTGACCTTCGCAACCCTTAAACAGGGAAACAAGACCAACTGAATTATGGTTACACTTTCAGAAACTATCCGAAACGTACAGAGGGCTTATTCTCGAGCACTCGATATTGAAATCGATTTAGATGTTTGTCTGAACCAATGTGAATGATTTCTAATTCGACTTCAATGCCGAGGTTTCCTTACGAGATTTTCTCTCACACCGGGCTAATAGTAGAAATTCGCACATAGGTTTGAAAACTAGAGTTGCATGCTCGGATTCAAAACACGACCCGCGTGGAAGAAGGCGCGGAATGCGCTTTCTGAAACACTGAGCTACCATCGCTCCAATCTATGTACAACCTTTGCGGATAAAGAATGGGATCAGATATGGCGGCGCATCTTTTCACTTCTCGCTCGCACACTATTTGCGTCTATACTCGCACCCCACGAGTGCGAGTATAGACGCAAATAGTGTGCGAGCGAGAAATGAATAGATGCGCTGCCATTTCTGATCCCATTCTTTATCCGCACAGGTAGTAGGTAAGCTATACTACAAAAAGCTCCACGCAATATTGACCATGGCAAATGTGGTAGTTAGTACAAAGAAAGAAAGAAAGCATACTATTGATTCAGTGTATTACAATAACATTTAACGTTTTAAATAATGACTGTACACAGTAAAACACCGGAAAGTCACATAATCAGCATCGGGGTTGCGATGTGTGTCTCGACACCGCGACCCTCTTGACGCTCTTTCTATGGGTACATACAGAAGCATGTACCCATATGAAGAAGAGAAGAAGAATGTACTGTAATTAAATTAAATTAAATTAAAATTTATTTCGGACCAATTTAAAATCCATAGAGGGTTAGTAACAAATGACTTATTATCTATTGTTAATATTATACATAAGTGTGCATACAAAATGTTTAATAAGCGGAGTGTAATGTAATGGGTTAATGTGTAATATATATCTATAATAGACATACACAGACTGCTACGAGACTTTGGCTCGAATATATAATTATATAGTTTTAAGCTATAGGTAGCAGACGAGCAGACAGATCACCTAAGCGATTGCCCCGCCCATAGACCAAGTGCGCTGCAAGAATAAATTCAATTTATTATAACACTAAAATTATACATTATTAAATATATTTTTATTATTCTAAATAAACGCATGTCAGGTTCCCTTGTTTCTAAAAATGAGTTACTTGTCAGTATAGTGGGACCGTATATAGGCTAATATTAACTAAGTAAGGTATGTCGTGATGGACGGATGCCCGTGAACATATGTTGCCATCTTTATGCACAACAGAAACAAAAGAAAATAAACAACAGCATAATATGACATCAAATCTCAAAGAAGGTCGGATAAACGATAAGTCAAAGCACTCAAATGAATTAAAATAAACAGTCACATTGCATTGCCCAACTGCGTTCCACATTCGAGGCGATCGGCGCCCGCGCCGGTTATCTAACCACGCATCCTTGTCTGTGTCCGCTCCCGCGCAAGAATCGGCTGCGTGGTAAGGAAAATCCTGTTGGTGTTCCAGTAGAATAGTGACTTTTAGCGGGGTTTTTGGAGAGTCCCTTTGTAAACCACTTGCCTTAAAACCCAGACAAGTGGTTAGTAAGAATATAAGAATATGACTTTTAATTGCGTAAACGTCGAATAGGCTGATTGCTCGATGATCCGACGATTTTGTAACGGCAAGGAAACAATGAATAAGGTTGGCAGGGGACCGAAAGGGAGTAATAAAGAAGAGGCTAATACTCAACAGTGGGTAGGCTCATAAGAATGAATGAATAAATGAATGAAAAAAAAGAGACAAGTATGAATTACGTCACTTTCTAAAGTTAGTATCCTACATAATTCATTTCTAATAAGTAGAGAAACATATGATATTATTTTTTGCCTGTATTTTTTTTTATTGCAAATTGATTTATAATATATTATTTTATTAGGGTTCCGTACTCAAAGGGTAAAAACGGGACCCTATTACTGAGACTTCATTGTCTGTCTGTCTGTCTGTCTCCAGGCTTTATCTGAAGGACCGCGATAGCTAGACAGTTGAAAATTTCACAAATCATGTTTTTCTGTTGCCGCTATAACAAAAACCACTAAAAACAAAATAAAATAAATAAGAACATTTTATGGGGGGTGTCTCATGAACGAACGCGTAGCTGATATTAATTAGATACTAGATATTAATAATTAATAATAGTAGGAGAACTAAGGTCACAGACGTAGCCCAAAGGATTGCATGCCTCAAGTGGCAATGGGCAGGGCACATAGCAAGGAGAACAGACGGCCGTTGGGGCGGAAAGGTCCTCGAGTGGAGGCCACGTTCAGGAAGTCGCAGCCGTGGCAGGCCTCCTACAAGGTGGACCGACGATCTGGTGAAGATCGCGGGAACCATTGGATGCGGGAGGCACAAGACCGATCTGTGTGGAGAACATTGGGGGAGGCCTATGTCCAGCAGTGGACGTCTTTTGGCTGAAATGATGATGATGATGAATAACGACCCCAGTAAGAAGGCACTTGAAATATTCACAAAATACTTACTCAGTTATTTTTGTCTATTTATGCTCGATGCACTTAATATATTTACAAAATTATTCATTGTGTATTTACTTTAATAATTGTTGCTGAGCTGTTTAGTCTAAAGCTGTTGCTTTGGAACCTAGGGTACGCCTAAACCGTGATTCAGAATTTAAGGACTCTGGTAATCACAATGGAGCGAATGCCGTCTGACAACATCACGTACATTGATCTGACTGCTCAAGCAACAAGGTGTTACAGATATCAGAATAAACAGCGGAATTACAATTATATACAATTAATACTTTTCTATTGTAAATACGTACTTATAATACATATAAAACACCCAGACCAATACAAACAGACATGTTCATGCATACAACTTGTTCGGATAAAGAATGGGATCAGAAATGGCGGCGCATCTATTCACTTCTCGCTCGCACACTATTTGCATCTATACTCGCACCCCACGAGTGCGAGTATAGACGCAAATAGTGTGCGAGCGAGAAGTGAATAGATGCGCCGCCATGTCTGATCCCATTCTTTATCCGCACAGGTTGTACAAATGTTTGTACTGTCCGGGGATAGAACCCGCAACCTTTACACCAGTGGCAGCGTTCACTACCACTGATCCAAACGGCTCATAGTATTGTTGAAAGGATATAGGTACAAATAATTTGTTAATTAGTAATGAAGGAAATATGGCATTGAATTCCGTTTTATAAATAATCTTTAAACCGCTTTAGAAAACCTATTGCAACTGCATTAAATCACTATCCCTTCAATATGAGGTCTATATGACCTCATTTGGATCATTTCCCACTCAACGGTATCCTCACTCTTCGTGGTGCATATATTCCCACTGTTGTTTCATTACATTAATGTGATATTACGGTACAGAGAATAAAAAGGTTCGTCACCTTAAGGTAAATTTTCGCTTGCACGGCAAGAATCAGTTATAGCAACATATTTATTTATTTATTCTTTATTGCACAAGAAAATAAAGTACAATTGGCGGACTAAATGCTATACAGCATTCTCTACCAGTCAACCATTAGGCAATGCAGAAACATGTATGACGGCTAAATAAATATATATCCATAAACATACATGTGAGTAATATATAATATGACTAAATATACATACATAATTTATATTTTATTTACTTACAATCTGGAAATTAAGTTACAAAATTATGTCAAATTAAACATGAAATTATATAAATATATAAAACATACATACATAATTACATAAAACAATAAACCTACTTATACTACAATTAACTTATAAAAAAAAACAGAAAGAAAAAAAAGACGACGAATACCGGCTAACATACATTGTAAGCATAAAAGTGTTGGAACAGACACAATACATCGCAAGATGTCTTATCAGTCATAAAATAAGGGAATAAAATAAAAAAAAAGGGAAAAAAAAGTTAAGTTAAATTTCAAGGGCGGTAACATACCTACCGTTTTAAAAAGATCTGCCAATCTTCTTTAAATTTTCTTTACATCAAAAGGAATCAATGTTGCTACAAGAAAATCGGAACTTTCTGATCTAACAGTTAAGCATAATTTTCTGTGCAACAGGTTTTACTCTGACAAATTTACGAAAGGTAATAAGTGCTCATAGCATATCAAAAGAATCAATTTGAAAACTGACGAACCTTTTCGTTCTTTGACTGTACCTTATTACATACCTATGACGTATATAAGATAGTTGTTGGAGGCGTTGACACCATGCAATGGACATAATGCGCACAATTTTGACGCGAAACAGGCCGTGTACGCGGAAAAAATGTAAAATGCCTTCGCACTACAATTTACACCTTCTAAACCGTCAATAAGGTTGAAAATCATGTCTTAGATACGATTGCAAAAAGTGTCTTGCCATGGCGATTTTTTAGTCCATTCTTTGTCTTCTTAATGACATAATTCGTCGTTACCTTTTCACGCAATATTTTAAGTATACTAATTAAAGTATGTTAATACCAGTTCATGTGATATTTTTCTTCATTATTGCTGCATAAGGTGTACAGGCAATTAGTTTAAAAATTATGTGTTAGCAAGTATTCGAACACTTTTAGTAATGCTTAGTCCCTGAAATCTATGCTGATAGAATGGCACGATTTTATGAAATTTTGCGATGGAACGAAAAGGTCCTATAGAGTTCTAATCTAATCGTTCTCTAGATTATTTTTTTATTCTAGAGGTGGACAAACGAGCAAGCGAGTCACCTGATGGAAAGTTATCAACGCCGGCCATGAACATCCGCGAAATCAGAGAGATCACTAATGTATTGCCGGCCTTTTTAAAAAAGTATGCTCATCTCTTGAAGGCCTCAAGTCGTAGTACTGCTGCAGTCAAACCGTTTCACAGAACTGAGGTGCGTGGTACAATCGATTATTCGATTATTTGGGCCCCATTTGCATAATCGATTAATTGGTAAGTTAAAGTTGATCAAAGGGATTTAGCACTATTATTACCACCACAGTATATGGATGTAACTTTACCGATACTCCATGTGGGTCATATTATGCGTACATACGTACTTGGGGTTAACATATTTTTGCTTATCGTAGCCCGACTGTGACGTCATACATAATTTCGTTTAGCTATTATTCCCCTCTTGCGGTTTTGTTATGATGACACCATTTAATTAAATGTACCTATACTTGCATACAACTTTAACATTCCTTTCAATTACAATTTCCCGGTATATATGACCATAGTAATTACTTGCTTAGTGTATTGTTTTAAACTTTCATGGTCACTAACATTAGAATTAGGTGCGCGTTAGTAAAAGACTGCAAAGGAGGGTAGACCGTTTTGTCTGCCAGTAACATCTTACCCGCAAAAACTTCAGTTAATCCGTGACCACGGCGCTTGCAACAGTGCCGAAATATCGGAAACTCAAAAATAAGGTACATGGTAGAAATCTTGTAAATAACTATTCTAATACTTGCTCAGTGGGTATGACGTAAGAGGCGAGAGTGCCATGCGCCCGATATAGACACAGATCACCCGTGCAATTCTGCGACCTATTTCAATTCGATAAAGTCTATTGCCGTGTGGTCCCCGGCAGAGTGGAATAGGCCACCCTCACTCTTACCGAGGTGTCGTAAAAGGCGACTAAGGTAAAGCTGCTGGCATGATCATCAGCACCAGAGAAGGAAAACTCTGCATTTATATCTAAACCCTCGCCAACCCGTCTGCCAAGCGTGGTGAGTATGGCAATTACCCCTCATGTGATTGAGGGAGGCCCGTGCCTCAGCAGTGGGGACTCAAATTGGCTGACGACGACGATGACGAAGAAAGTCTGTTTTATAAAATGATAGATAGCTTTAAAATATGATTGCCTTAAAACCACATACAATACCATGGTCTATGATCACATTGTAGGTAATACACGCCTAAAGGAAAAGGATTTTACAGATTGACCAAGATCAGAAGGCGGGCGTTGTTTCTATCGGAAAATGTCAAAAACTCTGTTGTCTATGGCATTTTGTAAAGGAAATAGCAAAATACCTGATCATGGTACCAATCCGGGACTATCTACTTTCCTACTAAAAAATAATCATCTAAATCGGTTCATAAATGGCAGAGTAATCGGCGAACAAACATAAAAAAGAAATATATATGTATACATGTCAAGAACTTTTTTTTTGGAGTCGGTAAAAAACATAAAAAAGTCCGATCTTATTGAGATGAGATTTCTTTCTTATCTCACTAAATAAAGCCAAGCAAATAAAGTATATCTATGTTCTCATGCATGACGTCAGACCCTTACAGTTATCCGTTTTGGGTCCCAAGATAAATATTAATAAAAGGAAATCTCTATGATTGTAAAATATTTCCTGCAGCTGTGTATTTACTTATACCTGTTGGTTTTTTGGTCAAATCGTAGTACTACTAACACACATCCTTCCGTGTTTTGATGTCTCGCTCGTATAACGAATGCTTGGGGAAATTTTGAAGAATCATTGGCAAAAATATGTAAAAATAACTCCACCTTCAGAGAAGCTGAATTGGCTGAAAACCAGCGCTGTCTTGCAATGTCTCATTCTGTGGCAGCCGAAGCTGAGCCACCTCCCCATTTACCATTCCATCAAAATGAAATTAAAAATGTGGGAAAATTGTTTTAAACTTTCATGGTCACTAATATTAGAATTGTTATTTACGCGATATGGCGCTTGCAACAGTGCCGAAACTCAAAAATAAGGTACATGGTTGAAATCCCGTAAATAACTATTGTGGGAAATTCCATAATAATAAATGATTTCACATTTTTTTCTTAATTTTGTTTCATTGATATTTTGATTTGATATTCTATTCTTATCGAATACTTAGCAGAATAACTGTTAAAATCTAGAAAAAGGCAAGATAAATTAAAAAAAAATAAAAAGAACTAGGTTTAATAATATAATCGGCGGAAGAGCCACGCTTCGGCTTGACCGGAGTGATACCACCGTCTCATAGAAAACCAGCGTGAAGCAGCACTGTGCTGTGTTTTCCTGCGTGAGTGAGGGTACCGGAGGCACAATCCGGGGGAAAGGTGGGCAGCGCACTTGTGACCACTGGTGTCGCGGGTGTCCATGGATGACGGAAACGCTTACCATCAGGTGATTCGCCTGCTCGTCTGCCACCTATCACATAATAAAAAAAATCCTGATGACGTATACTCGTAGGTAATGATGAGTAATGACCCTGCCATAAACTCTAAAAGCCATGGGTTCGATTCCAACTATGGAAATTAACATTCGTGTGATCATCGTGTGATAAGCAAATTGTGCATAATATCGTCTGATAATTACATTATAAATTGTAAGTTCTGTAACTAAGTGTACTGTAACGCCGTGTGGTCCCCGGCGGAGTAGAATAGGCCACCCTCACTCTTACCGAGGTGTCGTAAAAGGCGACTAAGGTAAAGCTGCTGGCATGATCATCAGCACCCAGAGAAGGAAAACTCTGCATTTTTATCAAAACCCTCGCCAACCCGTCTGCCAAGCGTGGTGAGTATGGCAATTACCCCTCATGTGATTGAGGGAGGCCCGTGCCTGATGCTGGTGATGATGATGATGAACTAAGGATGTATGTTCAGTGTCTGGGTATTATTTTTGTTTCTTCTGTT
The DNA here is from genome assembly GCA_019059595.1 of Marasmia exigua. Classification (NCBI taxonomy): domain Eukaryota; kingdom Metazoa; phylum Arthropoda; class Insecta; order Lepidoptera; family Crambidae; genus Marasmia; species Marasmia exigua. The sequence continues at coordinate 17,502,291 of CM032468.1, forward strand.
TTCTGATAACCGTCTAAAATTTGTAGGTACGGAATCAGATTAATGTATTAAGAGATGTTGTATGAATTTATTTCTTTATTATCTAATCCACAATTTTGATTTTTGATTTTGACTAGGGACTAATGCTATAAGCATATTTAAAACTGAGGGTATATTTGCGATTTGGGTATATTTGATATTTGCGACACGGCGATTAGGTCGATTTACTATAAAACCTATTTCAAGAGAAATTAAATGTTTGCAGCACATAGCCCTGACAAGAGAATAAATTGAATTAAATTGAATTGAATTGACAATAATACTTAACATGGCTTCTTGATAACTCTTTCTAACCCTCGACGCAAAAACGACGGGGTGTTATAAGTTTGACGTGTCTCTGTGTGTGTGTGTGTCTGTGTGTCTGTCTATGGCATCGTGGCTCCCGACAAATGAACCGATTTCGATTGTTTTTTTTTTGTTTGAAAGATGAATACGAGGGGAGTGCTCTTAGTTATGTTAGATAAAAATCGATCCAAGATGGCCGCCGTCACAAATTAATGGATTGTATGTTTTAAAACAACTCCCAGAATATGGGTATCATATAAAAGGGCTTAAGTAGCAGAATATATTGATTGTGACAAATGTCAAATCCAAGATGGCCGCCATCGGGGGTTATTTAAATTTTCAATTAAATTTTTATACATTAAATGAATATTTAATTCGCTGAAATTGACATCCATTATGTATGTATTATTATAATAGGATTTTCTGACATTGTATAAACTTATTTTAATTATATTTTATTTGACTGCAATGTGATATGAATATTTGCACACCGGTACGACAAGACCGATGAAACGTAATTTGAACTATATACTATAATTTACTGACTAACTGTTAGCAATGTGTTTCGCAAAACATATTCCACCTTATTACAAATCACGTTCTTAAGTTATTACCTTACTAAAGCACAAGCCTTCTAGTTCCAAAACGCAATGTTACAGGCAGACATGAGTTTAGTTTCGGAACTTTATTTAGACCGTCTTTTGTAATAAAGAGCATTCTGATTCTGACATGTTAGGAATAACTCAACTTTCCTGAAACTATCTCTCGTACCTATATTATAAACTTATTACAAAAAAAACGCATCAAGGTGGTCAAACCGCTCCAGAGGTAATTTAAAACTTTGAATCATCGTCATCGTCAGCCCATTTAAGTCCCCACTGCTGGGGCACGGGCCTCCCTCAATCACTAATATGCTATACTCACCACGCTTGGCAGACGGGTTGGCTAGGGTTTTGATATATATGCAGAGTTTTCCTTCTCTGGGTGCTGATGATCATGCCAGCAGCTTTACCTTAGTCGCCTTTTACGACACCTCGGTAAGAGTGAGGGTGGCCTATTCTACTCTGCCGGGGACCACACGGCGAAAAACTTTGAATGTGTCCACACAACTACAGCATTTCTTCACCTCAAATGCATACGTATGCATTCACATACGGGGCCGAGACATGGACCCTGACTAAAGAAACTATGAACAAGTTAAAGGTGGCGCAACGTACTATGGAGCGTTTGCTCGGTCTTTCTTTACGAGACCGCGTACCCAACGATAAAATTCGAAAGAGAACCAGGGTAGTAGACTTTAGCACGCGAGTGTGTGAGCTAAAGTGGAGATAGGCAGGACACGTGGCAAGGCGTAAAGATGATAGGTGGACTATAAAGCTTACCGAATGGCAGCCAAGAATTGGATGACGTCCTGTGGGTAGACCATCTGCCCGATAGTCCGACGATATTCTGACGGCAGTGGGGAAACAATGGATAAGGCAAGGCAAGGGACGGCAAGGTACTGAAGGGAATGGCGTGATAAAGAAGATGCCTATACTCAGCATTGGGTGAATGTGGGCTGATATGATGAAATTAGCCCTGCAAAAAACAAAAAACCCATTCACTGACTTCTCGAATACCGAGTGAGAAAGTTTACGTAGTATCACAGATATTATAATACTAATGTAGTATGAACGGAACGATTATAGTCAATATTTTATTCGCGATCGCTCACAATACAGTTGTATGGATGACTCTACAAAGTTTCTAAAGTCCACACTACGCGGTTACGTCGAAATCCCGTATATGACATGTGATAAGAAATAATATCCATAGGACATAGGGCAGTATAACAGGAAAACGGTTTTAATATATAACCGTGCAGCTTTTGAGAGTCGATACATTCCTGCCTTGGACATAATTGAGGAATATTGTGCGAGGAAATTATTGCAATAAATTGTTATATTCAAAATTGAATTATTTGGAATAATAAATTGTGTTAAGTGTTGTGAAAATTGAAATGGCGTCCAAAATTGTGGTTCTTATGGTAAATATTATTAATATTGTTGAAGATTTGGTTTGTGTACAAACATGTGAATTGACAATTGACTAGTAAAAGTCCCATCGAGATCGCAGAACAATATTAAGTGCCAACTCTAACGAAGATCAAGATTAATCGTGAATACACTCTGATAACACTATATATAATCATACTCACAAACATTTAGTAGGTACCTACAACGGTGCAATACATAAGTAAAAGCCCAAAACAAGACCATGTTTTGGGCTACACAAAATATTAAATTAATTACATTTTAAATCACTGATATTATTCGATATTTTTAATTTTCATGTATATCTTATTTTTAACTCTTTGATGTTAGATACTTTTATCCTGGGTCACCTCTATTTAAATACAAAACTATAATATTGCAATGAATATGCATTAGTACAGAAATCAGCCCTAATCACTGCGTTCTGTAGTGTTTAATTACAGAAAAAAAAATATTCCGTGTTTTATTCTAATGTATTGTCTTTTCCAGATTGCCGGTGTGATAATTAGGGCAGCATGTGGTATGTTGTTTTATTCAAATAGTATTAAATAATATTTAAATATTTAGAAATTATTTTCACAATAACATTGTTAAGAGTAGTTAATACCTACGTGACAGGTATCCCTTCAGTTCAGTGTTATCCGTTCAGCATACATTTTTCAAAAGATAAAGAAAAACTTGTAATTTTTTCCTTTCCAGGATTGGATATAGAAATACCCGAAGGTTGCGAAGACCAGACATTCTGTGATAAAATGCCAGAGAACTTTCCACAGAAATTTTTCGATGACTACGCCATAAAGGTAGGTGATTTTAAAAATAACAAGTACCTAAAGGTCATTCACACCTTCTATCAACAGCGATAGAGCTGCATGTCCGAACAATTACATCGCTCGATTCTTTATTTGACGTTTTATGGAAGTTCATTGATGGTACAGATAGTTCAATCCACGAAGACGCGCCCCACCCTTTCTCATTATCGCTTACAAATTAGCAATGAGTGCTCACGCACACTATGATAAATTGACAGAACGTCACGGGGTAACTGGAAAGATGCTCTACTTGAATTTTTTTTGTGAGAAGTGTTCAAATTATTTAAATGATTAATTTGCGCCCTTGCCCAAAAGTAGTGGGGCGCGTCTTCGTGAGTTGAACTATCTGTACCTTTGATGATGGCATATGTCATCAATGGAAGTTCATTTATGACATATGCGATCGACATCGATTAACGTCTATCAATAACATGATCGACGATTAATCTAGTATCTATATAGAGAGACTTACTTCATAAATTACCTACAGAAAAAAAAATCACGCATACTATTATAATAATACTATTAAGAACATGTGCAATTTTGTATGTATTAACAGGACTACAAACAATCAAAAGAGATCCTCGGACTCTTATTTTTATTGCGTCCATAAAAACATGCCGGACAAAAAAAAATTGGCTGTATTCTGCAACGATTCATTCATTCATTCAAGGGGGCAAGTCTTAAGACTTACCCCCCTGATATTCAAATGACTTTTTTTATGGTATAAGGGCCAGACGAGCAGATGTATCACCTGATGGTAAGCGATTACCGCCGCCCATGGACATCTGAAACGTCAAAGGAATCACATGTACTCGCCGGCCTTTTTACCCGACTACGGCAAAGCAAAAGGAGGGTTATGATTTTGACAGGCTATGTATGTATGTATGTATGTATGTATGTATGTATGTTCATCTGTTTCCACGTAACTTCTTAACTACTTATCAGAATTCGACAAATGACATATCATTATAAGCGTCTTGATCGTCCGCTGGTTATAGGCTATATGAAGTTTCACAAAATCTAATGTGGCGCCCTCTAGCGGACAAAACATACAGAGTAAAAAAATAAAGTTATGATAAATATGCCGTGTTTGGTATCATTTGAAAGCGCTTGACTTGTACATTTTGAATATATATATATATTACTAGCACTTGGACACCAAAATAGTACAAATAAAATAAAAGTAAAAAAACTAAAACCCAACTACGACAAAAAACGTCGCTGAAAAAGTATAAAACAAGCCTTCGTTGTCAATTTATGCAATATTCACTATGTAGAGATAAAATTTCATGTTTGGAAAGGCGTAGTCACACGTTAAATATACTAACTACCCTTTGACAACGTGTGACTACGCCTTTCCAAACATGAAATTTTATCTCTACATAGTGAATATTGCATAAATTGACAACGAAGGCTTGTTTTATACTTTTTCAGCGACGTTTTTTGTCGTAGTTGGGTTTTAGTTTTTTTACTTTTATTTTATTAAAAGGGAGTAGGTACGCGCTGTCGGTCTGGAAACACCGCAGGCAATAGTTCATAGTCTAGATTTGGCATTGCAAAAAAAATAAAAAATGATGATGATTACCAAGGATATTGCCGTGTGGTCCCCGGCAGAGTAGAATAGGCCACCCTCACTCTTACCGTGGTGTCGTAAAAGGCGACTAAGGTAAAGCTGCTGGCATGATCATCAGCACCCAGAGAAGGAAAACTCTGCATTTATATCAAAACCCTCGCCAACCCGTCTGCCAAGCGTGGTGAGTATGGCAATTACCCCTCATGTGATGGAGGAAGGCCCGTGCCCCAGCAGTGGGGACTTAAATGGGCTGACGATGACGATGATATTGACCCTACAGCTTTGGTGCCATAGTAATAAATACTCACAGAGACAAGTCCTATAGAATACGGCAAAAAAATCTGGCCGGCACGGACCAAAAAAAAGAATATCCTTTCTTTATTTAAAGTTTAAGCAAACCTGTAGGACATTATGATGAGAATGGATTGAAGAAGTTTGACAGTTTTTTTTTTATTTTGATGCAAGGCTGTCCTGGCCTGACAATGTAATGCACTAAACAAATAATATGTTTTTTAGACTAATATGCTTATCACAAGAAATCAGGACAACGCAAGGTATGAGGGAGAGAAACGTGTCCAAGTAAACGAAGGCGACGAAAATAACTGCGGCACAAGAGTTTCGGTACGTAACAACCACATTTCATATAATATAATATAATATAATTCTCACAACATCTTATACGTTCACCTGATTCCATACTAAGTAGCTTAAGCACTTGTGTTACAGATATCAGACAACAGAGGAACACAAATATATACTTAAATACATATATTACACCCAGACACTGAACAAACACAAGTGTTCATCGCACGAATGTTTGTCCAGGGTGGGGATCGAACCCACGACCTTTGGCGTAAGAGGCAGGGTCACTACCAATTGCGCCATCCGGTCAGTCTATATTTTGAAGTTTTTCAACCGAACTACCATAAAATACGAGGATACGACTAAGGCCCAATAGGTATTTGACTTATCTGGAAATCGTACAAAATATTAACATTTTATAAAAATATAGGTAAATAAGTACCAATAACAAAAAAATACAGTTAAAAATATAAAGTCTAGGAGGTTTTTTGTTCATTCAAAGATTCATGGGATGTCATGGAACCATTGACACTACCAAGTCCATGGCATTGAAGAAAACCAGCTTATTACTCAACCAATTTTCTAAGGAACGTCTTTTTAATCACTTGACATTGGCAGAGTTGTCTCGTAAGAGCAACAGCAAGCCATAATTTTTTGTTGTCATTTTAATATTGTTTTGTTTTTTTTTTAGATCATAAAGCCATTTATAGTACAAAGTAACACAACTAGAAAACTCGTCGTGCAATCAAGTGTTTTCACACAATTAGTCAAACAAACCGAATGTCTGTAAGTATAATATTATCTACTATTAATAAAGAGGCAAATATCTATATTTGTAAAAAATCGTGTTAGTTTTAATTCAAGAACGGCTCGGTCGTTTTGGCTGAAAATTGGTGGTAGCTTTAAATTAGGGATTTTTTTTTATATGAGAGGCGGCAGACGAGCAGACGGATCACCTGATGGTAAGCAATTCCGCCGCCCATGGACACCCGCAACACCAGTGGAGTCACAAGTGCGCTGCCAACCTTTTCCCCTTCCCCCCATTGGGCCTCCAGTAACCTCACTCACATGGCGAAACACAGCGCAGGCGCTGCTTCACGCCGGTCTTCTGTGAGGCAGTGGTATCACTCCGGACGAGCCGGCCCATTCATGCCTAAGCGTGGCTCTCCCACATTTGGAATGGACATAGGATTCATTTTATCCATTTCCTGTGGGTTAATAAAAACGAATACTACGTGAAAGACGAAGCGAGCGAAAGCTGTTACTTATAATGGCAAAGACATAGGCAAACCGAAAAGACGAAACAGGAAACTCTAGCACGATGCAACCCACACCCAGCGCCATCTTTTGCTATAATTTGGTATGAATACTTTTCCTTGGTTTTTTCAAATTTATGCGCATATTTATACCATCGCTCGATTCGTTATTTGAAGTTTTATGGAAGGGCATATATCGATCATCAAAGGTACCATCAATGAACTTCGATTAACGTCCATGATAAGATGTTAAGAGCGATGGTAGCTCAATGGATACGAACGCGCCTTCCACGTAGGTGGTCGAGATTCGAATCCGAGCATGGACCAATGGTTTTTTCAAATCTATGTGCGTATTTCTAACGTTACCATCTGCTCGGCAGTGAGGAAAAACATCGTTAGGAAACTGCACATTTCGGATTGTTTCTGAAAGTGATTAGCGCTCTCTCTCTGATTTCGCGGATGATAATGGGCGGCGATGATTGCTTTCCATCAGGTGACTCGTTTGCTCGTGTGTTGCTTCTAGCATAAAAAAAATTGAAACCATGCGAATATTCAGTTAACCCTGTTATAGGGTTGCGAAATTCAGACAGTCATTTTAATTACCAGATTCCCGAATCCTTTGGACGCAAGACATTACACGTTAAGATGAGAATGAGGTCTTAAAACAATACTAAATATCAATATCCATTTTCTTTTTCAGTAACAATGGCGCTGCCTGCTTCAAAGACCTTCTAAGCTTAGGCTACACGTCGTCTTGCACGCCAACATACGGCACGATCAAGCTGTACTTATACGATCCTAAGTTAAAGCTGTTTGAGCACGCGAGCGTCTTTTTCCCTGTATGCTGTTCCTGTAGCATTAAGAGTATACTATAATACAACTTAACTGAGTATACACCTAAGCCTGAAGCATACCTAGAATGTCTGAGTATACAGGATCTATCTCTGGACATTTACATCCATTTAACCACGTGTTCTACCAACCATTCTGTACAACATTTGTTCTACGACTTTTCGAAATTAGTCCAAAAATTTTTCGACGAATTTCTTCCTATATAAAATGATTCCTTCTGCCTATATGAATTTCCTATATAAAATTACCAACTTTGTATGAGAAGTTGAATTTTTTTTCATGTCATAGAACAAATGTTGTTCAGAATGGTTGGTATTACACGTGGTTAAAGGGATGTAATTGTTAACAGATATATAACTGTACACTTAAGCATTAAACATATCTAGAATGATTCGACAAGCACCGCGCTGTTGACTGATTTATTTATTTATTTTATGGCGACACCTAGAACCCCGCCCGAAGAAAGAAGCTCACCCACTACTACCATCCTACCACCAGCAGATGGCGCTAATCTGACAGTTACATACAAGATCGGAATTCTCACACGATTCTACATCGCGAAAGCAAAGTTCGCAGACCGACTTTAGGTATATACGACAAACCAAGATGGTGCATTGGAGCATGGTCCCCGAGCCAATAACATCCGGCTCGGTGGATTTGCCCTTTTCGTGGGAAGCGTTTTATATCCCTACAATTTAAATCATACCTTAAAACTATCATTACCGTTTTTAACCTTATTCAATAGCCCGTTACTCTATACGTCTATATTTCTAAATACTACCTAATACACAATACGGAACTATTTATCATCATCATCATCATTAGCCCATTTAAGTCCCCACTGCTGGGGCACGGGCCTCCCTCAATCACATGAGGGGTAATTGCCATACTCACCACGCTTGGCAGACGGGTTGGCGAGGGCTTTGATATAAATGCAGAATTTTCCTTCTCTGGGTGCTAATGATCATGCCAGCAGCTTTACCTTAGTCACCCTTTACGACACCTCGGTAAGAGTGAGGGTGGCCTATTCTACTCTGCCGGGGACCACACGGCATTATTTATATTACTAATAATATATTTGTAATGGATAATTAAATACAGTATTATAATTATAAAACGATTCATACCATTTAATAAGTACATCTTAGATACAACTTTTGACATTATTTATTACCTTATAAATGATGTTTTAGTCAAAGCTATTAATGTTCATCTACACAGTCCGTAACACTGCCAGTAACTTAGGGATTTATTCAATAAACCTTTGTTTGCTAAAACGGTGTTAAAGAGCAGATTAAACGTTTAAACTAAAAAAAATCATACAGTTTTTTCGAAAAAAATCATTATTTTTGACTTTACATTTAATTAATTAAATTTCATTACATTTAACTTGCTTATTACACCACTTTAGTTAACAAAGGTTTAACAAACATTTATGAATAAGACCCAACCCACTTATTATAAACCCTGATCTAAATTTATTACCGTACTATGGCTCATGTCATCGCGCACGCAATGTTTAAAAGGACAGACATGAATTTTGTTCACGGACTATCCTAAGTTCGCGATTTGTAATGAGGGGGTTTAGATTTGCATATGTAGACTTTACTTCATAGAGGAAGGTTATAATACTCTATTTGATGAACAGTTATATATACTTGAATTATTTCTTATTTTTAAGTTTGTAATTTTATTTATTGTTAATCCCACCTTGAAATAATATTTAAATGTTTATTAAGTAAGTGTAGTTATTTAAAACTTTTAATTTTATATTTTTATTTATTACTTTATACTTTTTATTTTATATTAAACTGACTGATATTTTAATTGTTATAGTGATTAAAAGAATGCATTTACCTAAATATGTTTTTGAATTTAATAGAATAAATTATCATCTATTAATCGAAATACATCCTAACTATCGATACCCAATCACTCAATAAAACGCTATAATACCTCTAATAGGTGATATCATGTTTCCAATCAATGGCTTTCTACAATTTTTTTTTTATTTTAATTATAATACGACTGCCTTCTGACCCTCGTTACCCACCAACAAGATCATAGTTATTCAGATTCAATGAGTACTCAAAAGTCACCCATAGATCAATTGGAAAAGGCTATGCTCGGAATCTCCTTGCGTGATAGTATCAGGAATAATGAGATCCGCAGGATAACCAAGGTCAAAGACATAGCCCAAAGAATTGCATGCCTCAAGTGGCAATGGGCAGGGCACATTGCTAGGTGATCAGACGGCAGGCGGAGTAGAAAGGTCGTCGAGTGGAGGCCTCATAAGGTGGACCGACGATCTGGTAAAGGTCGCGGGAATCCCGGGCGGTCGTGGGTGGTACAGGACTGATCGGTGTGGAGTTCATTGGGGGAGGCATGGACCTCCCCCAATGTTGGGGGTCCAACAGTGAACGTATGTTGGCTGAAATATTGTTGATGATGAGGGTATGCATAGACAGGTTTTCTTATTTTCGAATAGCCAGACATTTGGCCACAATCTTTCGTGACTGTAAGTGATAATGTGGCCAAGGATGGATCATGTCTGTTTAGTTTTTTTTTTATATATGAGAGGTGGCAGACGAGCAGACGGATCACCTGATGGTAAGCAATTCCGCCGCCCATGGGCACCCGAAACACCAGTGGAGTCACAAGTGCGCTGCCAGCCTTTTCCCTTTCCCCCCCATTGTGCCTCCGGTAACCTCACCCACACGGCGAAACACAGCGCAGGCGCTGCTTCATGCCGGTCTTCTGTGAGGCAGTGGTAATACTCCGGTCGAGCCGGCCCATTCATGCCTAAGCGTGGCTCTCCCACATTAAAAGATAACAGCCTATTTACTCTTTTCTTGAATAAGTTCAGATCAAGGCGTTTACTCATGACAATTTCCCACACCACGGAGCTAATGGTAGAAACGTATTTTTGTTACAAGAATTGACAAATCCAGAGGCTCGGGTCTGAACCTATGACCTCCCGTTCAGATGGCCTATTCCCGAGCACTCGAAATTAAAGTCAAGTTCTTTTTTTTTACATTATAGCGGACAAACGAGCATACGTCACACCTGATGGAAAGTGATCACCGCCGCCCATGGACATCTGCAACACCTGAGGTATTACATAAGCGTTGCCGGCTCTTAAGAAAGGAGTACACCCTTTTCTTGAAGGTCACCAGGTCGTATCTGTTCGGAAACACCACGGATGACAGCTGGTTCCACAGTTTTACTGTGGGTGGTAGGAAATGACGTGAGAAACGCACTGTAGTCGATATAAATCCATCCAGGTGATGTGAATGGAATTTGGCGTTCTGACGTGATGTGCGGTGGTGAAAAATTGCAGCTGGAATAAGGCCGAACAGCTCCTCGGAACATTCCCCATTGTAAATGCGATAGAAGATGCACAGTGATGCTACATCTCTACGCAATGACAGAGGATCAAGTGTGTCGGAAAGTGCCTGGTCGTCGACAATTCTGACCGCCCTTCGCTGGATACGATCCAGAGGAAGAAGCTGATATTTGGGAGCTCCAGCCCAGAGGTGAGAGCAGTATTCCATGTGAGGCCGCACCTGCGCCTTATAGAGCTGCAAGAGATGCCCCGGCATGAAATATCCCCTCGACCTATTGAGCACGCCGAGCTTCTTGGAAGCCAATTTAACTTTTTCCTCTAGATGGCCGCGGAATATTTTTGATTTAGACCTCTCAGAACATAATCTTAACAGAACATAACCTATTACATACTTAATAATATTTTAGTGCCCTAACAGGGACCATGTCAAAACTGAAAGCAATTTAAAAACCTATATTTTATATGAGCTTTGCCTACTTGGAACAATAAAGAATATTAATATAATTAAGCTATGTAAAAATATCATATGTGTTATGTCAGTTCGAGTTACCCCTCTGCAGTGGAAAAATAGCATTTGCGCCGTAGACATAAGGACGGTCCAAAGGTCACCAAGGGTAGCTCGACGTGACGCCGTGAGTACGCCGTTAGCTTGGTGCATATCAGAACTGTAACTTTAATTAGTAATGTCCTCCAAACCGATATTTCGGTCATGGCGGCCAATCTCGGCGATTAGCCATCGACGCAGGACATATTATAGTGCACAAGTATTTGCGCAGACACAAGTGCACTCTCTATACCCGTGCCCTCTTATTTCGATGGGACACTAGTGTGACACGGCCGAAGAGGGATTAGGCGCAGGACCAACGGCTTAACGTGCTTTCCGAGGCACGGGGGTACAAGACCGCCAACTTCCAGACTCCGGGGTAACACTGAGAATTTCTCAACAGAAAAACTCAGGTACAAATTTTGGCCCGGCCCGGGGATCGAATTAGGCGCAACCGTCGCTTTAAAGTGCGACCCACTAACCATTGCGCCACCGAGGCAGTCAATCACATTAATTAGTATGGTGTCTGCGATTGTATTAATATGTACCATGTGGTTGTACTAATTAAATAAATATAATTATCCCTACTTTACTGTGATATTAGGTATTCATAGAATTGATAAGAAATTACTACATGTTTTTGGCCTTTCCCATTATAAAGAATATTGTAGTGGGCAGATACGAGTAAACACTGGTAGATAAGACTGATGAATCGGTGATGTGTCGGTTTTCCCAAAAGACAGAGATGCGCGGTCGGTACTTGTAGGTATACGTTGATCTGCTGGAATGCGGTTTACTTCCGTTTGTGAGCGCGGAATTCATCCAGATGCAAGTCCCGCTATGAAGAAATCAAAATACTTACATTAGCCAGTGAAGAAACGTTGGCAATTGATAAAGTCCATACAAACTAACTAACTCGATCAGCCGTAGAGAAGCTAACACAGATATGGAAAGGTAAACGCGTAACCAAAAACACCAAGGTTCGTCTTATGAGATGCTTAATATTTCCTATCTTCCTGTACGGAGCTGAAACATGGACAATCAACCAAACATGTCGTAAAAAGATTGACGCCCTCGAGATGTGGTGTTAGAGGCGCCTGCTTAGAGTGAAGTTTGGGAACGGTTTTTTTTTTTTTAAATGTAAAATTTTTCCGCTGACTCTTGGTCTGCGCCTTTTTTGTGTTAGTTTTTTAGTGTGTTAAATAGTAACAGTGCTCCGCATAACAAAATTTGGATTTTGTGTCTAAATGTTCCTTAAATTTCTAAGACAGTCTTAATGCTATTCTATGTCTAAAAAAAATTTTTTTTTTCATTATGAAGTTTAATTTTTTTTGTAGTGTTTTTTTTTCTTCTTAGAGAAGAGCGTACTCTTTTTTAAAAAGGCCGGCGACACATTAGCTGTCTCTTTGATTTCGCGGATGTTCATGGGCGGCGATGATTACTTTCCATCAGGTGACTCGCTTGCTCGTTTGTCCGCCTCTAGCATAAAAAAAATTGGACTGCTCACCGCACCAAAGTTTCAATCCAAACAAAGTCTTTCATCGATTGTGCAAGTGCGAATACTCACCATGTTTGGACATATCATCCGAAACGAGAGCTCCTTGGAACGTTTAATGGTACAGGGAAGAGTGGAAGGTCAACGGTCCCGAGGCAGATCACCTACAAGTTGGACGGACAGTATCAAGTCTGCTACAAAGTGTACAGTGCCACAAACAGAGAAAGATGGACAAGTCTCGCTAAAGCCGCTACCCTTGCCTATGTATTGCCATACGTTTCATCACTGGCCACCATAATAATATATTGAATACTCCATAGTGGAACTCTTGGGGAATCTAGTGATATCAAGCTCCATACAAATGTTTGATGCTATGTATCAATACGGGGATTAACACGATATTTATTATGTGAAACAACATTGTGTACTCACATATTTGGCTCGACGTTTCGGCTACGTTACAGCAGCCGTGGTCACGAGCGGACTCCGCTGACTGACTGGACTGAGTCCGCTCGTGACCACGGCTGCTGTAACGTAGCCGAAACGTCGAGCCAAATATGTGAGTACACAATGTTGTTTCACATAATAAATATCGTGTTAATCCCCGTATTGATACATTATAGTTATAATGCAACGCGAAAATATAAAAAAAAAATGTTTGATGCTCTTTGAAAAAAAATGAATATGTTGAAAGAGCTGTCTCTTTCATCCAAACATACTAGGTAGTAATGACCACTTCAGTTATATTGCAGGATTTTTTATTTGGGGAAGAGGTTTTTCCAGGAATCACTAGTTAATGTTTAAATAGTTACTGTGTATGATGACATAATTCTGTAACCACATATTATCAATGTTGGGAATTGTCGATCTTCTGAAACCTTCTATTGTTACTAAGGATAATACTCTACATATTATAATAAAAAAATTTGAAGAATAAGTTAGTTAATTTTAGTATAGCGTCTTTATTAAAGTTTGCTAGTACGTAGATAATATCTACTTTTATACATTATTTAGGAGGACTTCTTTAACTAATACCCTCAAAAATTCTCGGCATACGATAGAGTATCATTACGAATACGATATTTCTTTCCTCTACCCAAAGGTTGTCTGGAAGAAATCGCTACAAGCGATAAGACCGCCTTATTGTACTGTCTGTTGCTTTTGTATGATGCTTGTTTTTTGTTTTTGTGCAATAAAGAATATCTATCTATAAGGTCATTGATTAATAGAAATGCATGAAATATAACACCAACTGCAACGAGTCTCTTGCTCGAGTATAAAACTTCCCTTTAAGATGACGGGTAGGGCACACTAGCGACGCCAATCGATTTAAATTTTTAGCTACTAAACCGGATCTATTTTAAACAATTTCGGGGTTACAACCTCTCGGCAAACACTTATACTATTTCTTAAATAACCATGCACAATTGTTGCATTCACCGCGTACGCGAAAAATTTATCCACGCCAAAAGTGGCCGCTTTTGGCGGTATTCAATTAAAAAAAAAGGACCCAACATTTGTGCGTGGTTATTTAATAAATAGTATAAGTGTTTGCCGAGAGGTTTTAATAACGAAATGTTTAAAAATAGATCCGGTTTAGTAGCTAAAAATTAAAATCGATTGGCGTCGCTAGTGTGCCCTACCCGTCACCTTAAACCTCCCAACCATTTTGAACAACTTAACGGTGATATTATTCATTAGTGATAAAGCATATACTCTACAGTATGCCGCGAGTGTGGGCAGCATAGATGAAGAAAGCCTGGGATATAAATTAATTCGCCAGTCCTAAGTCAAAGTCAAAAGATTCTTTATTTGCATAGGCTCGTACACAGCACGATGAATGACGATTTGGAACGTCATAATGGGCCGGCTTGACCGGAGTGATACTACCGCCTCAGAGAAAACCGGCGTGAAACAGCAATGTGCTGTTTCACTACGCGAGTGAGGGTACCGGAGACCCAGTCCGGGGGAAAGGGCTGACAGCGCACTTGTCACTCTACTAGTGTCACGGATGACTATGGGCGGGGGCAATCGCTTACCATCAGGCAATCCGTCTGCCCGTCTGCCACCTATCACATAAAAAAAATACTGTTAATAAGTATAATAATAATTATCTATCTGACATGTAGTTACATATATATGCCGATACATAAAGTATACTAAGAAAAAATAAACAATGTGATTCTACCTCCACCGGCGGCTCGGTAAGTTGTTTCTGGTCGAGAAGATCAGGCAAGAAACTCGCCAGTTACCCTTTTTAATCCGAGGATCGCAATCGGAGGTTTTAAGACTTTATTAGGTCCAAGCAAGTTGTCACGAGACATCTCACTCGACACACAATAGCAATGTTACAATTAGCAATTGTCAAAACGATACGATAAAAGTTGTCTCGTGACAACTTGCTTGGACCTATCCAAGCAAGTTGTCACGAGACAACTCACTCGACACACAATAGCAATGTTAAAAACGATACAATCCAACGATTCTTATTATTAGGATCACTTTGCGGCACTTCACTGCACAAATAATCACCAAATTTGAACACTAAAAACCACTAGACACTAATTTAAAACCTTTGAATTGCATCAGCCCATGCGGCTTGTTTTAGCCCTACCCGCCGAATCTAAATATTTCTTATTATTTACGATACTAGATACTTATTACGATCAAAAAATATAAAAAAAATGATCGAGAAATTAAAAAAGAAGGTTTGTGTTTTTTCTAGGTCCATGGCACACTCCATAAATCATCTCTAATAGCAATATTAAATTTTTTAATGGCTCTTTTATTTAAATCTTGCATGAGATGGTTATGACATGAATGACGTGTGCAATATAACCTTGAAAAATCGCAAATCTTTCTTTATTTAATATGTGATAATCAATTTTTCATTTTAATTTCCTTACAATAAATAAATCCTCCAACCATGCGCAAACACAAGTGCACTCTCTATTCCCTCCGAGCTGACACTAAGAATTTCTTTCGGAAAACATTGGTACAAATTTATGGCCTGACCTGGGGATCGAACCCTGGACCTCTTGCGCAGCCGTTGCTTTATAGTACGACTCACTAACCACTACGCCACCGAGGTAGTCATTACAACCCCACGAGTGCGAGTATAGACGCAAATAGTGTGCGAGCGAGAAGTGAATAGATGCGCCGCCATTTCTGATCCCATTCTTTATCCGCACATGTAGTACAAGCAATAACAAACAGGTGGCGGCGCCATTGATCCGTAAATGCCTAGTTTAAAATACCAAAGTGATCAGCAAAAATGTATAACCTATATGACATAAGCCACAATTTGCTATAGCATTGCATGGTTCAAAGGTTGTGAGAAATACATTTCCCGTTTTACCAAATTACCCTGACACACCATTTAGAGCTAACAAATATAATTAAGTAGAAAATGATAACGATTCCACAGACATCAATAATTCTTATGACGCTTAAAAGGTAATAATTTACCAGTTACATTGATGAAGTGTTTATAAGAATATCTTCATGCGACATTCAATTGTTTTACGCTACAAAACGGTGACGTTTTAGATAACGATGACGTTTCGTAAGATAATAGTGACGTAACAGTGTCGTCACATTTGTGGTCGAGTTATGGGATAACTGGGGGAAGTCCGAGCTACGGGACAATATAAGTTCGAACTTATACCGATATGGATCATTAGTATTCTCCACTAGAAGGAAACGGACGTCCTTTGAGGAGACGTTTGGCTAATTATTTAAAATACTATTATTAAAAGTAATACCTAAAAATATTAAAGAATTAATAAACACAATCTAATATCTAATTTAGTAAAATATAGAAAATCAGTCGACATGTACGGAAAAGCATTACTATTTATCGTAAGTTTTTTAAATCCTTTTTTTTACTAACGTAAGCCTTCTTAACGTAACGTAAGCCGTTGGCCGTGTGGTCCCCGGCAGAGTAGAATAGGCCACCCTCACTCTTACCGAGGTGTCGTAAAAGGCGACTAAGGTAAAGCTGCTGGCATGATCATCAGCACCAAGAAAAGGAAAACCAACAAAAAACCCTCGCCAACCCGACTGCCAAGCGTGGTGAGTATGGCATTTACCGCTTATGTGATTGAGGGAGGCCCGTGCCCCAGCAGTGGGGACTTAAATGGGCTGATGATGATGATGATGATGATGAAGCCTTCTTAAGGTGACGGGTAGGGCACACTAGCGACGCCTATGGATTTTAATTTTTAGCTACTAAACCGGATCTCTTTTAAACAGGACTTGCTTGCTCGTTTGTCCGCCTCTAGCATAAAAAAACTATTTCGATGGTAATTGATTTTTCCAGATAACGTTACATTTGTTATTTACTTACTTTCAGGCTGCCCTTACAGCTGTGTCGGCAGGAGTTATACACAACGCCGCAGACGACAGTAAGTTTACGAAACCTTAATTTTTATTGGTTATCCTAGAGACAGATTTACATACGACCGAGTATGACATGCCCTGGGGCTATGTAGTGTTGCGGAACTATCGATAGTTGACCATGAAAATCATTCAGACTATCGATAGTATTGCTATTGGTCAAACTATCGATATTGTTGATTTTAATTTACTATCGATATAGTATCGATAGTGGACTATCGATAAGCAACACTAAGGCATAGTAGCCCGTCTGAAAGTTACAAACATAGAGTTGCTATCTCCACCGCGTACAAGTGGAACGGAGTATGGGCAAATGTAAGGTCATGGTCCCCTGACGCCGCTATCAGTAAGCTACTACATATAATTGCGCGCACATCTCCGCTAAAAACTCTTTTTTTTAAGACAGGTGGCAGACGAGCAAATGGTCACCTTATGGTAAGCGATTGCCGCCGTCCATGGACACCCGCAACACCAGTGGAGTCACAAGTGCGCTGCCAACCTTTGAACTACCCTTTCCTCCCCGGATTGGGCCTCCGGTACCCTCACTCACGCAGCGAAACACAGCACAAAGCTACTTCACGCCGGTTTTCTATGAGGCCGTGGTATCCAGCCCAATCAAGCCGAAGCGTGGCTCTCCCACGGTCATTTTTTCGCATAAAGGCGGTTTACTCCGTGCTTATTTGTGTACAAATCGAATTAAGTCAGTGAGTTTACCCAACGGTGGAATTCGTTTTCCCTGATAATTATTCCTTTTTCATATAAAAATCTGTGGTTACAAATGATCCGGGTTTCTAGCAACACACTGATGCTATTTTCTATTATGAATCACTAGCAAGAAAAGAAATTATATAGTTTTCGCAATCATCACAACACAATGTGACTTTAGCTGTCTGTTCCTATGTATACTTAAATTTATAAATCAACGCAACGGATTTTAATGTTTTTTTTAATAAATAGAGCAATGAAACAAACAAGAGGAAGGTTTATATTATGTTTTATAATATTACTTAATGCATAATAATATTGCAACTGTGTGAACCCGAGGCTGTATAGCCTATACTTTCCTAAAAGGCCGGCAACACATCTCCACTCCCTCTGGTGTTTCTGATGTCCATGGGCGGCGGTGATCACTTACCATCAGGTGACTCGCTTGCTCGCTTGCCTCTCTATCTCATAAAAAAATCTCAATAAAACGTTGTGATATATTAGTAACAAGTTAAGTTAATTTTTATTTATTTTCTATTATCCTCGTTTAGAGGCATTTTTAGTGACTTATTCTGACCGAAGTTGATATTCTTATTAATGCCAGTGGTAAAACCCTTGGTATTTCCAATCAGTTTTCATATTTTAACTCTCAGTTCTCTTCGAATTTTTAGAGAAGGGAAAACTTTAGTATGAAAATGTACGGACAGATAAACACCAACGTAAACAATTTTATGAATATTACTTTTTTTTTGTTATGGCTCTACCCGAAGATAATTCGCCAATATCAAGTAACTTATTAAGTATAAGTAGGTAGTCAACAGTCGAAGTCAGTCAAAGTCACAGTCACTCAATAAAACGCAGGTGTTTTATGTTTTATCGACCTACGGATTCAGCGGATATCACTCTAAGAGCAATCGCGGGCTTTAAGATTATTATAGGTCCAAGAAAGTTGTCACGAGACAACGCACTAGACACACAATAGCAGTGTTAAAAACGATACAATCCAACGATTCTTATTATTAAGATCACTTTGCGGCACTTCACTGCACAAATAAACACCAAATTTGCACACTAAAAACCACTAGACACTAATTTAAAGCCTTTGAATCGCATCAATTTGACAGATTCTAAAATTGTCTAAGGACAGAGTAGGTACTTAGCTGTAAATATCCTGGAGCCCAATTCTCGTGCTTATTTTGAAAAAATGTCGGATGTCACAAGAAATCCATACAAAAAAAAAACTATGTTTTTGTGATATTATGTCGTATCATCATAAATGTCACGAGCCCGAGAATGATATGTCTCTCCATAATACTCGCACTCTGTGGTACATATCAACTACATACACGGTTAAATGCTACTTTATTTTAATTTTTATGGCTAAGTTGAGTTAAGAATGAGCATAAAAAATAATTTATTTTAATTTATTTCCGAGTGGCTATTCCATTTTTATTAAGGAACAAAATGTTATAGCTCTTTCACATGGTTTTCTATAAAATGTCCATAGTTAATTTTTAATTAAGTATTGGAAAATCATTTACCTTGTTTTTCTGTTGATTGATGTTTTTACCCATACCTGTACTTTGTCATTACTTATTATTATGCAATAAAGAATAATGTATGGAAGATGGCATTTGCTTATATTCACCGAAAGTATAGCCTCGTTTCTCGGGGTATTTCCGATGCGTCTGCAACGACTAAGTTTGTGTACAACCTGTACACAACTATGTCTATACTCGCACCCCACGAGTGCGAGTATAGACGCAAATTGTGTGCGAGCGAGAAGTGGATAGATGCGCCGCCATTTCTGATCCCATTCTTTATCCGCACAGGTTGTAGATATATTTTGACCAACCATTATTTGACGACCCGTTTGGAACAGTGGTAGTGAACGCTGCCTCTGGTACAAGAGTTGCGGGTTCGATCCCCGGACAGTACAAACATTTGTGTGCATGGACATATCTGATTGTATTGGTCTGGGTGTTATCTATTTATTATAAGTATGTATTTACAAAAGAAAAGTATTATGTATATATTTGTAATCCCACTGTTGATTCTGATATCCGTAACACAGGTGCTTGAGCTACCTATCTCGGAGTCAGATCAATGTATGTGATGTTGTGAAATATTTAATTAATTTATTTATTATTTTATTTGCGGTCAATATAATTTAAATTTGTGGTAAATTTGTAGACTGTAGACCGAGTATACTTTTTAAAAAGTTCTTTAAGGTAAGACACACTAGCGACGCCAATCAATTTTAATTTTTAGCTACTAAACCGGATCTATTTCAAATCGTTTCGAGGTTACAACCACTCGGCAAACACCTATACTATTAAATTAATATCCATAGTTTACTGTTTGGTCTGATTTTGAACTCCTAATTTTGGATTACCGCCTAAAGCGGCCACATTTGGCGTGAATCAATTTTATTAGTACAAAAACAGACCCAAATGTTGGGCATGGTTAATAAATAAATAGTATGAACGTTTGCCGAGAGATTAAAGCCTCGAAATTATTTAAAATAGATCTATTTTGGTATCAAACAATTAAAATCAATTGGCGTCGCTAGTGTGCCCTACCCATCGCCTTAACGAAAATATTGTTAAGTAATTATGCTTGATTAATTTAGGAGAAATATATTTCGGATCGTCGTAGATTTGTCGGATCTCACGACTTCTCACTATGGCGATGAGGAAAAGTCGCCGAAGCTTAAAGTCGTCGGTAACATAATACTTCTCTTAAGGTGACGGGTAGGGCACACTAGCGACGCCAATCGATTTTAATTTTTAGCTACTAAACCGGATCTATTTTAAACAATTTTGGGATTACAACCTCTCGGTAAACACTTATACTATTTATTAAATAACCAGGCATAAATGTTGGGTCCGTTTTTAAAAAATTAATTGATCACTTTTGGCGTGAATCAATATTTTGCGTAAAAAAACGGACCCAACATTTGTGCATGGTTATTTCATAAATAGTATGTTTGCTGAAATTGTTAAAAATAGATCCGGTTTAGTAGGTAAAAATTAAAATCGATTTTCGTCGCTAGTGTGCCCTAACCTAATTGAGTGGCTGTGGCGTGGAGGGTACCGGAGGCTTAATCCGGTGGGCTTAAAAGTTGGCAGCGCACTTGTGACTTCACTGTGTTGCAAGTGTCATAGGCGGTGGCAATCGCTTACCCTGACGTGATCCGTCCGCTCCTATGAAATAAAATAAATAAACTGAAGATTGCTCCACTATTTTAAAATTTAATTATAATTAGAAAGAAAGAAACAAAGAAACTTTTTATTTACCATCACAATGATTATTATTTTATATTTATTCCAGTAGAAATGCCTGAAACCTGCTATGGTGAAAACTACTGCTTTGACAAGAGCAATAACTACCCCCAGGAATTAATAGACAAGATCATAGAGTCTTTTGTAAGTAGAAAATAAATACTTTTATAAATACTATTTATAAAGAGGTAAATCCTACAGACAGTGGCAACGCTTATATCTAATCCGAAAACACGAAACGTTTGCGTGATATAATAGACACCTAGCGATATCTATTTTGACGACCCGCTTGGAACAGTGGTAGTGAACGCTGCCTCTGGTCCAAGGGTTGCAGGTTCGATCCCCGCACAGTACAAACATTTGTGTGCATGAACATGTCTGTTTGTTTTGGTCTGGGTGTTTCTATGTATTATAAGTATGTATTTACAAAAGAAAAGTATTATTTGTATATATTTGTAATCCCACTGTTGATTCTGATATCCGTAACACAGGTGCTTGAGCTACCTATCTCGGAGTCAGATCAATGTATGTGATGTTGTGAAATATTTATTATTTATTGGTTCAAAGTGTAACTCTTGTCCCGAAATGAAGCGGGCCACTATAATATCTATACTGTTTTTAAAGTGGTAAATTCTGTAGACAATCACATGACTTATAGCAAAACCGATAATGCAATGCACTTGCGCGATGCAAATGATACCCTGCGCCATCTAATGGTACCACCACTAGTTAACTATAAATAAAGTATGTATATTTAGCTATCATAATTTTAAAATTATCCGTCGATCGCTTACCATTATCCAGTCCGATAGACGTGTCGTATAAATAGTAAGTAAGTAATTAATAATTTATTTGGCTAAATAAAGATACAAGCCTAACATGCAAAAGAAAAGGATCGGTTAAATACAATACAGTATGAAACTTATAACTCTTTACTGCCAAATAGGCGCCCGCTCAGCATATAACCCTGGTCTTCCTGATCTGGTTCCTGCGCTGATTTTCAGCGGGACCCACTTTAGTGGCCGCACCCGCTCCAAACTGACTTCTGAGTGATGATGTGACTAAATACATTTTTGTAATTGGCTTATTTTTCCAGGGCGACCTCTACGAAGACGGCGAGCCAATCGTACATCGTGAAGGTGGATATAAACCTAACCACGACTGCGAACCCGTCGTCAATGTAAATATCGAGCATTCCCTATTTACTCAATTATTTTAATAACTTTATAAATTTACCATAGGAAGGCCGTAGATACCATTCAGAAATGGAACTCGTGGCCGGCGCATGTATTTCCTGCTAGCCTCCTTCCTTCAATATGGATTCCTTCAAACAAATAATGAAGAAGCATCTCACGGGCCAGTATGGCAGTGCCAACGGAGGCGATGTCGCATAATTGCAATGTGGACTCTACTCTTGCTTACCATCGTCCTCAGGAGAGCCATTATACTGTGTCAATATAAAAAAAAATAGGACAGGTAAGGTTTCAGCATGAACCTTTGAAAAAAATCTGTGATTGAAGCCTCTGTGAGGCCGTGGTATCCGAGTGAAACTACGGCTTCATAGAAAACCAGTGTGCAGCAGCGCCTGCGCTTTATTTCACCGAGTGAGTGTGGGTGATCGTGACCCATTCGCAGGGATGGGAAGTTTAAATGGCAGCGCACTTGCGACTCCATTGGTGTTGTAGATATCCATGGGCGGCGGCAATCGCTTACCATCAGGTGATCCGTCTGCTCGTTTGCAACCTTTCACATACGATTTGAAATGACGGAAATGACCGGATACAGTTACATACTTACTTACTTACATGTTTATTGTGACAAAATAATTAAATAAATTTTTATATTTTAATTCCAGTTTGAGCCAATTTATCAAATTAAGGATCGGAATGGAACTGTACGATTCGTCGCACAATCAGACAATAAGTTCCTACAGAAAATCAGGACGGAAAGTTGCGCGTAAGTTTTGAAATTTATCTTATAAACTGACCAAAAATAGGTACTTATTAGTTTAAACTGCCTAAAAATGGGTAGGAATTTTTTTTTTTGCTGAACAGACAAACAATGATAAGAATAACGATTAAAATAGCGCCTACTAAATATGTTTTGTTAATCGTTGCTATTAAAAAATTATAGGCACTTTCATGTCTATTCGTATAGATACTACCATCGATAAACTAAATACATGACTACTACCTACTTCTACTATCATGTTTATGTTAGCCATTTTTTATTCCAACACGCTGTTCATGTATGTTGCTAACTAATATCTGGAATACTAAATATGTATCCAGCCCGAGAGTTAAAAACAGGGATATTATTACTATACTCGTAACATAAATTCATACAACATATTAGAATCTTACTATTATTTATTACATTTGACCTGATTCTATAGGTAATACGCCCTGTTGGCCTTGTGGTTTAAGTATTCTCGGGTTTGTGATTACCAATCCGCGTTTGGCAATCGTGGTGATATTAAGCGTAACCCCATCATAGTAGCGATGACTTGACTTCTATGATGGAGGCCTTTGCCCTGCAGTGGGACAGTATATGTATAGGCTGATACTTTATAGGTAAGTACCTTAATCATTTCTGTTACGGATATCTGACAACTTAGATATTTAGGTAGGTACCTATATTAGGTATATCCAGACAAGACAGGGATCAAACACAAGTGCTCATCACACGAATGTTTGTCCATGGTGGGGATCAAACGTATGACCTTTGGCGTAGGTAGGAATGAGTAATCTATATGGTGTCTAATCATAATGTAATATCCTCCAACCGATGCCGAACCACTATCTTTTGTCTACCCTCCTTATTCGATGGGACATCAAAGTGACACGACCGAAAAGGGCACAGGCGTAGGGCCAACACCTTACCGTGCTTTTCGAGACACGATGTCTTGTACCCTGACATCCAACTTCCAAAATTTCGGATTGTCACTGAAGAACTCAGGTAAAAAATTTCGCACAGCCCGGGAATCTTACCTATACTCCATTTGTTTAGGTACTTAACTAAATGTAAACAAACCATAAAAATGGTTCTTTTTAGGGTCATTTTTCATTGCTATATATAATTTTTGTTATTCTGAATCTAAATCTCATTTTCTCTGTTATTAATTCTTATATTTTAACCACTTTGTTTAATAATAAGGGCTAAAATTATTTTTAAACATGCAAACAGTTGAGTAAATATTTATTTTTACTTATTTCTAAAAGTATTACAATGTGCCCACAAAAAAAGTATCTAAAGAACCAGTACTTTTTTCACAAGACCTTTCTTGTAAAAAAAGTAATAGACAACCCTACTAAATCAAAAATGTATACTGCTCGGTAGTGCGGCATCACTTTTGACTGATATTTTACTTGTTCGGGTTTCCAGCATAGACGCCAACTGTGAACTTTACTTGAAGTGAGAGATCACGATTCGAATAAAAGGTTGAATATCCCTGAACTCCGCCATTTTTGTTGTTTACCTTTAGTTAATTACCTAAACAAACAGAGTATAGGACCCCAAGCGCAGTCGTCGCGTCGCTGTTAAGTGCGACTCCCTGCCCACTGCGCCATCGGGGCAGTCACTGATGATAATCTGTTTGTGTGATCGGTATTTTCAATTTGAAGATCGTGTCCTTGAAAGTTTCTCGTAACTTCGTGCACTATAGCCTCTTCTATACAGTTCGGTTCTCGGCTGCTCTTGTCACGACGGGAAGCCCAGTGATCGTCGTTGGTTACACCACCGACTGAGAAACTTGGGGTCTCTTCCCCTCCACTTTGCCCACCAATCTAATGATAATCTAGTTGGACTGCCTCAGTGGCGCAGTTGTGAGTGGGTCGCACTTTGAAGCGACAGCTGCGCAAGAGGTCCCGGGTGAGGCCAAAAATTTGTACCTAAGTTTTCGGTAAGAAAATCTTCGCCCGGACTCTGGATGTTGGCGGTCTTGTACCCCCCCGTGCCTCGAAAATCACGTTAAGCCGTTGGTCTTGCGCCCAATCCCTCTCCGGTCGTGTCACGCTGGTGTCCCATCGGAATATGAGGGTAAGAGAATAAAGAGTGCACTTGTGTTTGCGCACACACTTGTGCACTATAAAAATCCTGCGTACGGGGCTGATCGTTGAGATTGGCCGCCGTAGCCGTAATCGGTTTGGAGGATATTATTATTAATCTAGTAGGTAACAAATTATATCTTTCTGTTTCAGTAAACCTGGCCGACTCGATAGCTCTCTTTTCTTCACGGACGAGCAACTCAAAAATTTGAACTTCACCTGCTCAGAGAAGAGGATAGAATACAGTTTCCTAGCTCTCTCACTAGACGGGACCAAACTGGAAGACGTCCACGTGGATGGTGGTTTGCCAGTGTGCTGTTCGTGTGTGCTGTCGCCTCAATGATTAGTAGAACACAGAAATGGCGAGATGCGATGCCTGCGTTGTGTGTCGTGAGTAAGGGTATTGGACGCCCAATTAGGGGGAATCGTGGTTAAAAGGTTGGAAGCGCATTTGTGACTCCGGCGGTAATCGCTTACCATCATATTGTATCTCATTGAAATTATGGCAGCATCTTTTAAAATAATATTCAGCCGCCCCAAAGTCGCTCGCTACTATTACTCGCCATATTGACTGCCGCCTATATGAATTATTGTCAAATCCAGGACTGAGTGATTTGCAGAATTAAGGCTTAAGATTATTTTACGAGGGTGCAGGTGGGCAACTCCATATCACGCCCATGCCTAAGGATGCCTGTCCACCATTGCGGAGCGAAAGCGATGCAGCAGAGTTACGAGCGTTGCGCACGCGCGGCGTGAACGCTGCGTCGTCGCTCCACTTTGAAAACACCCGCAATCCGCAGTGTGGCAAATGCCTTAGTCTTTCACTCTTGACAGAGAGGACGTGGTTGACGATGTTGCGTTTTCGTATGCTGATGCGGCACGCGCTAAATCAAAATGGCCTCCCCCCCTCCCCTCGTAGGCCCCCTCGCATGACAGCCCTCATCATCATCATCATCAGCCCATTTAAGTCCCCACTGCTGGGGCACGGGCCTCCCTCAATCACATGAGGGGTAATTGCCATACTCACCACGCTTGGCAGACGGGTTGGCGAGAGTTTTGATATAAATGCAGAGTTTTCCTTCTCTGGGTGCTGATGATCATGCCAGCAGCTTTACCTTAGTCGCCTTTTACGACACCTCGGTAAGAGTGAGGGTGGCCTATTCTACTCTGCCGGGGCCCACACGGCATCACGGCATGACAGCCCTACCTGTAACCAATGCTACCTTACCTTCAATTCGACTCTAGCTACAGTCCTGACACAACCTTAAAGATTAAGCAATGATGATAATGTTTACTTACTTACTTATGAATTTTAAAACATTTACCGCTGGTTCGGAATATAGTTCTGTCGAGAAGAGAGATTTTTTTAGTAAGTTTGGATGTAGTAGATACCTTTTTTTATAAAGGCTCAGTATATTGGCTCTCCTCAGCCTGATGGTAAGCAATAGAAGAGGCCAAGTTGCAATTACAATGGAAGCGATGTCAAGGCATCACCTCCGTTGGCACCGCCATACTGGCCCCCGAGATTCTTCGTTTGAAGGAATCCATATTGTAGGAAGGAGGAAATACATGCGCCTGCAAAGTGTTCCATTTCTTGATGGTGCGGCAGAATTAAGAACTGCCAAATTTTTTAATCCGTGATGGAATGTTTTCCACTGTGAAGGGGTGACAGCGTTGTCCGGCGCGTGTAGTTCTGTGACGGAATAGGGCAGGTGGGATGAGGGAGAAAAGCTCTTCAGAGCATCCATCGTGATATAGACGGTAAAAGACGCTAAGCGACCCGATGTCTCTACGTAATTGAAGAGGTTCAAGGGTTATTGGTCCTGTCCGCTGGTTCGGAATGCCTACCATCAGCTACACTTTAACTGCATACTGTTGATTCTTATTTCTTAAGAAATAAGGGTCAGCAGTGGACACTTAGTAACTAGTGGTTGATCTACTTTTGATTTTTTATTGTATATTGTATTTGATAAGTAGATCTAACTAAGTGCCGATTCGACCAATCTTCTTCCGATGCTAAGTACCTAAATCTATTGTACAGCGCTGTCATTCGGTACAAATCTGACGTTATTCTAGAGTTATCTACGGATAAAGATTGGTCGAATCAGGTCTAAGTGAAATAACTTATTAGCCTAAACCTTTTTTATTATAGGTAGGTTTTTAATTTGCTTATGTTGTAGAATTAGATAATAAGGTGTGTATGCATTGTACAGTCAACAGAAGAAGTGGCTGCACATATTTCGCAGTTTGTAGTTCTTATTCCGAGGAGCATATGAGTCACTAGCTGCGGAAAGTGTGCATCAATTTTTGCCGTTGACTGTACTAGTGTAGGTAATAGCATATTTATTTATTTTTAGGTTTTCAAACCTAAGTGACTGATTAATTTGCATACAATTTTATGCATTTATTACTTATTTTATTTAATTAATGTTTAATTAAGGTTAACACGCCATATTCATTGTATATGAATGTATTTCGTTACAATAGTATTCAACCTGTTGATGTAATAATACGAATATATCCCAGTAGGCAATGCTAAAATAAAAATAAACATTTGCAGAAATTATGGTTTTTAACACTTATTTACTACCGTTACTTCTCGTTATACATAAAATTGTGATATAGGTACATAGAAAAGCAGAAACGCCACAGTACTAAGTAAATGCTTAGGATAGTGGCCTTTTTGCTTTTTATGTGCCCAATTATAAAAGAAGATTATATCGTCAAATTTTAAAAAAGGTACGGTAGTCATTAGGCCACGGAAGTAAATACATAGTAGTGGAATTAGGCTTAATCACCACGCTTGTCTAATGCGGATTGGTGGTCACAATCCCGAGCTATGTTCGAAAAATTCAAAACATAATTTTGCTCGACCCCCGGATCGAACCCAGGACCCCGAGATCACGACCTGGTACTTAAACCGTTAGACCAACGGGGCGATTGGTATATGTTCATAGTACCTTACGATAACAGAAAAAGGGAGTTGACAAAAATCATGATCTGACTTCCAAGTACGTCCAGCACAGTGTAACGTATCCACATTGTCCACCAGATTAGTTTCATAAATAGACAAGCTCATCAAAATACAATGATGACTAGAATAGGTAAATATTAATAATAATCAGACAATGTTCAGTCAGGCCACTAGTTTGTTCAGCAATTCTAGACCTCTCCGCGTCGGGAAGTTAAGTGCGCCCTCGCCAATCTCATTGCGACGCTTCTGCACCACTATACCTAGACTGCTCACTGCGATTGGGTTGTCAGCGATATTATGAAGCATCTGGAAGTAGTGGACTAACAGTAGCAGTTTTCGTCGCAGTTCAAGCAACCATTATATAACAACCAACCATATTCCAACCATTCCTGCCACGAATAGTAAAGGATAAAAAAAGGATAGTATCCATATATACGTTTGTACAAAGACCTGGCAAACTTTTTTTGGATTTTCTCAACCATGAGAGTATATTTCTTTTCCGAGGGGTCCCCGAACTCCAATCTACTCCGCACATATGTACCTATTAAACAATACCAGCGCAACATGAATATCCAGGAACTGACATGACATTCTAATTACAAAACCAAGCATTTTATGAGCGTCGGTACAGAGAAGTTTTATATGTTGTCTAAAGTTTAGGCCAGTATCTAAGTTCAGTCCAAGATCTCTAATCTCCGTAACACTCTCCAGCGGAATTCCAAGTGTACTTCCTTGGCTCACGCCAGACTTCGTGTAGTATGTAGGAGAGCGTAATCCATGCAACTGAACGTATTGGGCTCTGCTATTGAGTCAACTAGCTATGAAACTCAGCAGTTTTGGTGTGAAACCCATGAGCGAGCACTTCCGCAACAATATGTCATTGTTGACTATATCGAACGCCTTTCTAAAGTCGAAATAGGTTGCGTCGATTTGGAGCCTACGATCTAAAGCCTGGATAATATAATCTGCAAAAATTGCATGATTTGTCGTGGTCCACCGTGAACGCCTGCACCCATGTTGGTCGTTATCCAGCCATGGTGACATTTGAATATTTATGTGGCTTGTTATTATATTTTCAAAGATCTTTCCGTAAATTGAGAGAATTGCGATTGGTCTAAACTGTCTACATCCACACTCTTACCTCCCTTAGTAGGTACGGGAGTTACTCTACACACCTTCCATTTGCTGGGATAGAGCGATAATGCTAGTGAGAGATTGTACAAGTGCACTAGCCTCTAGGATTCTAATACTAACCCTCACCAAGAAAGTTGGGACCCCATCAGGACTCGCTACGTTATTTGGCTTTAGTTTTTTTTTAGACAGTCGTATTACTCATAGAGCAATACGGTCAACCGCGACTCCACTAGGCAAGAGAAACTCATACTGTGGAGCCGCCTTAGGATCAAGGAGAGGAACGTCATCGAGAAAAACAGAGCCAAAGTACGCAGCGAATGCATCCACCGCTTCTTGCCCTGCAACATGCTCATCATTGCTGGTGAACTGGTTGTTAGGTGCCCTGTTTTTTCTTTTATACTTTATATAATCCCAGAACCTGGCCTGATCTTTACGATGTTACCCTTCAATGTAGTATTGTACTGACGGTACGCGTTTTTTATTAATGTTTTAACTCGAGTTCTATTAAACCTGAACATTTCTAAGTTAAATATCGTACTTTTTTTCTTGTATTGAATTCTGAAAAGTGCTTTAATTATATTTTACTTATAATTTCAGATGTGTACCATAGGTGTAATTTTTATTAATGTGTTTTTTTTTGAGTAGAACATACATCTTGATAACCTGGTTTAGTACATTGTAGAAAATATAAACAGCTTCGTTTACCCTATTTTCCGAATACACTTTAGACTAGTCTAAATCAACTAACGCACCATATAAACCTGATACATCTGCTTTGTGAAAGTTCCAATCAGGAACGTTGAAAGGATTTTTGATGCATAGAGTAGGACGGTCCGAAGTCGGGATACGCGGCCAGACAATCGTAACCTTCAGAGGATGATGGTGAAAATCAATAGGTGCAAGAGCCTCCCCCGCAGTGACCACTAGAGAACTCTCATTTATATCACTTAGTACCAGGTATATGGGGAGATCAAAACTACAGCCTAGCAAACATCCTGAATTACTAAAAACCCCAGTAAATTAACTGAAACTTGTATTTTCCTGATTGATCGGCATCCTTTACATAATACGAATTGTGGCGTTGGAATAATCCTATCCATTGTAATATACGTAAGTACAGTCAAAGAACGAAAAGGTTCGTCAATTTTCAAATTGATTCTTTTGACGTGCTATGAGCACTTATTACCTTTCGTATTTTTTTTTTACATTATTACGGACAAACGAGCAGACGGCACTCCTGATGGAAAGTGATCACCGCCGCCCATGGACATCTACAACACCTGAGGTATCACATATGCGTTTATTATATGCGTAATGTATTTGTAAGAGTAATACATGTTACACAGAAAATTATGCTTAATTGTTAGATCAGAAAGTTTATATATATAAGAAAGATTTGCTTATAGCAACATTGTTACCTTTTGATGTAAAAAATTAAAGAAGGTTGGCAGATGTTTTAGAAACGGTAATGTTGGTATAACTGATTCATGCCGTGCTAGCAAAAATTTACCTTAAGGTGACGAACCTTTTTATAGTCTGTACCGTACATTATAAAACTGGAGTACTTACCTACGTCATCAGTTACGTATGATGCAATGATGAATGACTCAAACGCCCGGGATTTTCTTTGCTTGAGTCAAACATTTTTTCATTAGGAAGGTATATCCAAGTATATTAAATAATTAAGGAACAATGCACAATGAATTTTGAAAACGCCGTCTGAATTTCAGATTGAGGTTTAGCCTAACTTCAATATACATTTTATGAGTTATCATTATTTGTTATAGCGGTAAAAGATGATATTGTTGTTCCTTATATATATATATCTTTTTTCTCTACTGAACAATTTAATAAATAATAAATATTTCACAACATCACATACATTGATCTGACTCCGAGATAGGTAGCTCAAGCACCTGTGTCACGGATATCAGAATCAACAGTGGGATTACAAATATATACATATAATACTTTTCTTTTGTAAATACATACTTATAATACAAAGAAACACCCAGACCATTACAAACAAACAAGTTCATGCACACAAATGTTTGTACTGTGCGGGATCGAACCCGCAACCCTTGTATCAGAGGCAGGGAACCCTTGTATCAATTTGCGCGCAAGACACATCCAAAGTGGTAAAATGTGTGTGCCTCCCCCCTTTCACCCCCTGTAATTTTTGTTTTGAATATTATTATACTAAATAGTAGTTTATGTGAGAGAGATGCGAGATCTTAAAAAACCAGCCTTGGCGAGCACTCGAAAATACTAGGTATCAACCACAGAAAAGTTTTTTGTGGTATCAACCATCGCAAGCTTCTCTGCTTAAGCAGTGCGGTAGGCTAGGTAGCTATGCTGTATGTAATATCATCATCATCATCATCGTCAGCCCATTTAAGTCCCCACTGCTGGGGCACGGGCCTCCCTCAATCACATGAGGGTTAATTGCCATACTCACCACGCTTGGCAGACGGGTTGGCGAGGGTTTTGATATAAATGCAGAGTTTTCCTTCTCTGGGTGCTGATGATCATGCCAGCAGCTTTACCTTAGTCGCCTTTTACGACACCTCGATAAGAGTGAGGGTGGTCTATTCTACTCTGCCGGGGACCACACGGCTAGTATGTAATATAGTTTCGTTTATTTAAGTTATATTATAAATTTATTTCTAAGAAATGTGAATAGGTAATTGTATTGATAGATAGATAGATAGAAAACATTTATTCACCAAACCAAAACTTATGAATAATTACATTTTAATCTTGCATAACTAGTAAAATAATGTTTTGTGCCGAAAAGGTGACCCTCAGCATAATGCCAAGACATAGATAATGCCGAGGCACTGGTTTTCAGGGGCACCTACGGGTAGGTTGCAGAGGCAGTATTCATAAAAATGAATATAGCTGGGATGCAACAACGCATAAAACAGAGGTGTAGCACAGTACGATTAGTGTGACAAGAAGAATTTAAAAAAATAAGGAGATTTTTAAACACAGCAATAAATAAAATCAATTACAAATTTACTAAATAAATAGTTTGAATAAAATAATATAGGCTGCCGCTTTTTAATTTTGATTTTGATTCCCTAGAGTGCATCGAGTGTGACGGAAAATCGACTAAGGTGTCGGTACAAACAGCTGTATCTTCTGATCGCGTTAATTTAGAAGTTTGATTTTTTCACAGCTTAAAGGGACAGTAGACTTAGGTATTTGGTATAAATTTCAATTTGATACCTTTGTTCGTTCGTGAAATATGAGGTAGTAAGTTTAATTTTATTAAAATATTTTTATTATATTAAACAACTAAAAAAATGTGATTTTCGCAATTTTCCCTATATTTGCGTTATATGACAATGCTTCATGGCAAATTTCAAGATTCTGAGTTTATGGGAAGTCTTGATTCCTTTGCGAGTGTCGAAAATTTGTTGAAAATATTTGCATAATCGGCTGTATCTTTTGATTAGCTTGGCTTAGAAGTTTGATATTTTCACAGCTTAAAGGGACAATAAACCTGAGTTGGAAGGTACGTAACATTAGCATTGTTAGTTTTGAATTTAGATGGCGATTCACTCACTGACCAAAACTAACATCCGACTCTGAAATATGTAACAATGTCACTAAAATTTCTAAATAAGATAAAATAACAAATCATCATCATCAGCCCATTTAAGTCCACACTGCTGGGGCACGGGCCTCCCTCAATCACATGAGGGGTAATTGCCATACTCACCACGCTTGGCAGACGGGTTGGCGAGGGTTTTGATATAAATGCAGAGTTTTCCTTCTCTGGATGCTGATTATCATGCCAGCAGCTTTACCTTAGTCGCTCTTTACAACACCTCGGTAAGAGTGAGGGGGGCCTATTCTACTCTGCCGGGGACCACACGGCCAAATAACAAATAATCAAATGTTAATAATTAAGACTTATCTATGTTCTAACTTATTTTTTTTTAAATCGGGTTACTTCAATTGTTACGTCCCCTTTGGTCCGGAAAGGCGATTAGGACGAAACGGAAGAATCACTAGCACTGCGGCGGGATATAGCCTCCCTCAGCATTCTATACCGCATCTATCATGGGGAGTGCTCTGAGGAACTGTTTGATCTACTCCCTGCAGCTGAATTCTTACATCGGACCACACGCAAGCGATTGTCATTCCATCCTCATCATCTCGATGGATGGCGGTCTAATACTGTGCGTTTTTCGCGGAACTTTCTACCACGTACCTCAGTTCTGTGGAACAGTTTACCTATGGGAGTATTTCCCGACGGCTACGACTTAGGGACCTTCAAGAGAAGAGTGTACTCCTTTTTAAAAATTTGCGATCTCTCTGATTTCGCGGATGTTAATGGGCGGCGATGATTGCTTTCCATCAGGTGACTCGCTTCCTGCAAAATAAGTTTGTATAAAAAACGACCCACCTTAAGAAATTTGGCTGTTGCAAAATGTGGTAGCTGTTGCATAAAGTGCAAAAAAAGTATCATTATGCAACACCCTGACTTTTTCATTTTCTTTAAACCTATCAATACTATAAAGCCTGTAAATATGTTTTTTTTTTTTCATTTATTTACCAGGTTAATTTTAATTGCAAAGTGATCAGTTTTATGTTAACATTAAGAAACCACTAAAGTTCTTCTTCTTCTTATTTTTATGTGTGGCAATTCACTCCTCATTGGTGTCTTGACTGCTCTGTCCAGACTGAGAATTACTGCAGCCATTGACATTTTGGATGTATGATCATTGATCGATCATTGATGCGTCAGGCGTGGAAGGTTTTAGGATGGGTAGAGAGCGATGAACAAGTAATATAATACACAAACATAAAATTGGGAATTTATTTATAATTTAATGTTATGATGGGAGAGGAACTTAACCAAGGAATATACGTACTTTTTATTACTGAGGGAAAGGATAGAGGACAGATTGTAGGGAAGTGGAGCTTTGTACTTAATAAAGGTTTGTACTAATGTCATCAACAATGTACAATATCAGACAGGAGAGTAAAATCTCGGTACAATGACAGGTTGACCTCTAAGTTTGAGTGTTAGGCCATTGCAAAAAGTATTGTGTTAATTTAATTTCACGTTGCATGGCGGCAATAGCATCACAAAGTCCAGCAGGTAGTTCATTTATCAGCCTCGGCATCAGATATAACGCTGTCCGCTCGCCATGCCTACGTGTTGTTCATAACTCCGCGCGAATCGTGCGCAGCCGCTTTGTCGCCACGGCGCGAGTGCATACAGGATGTTCCCGAACATTATTAACGGACTCGTCGAAAAAGTATTGTTTTAGTAGATGAAATTTTATTCGTGTGTAAACAGTTATAACTTTACAGTGCCTAAAACTGACCGGATGGCGCAATTGGTAGTGACCCTGCCTCTGCGCCAAAGGTCGTTGGTTCGATCCCCACCCTGGACAAACATTCGTGCGATGAACACTTGTGTTTGTTCGGTGTCTGGGTGTAATATATGTATTTAAGTATATATTTGTGTTCCTCTGTTGTCTGATATCTGTAACACAAGTGCTTAAGCTACTTAGTACGGAATCTGGTCAAAGTATGAGATGTTGTGAGAATTATTATTATTATAAAAGGCTTGCGAACTGGTTCCTTGAGAAACTCGGAGAATTGGTTCCTAATTTTTTTCGAGACTATATTTTTTAAAATTTTAAGTTACAGGCTATAGACTTGATTATGGTATGTTTTATAAGTGCAGCCATAACTGCTAAGACCGTGTTGGATATAGGATTCTGCCAGCGCGTTATACAACGTTAATTTGACTTTGTAGGATATCCGATTTTTTTAAATAACTATGTTTGCCAGAAATTGTCTCAGTTTAGTACTGACATAGTCTATGTGCACTCCCCAGTTGAATTTGCTGTCAATTATCAAGCCAAGATAGGTTTAAGAGTTTACTACTTCTATGATGGGACAGTTACATTCCTTACTATGGGTATTGTGGATGCAGTTGTGATTGTGTGCATCTATTACTTTTGAGATGAGGGGATTTAATTACTAGTAGTTTGGTTTTATCGGAATTTAGCACTAGACCAGCATCATGACACGATCTTAGTAATATATTTAGATCAGACTGAAGGAAGTTAAAGGCGTTATCAGGGTTCTTGTCTGCTACGATCAGGCATGTGTCATCGGCGAACTGAAAGCATTTGCTATGGCTAAAGCAATTATTCATATCATTAACGTAGGACTAGAATTGGAGTGGGCCTAGTATAGACCCTTGAACCGTGCTTACTGTTGATTCTTTGGGTTCACTTATTGTTATTTTTGATCTTCACTGAAAGTTTCCGATTTTGGAGGTAGTTTTCGCACCATTTAAGCAAAGGACCACGTACACCACAATTGTCTAGCTTGCCTATTAGTAGCTTGTGCTCCAGTGTATCAAATGCTCGGGTAATGTTGATAAACAAGGCCATCACAACATTTTTCTCATTGAGATACCTCTTAACCTCATCAACGAACTTTGATAATAGATCTCCATACCGATCTGAGTAAATAGCCTGATTTTTGCTATGGAGTGTATCAATTTGTTCACTTACGTATTTTTCAACTATTTTGTCAATTGAAGAAAGTAAGGTAATGGGGCGATAGTTTGATTAATCATCTCTTATACCTTTTTGTAAATAGGCCTCACGGTTCCCACTTTTAGTTCATCCGGGTACATGCTTGATTTTACGCTGCAATTTACTAGATTTGCAATAGCCATAGATATACCTTGTCCAATCATTTTAATGTCGGATACTTTAATATTATCCGATCCAGGGGCCTTGTTTGAATTTAATTTACTTATAATTTTATGTATTTTATCACCTCATCAGCTGACTGTGTAAGTTCTGGAATCTAGAATTGGCTGGCCACAGCTTGGAACCATGTTTTTTACTGCGTTATTGATAGATAGATAGATATTCTTTATTGCACAAAAATAAAATACAAGCATGATACAACAGCAACAGACAGTACAATAAGGCGGTCTTATCGCTTGTAGCGATTTCTTCCAGACAACCTTTGGAAGAAATATCGTATTCGTAATAAAATTCAGTTGCAAAATTATTAGCTATTTTTTAACTAAGCCGTTGGTGTGTTTACCTGTTTACCTTTGATTTCTTAATTTTAAGATTATGACATAAGTGTAGATAAAATATATAATGATTACATTAACCATGCAAATGTCCATCGAAAATCGGTTCGAACGACATCTAGTAAGTTTTTTTTATATATCATAAATAGTAAACCGCATTTTACCTTTCATTCAATCATATCAAATATAAAAGTTAAAACATAAATTCATAAACTCAAACCTTATGCATAAATGAACCTTTATTTTGGCTACAGAACCATTTATGAGTGAGTCTGACTGACCCCCACATAACCGCTTTTTTTACTCTAAACTGTCCAAATAAATGGTCAGAAAACCATTTGGACTCCATATTTACTTATTGAAGCTATTAATTAGTTTCTAGATGACTATTACAGATAATGACAATTTCGTGAAAAACCTGGAGCCCAATTCTCGTGCTCATGATATTTATTTTCATACGACAATCTATCACCAAAACACAGTTTTTTTTGTATGGTTTTCAGGTGATATCCGCCATGTTTTCAAAATATCACGAGCACTAGAATTGGGCTCCTGCAATTAGGAGTGGCAGTATGAATTATTTGTGTAAACTTAGAGTAGTATCGTTGCGTTTAGAGGAGCAATTCTAGTCCACTCGACAATGAATTCGAATTTAGCTATTTCATACATTCGTCCGATTCGAGAGTCGAGAATAGCCAGTCTGCTCGCGCGTCCTCCCGCCTCACTGACCGGTGTGTAGATTCGAGACTTGCGTCTGTGCGAGTTTTAAGACTGGCCGGCACGCGCCCACAGAGTTCTTTTAATATATGCACGCGCCACTGAATACTCGTACTTTGTCACACTCAAGATCCCTCAGTCCGTGATCAAGTGACATTGTGAGCGCACGCGTGTCTTCAAAATGTACGCCGGCACCATTGTTCTATTCGTAAGTCTAATTTTCTATTATACCTAACTTTATACTACGAGTATCTAACGTTGGCAATTAGAGTTTTTAATTTTCAATATTTGAGCCAGATGTTAAAGATGTCGCATTATAAACAGTTCAATAGATTGAAGTGTCTTTGTTTACAAGCCCTAAAGTTAGGTACCTAAGAGTTGCAATTTTTAGTTCTCAATAATGATTTTGGTTTCTAAAACCTGGCATTTGATACATTACATGCTGTAGAAAACCATATTAAAACAGTTGTCTTTTAGCAACAACATTATTCACGTTTTTAGCAGCTGTTGACTATATCACTTGTGAAATAAGATTTAAAATATGGTAATAAATGGATGACTAGATAATTTTGTGGTTTTTAGGATATGACGAATTTATACTCTTCACATAATCTGATACCTATTTCCTTTTGAGTTACCCAAAGTTTTTTGGATTATTGATTTCTTGTATGAAGGTATTACTTAAAGAGCACGGAATTAAGTAGAGTTATTTATGTACTTGCATCGTAATGTTGATATTAAGGTGACGGGTAGGGCACTCTAGCGACGCCAATCGATTTTAATTTTTCGCTACTAAACCGGATCAATTTTAAACAATTTCAGTGTTACAACCTCTCGGCAAACTATTTTTTATACACGGTTATTTAATAAATAGTATAAGTGTTTGCCGAGAGGTTGTAACCCCGAAATTGTTTAAAATAGATCCGGTTTAGTAGCTAAAAATTCAAATCGATTTGCGTCGCTGGTGTGCCCTACCCGTCACCTTAATATGGATCTTCCCGGGATTTATAATAGACATCCTTAAATCAAATTTATCTTCCAAACTACTGCAGATACATGAATTTCAGACAACGTTCAGAATTATCGCATTAAAAACCACTTTACTCTTTCGCTGTATGAAATCAGTGCAAGTACCAAAATAACTTTACTTAATTCCGACCTCTGATTACGATACGTCACTTGAGGAGGTATTAATTAGTCTGAGACTTAATCAGGTTTGGCTATATTATCCGGTATAAAGACCGGAGTCATGGCTTTATTACAAAATAATCGTTTCCTTGAAAAACTTTAGCAAAATAACTTCTTGGAATATTATATGTTTTAAGCCACCTGTGTCACTAGACAAAAGGCTTTTTTAATTTTATTATTTGTACCCTTATTATTTATTTTTTTCTTTGCATTGTATTTTTTCTCTATTCATTTTTTTTGTTGTCTTGTTTGTAATTCTGAAACTGATGTATCGTGTTGTGAGGTGCAAAATAATAAAATTTTCTTTAATTCTTTCTTGAAATTTATATAAAAAGTATAATGTAGACAAGTAGATAGATGTTCATACTTTTTATAGACACAACCATGCATTTTTAGTAACATCCATACTAATATTATAAATTTGAAAGTGTATGTGTCCTGTCTGAATGTTTGCAAATCAAAGCTAGTTATTAGATAGATAGATAGAATAGATATACTTTATTACACAAAAAAACACAACTTTAAAAGGCATTACAGAAACTTAATTGTACAATTTCGGCGGTCTTATCGCTGGAAGCGATTTCTACCAGACAACCTTCAGGCAAAGGACATTTGATAGTAGAGGAGGGGTAGGTGATGCAAGTATTGAAATTTATTTTATAAGACAAAGCGGTTTCTCAGTATATTATGAACGTGCGGCTTCCGAATGAAGAACGTAGGTGCAAATCCGAGCCAACACCTCTGGATATTTCAAATCTACAAGTTCGTATATCTATCATTCCCACGGCGGTGAGGGAAAACGTTTCTCAACTTGTGGATAACAATAATTTTGATGATCCTGAGGGCCTATTCTCGAGCACTCGACATTGAAGTTGAGTCAGAGATTTGTATGGACGAATGTATGAAATCTCTAAATTTGACATCAATGCACGAGATTTGTCCCTCTGAACTTGTAACGTAATCCAGTTTTCTCCTATCTAAGGGGTAAGAAAAGGGCAATTGAGAGGAGGCTGGTAGGAGTACAACTCAAAGATCGTAGAAAAAATTAGTGGGTCAGAGAGCAGAGCAAAGTAAGCGACGTCGCGAAACCGATCTTGAAGTTGAAGTGGGAGTGGGCTGGTCATGTCGCCCGAAAACATGGCTCATGGTGCAAGGCAGTGGTAGAGTGGAGACCGTGGGGCGAGAAACGCCCAAAAGGAAGACCCTAAATGCGTTGGTGTGACGACCTCAAAAGGCTGGCAGGAACAAAGTGGATAGAAACCGCCCAAGATCGACAAAAATGGCATAAACTGAAGGAGACCTACACCCTAGAGGTTGAAAATGGCTAAAGAAGAAGAAGGGGTAAGAAGGTCAGACGGCAGTTGCTCCATTGTAATTACCAGACGTCCAGAATCCTTGAGCATGTCCGAAACGTACCCTGGGCTCCAAAGCGGTATCTTTGGACGCAAATGGGAATTACACGTAAATCAATCGGTTTGGGCGAGATGCGCTAGCTCGATCCAAGACGGCATATCTCCCATATGTTATCTATCATATTTTAAGCACATCTCCCTTATTTGTTTGATCAATGTTTGTGCTTGTCCTTATAAAATAAAACTGTTTTTTTTTCCAAACCGTTAATATTTACAAACAAACATTTATAATAATTAGCACACATGCAACATTTTACTAAATACCTATGCAATTAATTAAATCAGCTAATTGTGAGTCGCATACATTAATTGGAATTGTTAATAATTTTGCAATGCTGTTGATTAATGAACTGAATGATACTTAATCGATTCATATTATCGCAGGAAACTATTTATTCTGCATGTGGTATATTGTTAAATAAATCGAATTATTTCTAACAATGCGGTAGTTACCTATTTCCTGACAGTTACCTAGGTATACCGTAGGGAGCTTCATAAGAAAAGATGAGTGTACTCTTTCGTTCTTTCTTTCAAATCTAGTATGTGCGTATTCTCACAAAAGGGAAGGAGATAGTTTTTTTTTATATGAGAGGTGGCAGACGAGCTGACGGATCACCTGATGGTAAGCTATTCCGCCGCCCATGGACACCCGCAACACCAGTGGAGCGCACTTGTGTGCGCTGCCAACCTTTTCCCCTTCCGGATTTAAATATGCCTAAAGGATAATAATATTTTCTGCTGCTCTAAAAATGTCACCTCTTTTGGACACTTATAAAATGCGCTTAGCGGTCATATTTGCAATAATTATATCGGACTTCAAAAAACGAGAAGAAAATTGCATTGTCATTGATACTGTTAGCATTTACGAGTATCTGACTCGATATAAGCCCGCGATGCGTACACGCAGCTCAGTTACTATCTATTGGAAAGCCGACGCATTTGCTCGTTAAACTCAATCTGTACTTGTCAATTTCTCACTTTGACATGTTGCATTTCTTGTTCTGCTCTCTCTTTTCCCGCAGATATTTTATATTCGAAAGTGGCACAAATGAATTTGCCTGCAATGTATTCTAGGTACCTAGTGGATTTTTTATCAATAAATTTTTAGACACCATTTTAAACTAAGCTATTGATGTCTGGAAGGACTTTGTGCAGCGATGACGTGTCTGAATTTCTTACTGTGTTGTTATTTCAAAGATATTAATATTATTAATCTTCAATGAGGGTTTTCGCGTGTGAAAAATCCACTAGATGGCGTACTGTTGGACTGAGGTCCAACATCAATCGCATTGGTAATTAGTTTGTTAAATTAACATTTTGACAGATCACATTTAAAAATAACCAATCACATTGTACATAGACCTCACTCCTATGGTACTCCATCTAGCGGATTTTTCACACCCGAAAACCCTCATTTGAAGACTTTAAAAAAAATTACAAAAGAGCGTAGGTATTCCATTTTAGGCCGGCCGGTCGGTATCCATGGGCGGTAATCACCCATTAGGTGATCCTTCTGTTCGTTTGCCCCAACCTAATGAAAAATAAGTTGGCATAGATGTTTTTCTGCTTAAAACCATTTTTATATTTTTGACCGTTTGGATCAGTGGTAGTGAACGCTGCCTCTGGTGCTAAGGTTGCGGGTTCATCCCCGCATGGTACAAACATTTGTGTGCATGAACATATCTGTTTGTATTGGTCTGGGTGTTTTCTATGTATTATAAGTATGTATTTACAAAAATAAAGTATAAAATGTAGGTAGATATATATTTGTAATTCCGCTGTTGGTTCTGATAACACAGGTGCTTGACCTACCTATCTCGGAGTCAGATCAATGTATGTGATGTTGTAAAATATTTATTTATATTTTCGATGCTTTAAACAAAAAAAAAATAGTACTCCCAGCCCAACTAATTAATTGTCTGCCTACATAATAATGACTAATTCAAGGTAATTTTGAAGCTGTAAAATTAAAGAGCATCGTATTTGTTTCTTACGGATATTATTGTGTAACTTGAGGAAAATAATTTTGAAACAATATAATAAATTGTAGTCATCTAACGTACTGGACTGGTCATAGGGCAAAATTTATGGTGGACAAGGAACAACATCTGTCAATAACCTGAGAATTATTTTTCCCTTTCCGTGTAACCAGTTAAAGGTTTGCAACTAGTTGGTATATTTTTAGTCTCCTTTAACCTACCTATAATTATTTTTGACGTCGTCGCCCTGGCTATCATTCGGTAAGTTTTCCACCTCTCATCTTTACGCCTCGCCAGGCGTCCTGCCCATCTCCACTTTAGCCCACATACTTGGGTCCCAACTTCTACTAGCCTACTTCTCTTTCGGATTTCATCGTTGGGTACGCGGTCTCGCAAACAGGCACCGGAACCGGTTACCCTTATTAGGGTTTTCGATAGGGTTTTTGATTACTTTTTTACAAAAAACCCTATCAATAAGGTAAGCATATCATTGGCGTACCTCATCAATTTGTTTACCCATTCATTACGGTAAGCGCTATCCTGACGTAAAACCCCATAATAGGCTTACCATATCAAAATAGGGTTTTAGAATTCTACCAAGCTATTTAATCTCTACGCGCCAAACATTTGAATCTAAATTAATACATGCTAACGGCGGCAGCCGATTGGTCAGATTGAGTTCGTTTGTTTGACAGGTCGTGGAAAAGAAATAGACAATCAATTACAAATGTGGTAAGCGGTTGTAACCCTATCTAACCCTGTATAGGATTACCAATACAATATGGTATCACAATCAATAGGGTCACCCTACTGATTTGGTAAGCTAACAATAGGGTTACCCTATCTATAGGCCTAACTCTGAAAAGGGGTATTCCGGTTACTGCTCGCAAAGAGAGACCAAGTATGAAACAGCTCCATAGCACGTTGCGCCACCTTTAGCTTGTGCATAGTTTCTTTCAAAGTGCCTACATTCGAAGAGTACCTGATTAGCCTCAAGTTTAAAATCAATGAAGCGTTATCTTTTTTCAATTGTATTGAACCAGTTTTAGTCGTCTACAATTCGAGTATAGCATCATCATCATCAGCCTATCGCAGTCCACTTCTGGACGTAGGCCTCTCCAATTGTTCGCCACCGTGATCTATCCATGGCTTCTTGCATCCAGCTCTTGCCAGCCATCATGCGCAGATCGTCCCTCCACCTAGCCAGAGAGCGCCCTACATTACGTTTGCCAAGACGCGGTCTCCACTCTAGAACTCGTTTACCCCATCGGTTGTCGGTTGAGTATTGCATATTGTAATTTTAAATAGTTGCTACCTACCTAATTTATCTGTCGTTTAACCCACCTTAGTAAATTAGACTTTTGAACTATAATAATTTTGTAGGTGTAAATAAGTACATATTTCGATAAATAGTTTTCAAATGGTCTGTGATCTTGTTGGTCATCTTGGTCGATTCAGTGCTCATGCAAGATTCTTGAGATAAATTACATTATTAGAATTACTAAGGAAAATACCTGCGAAAATGTTATTACATCTGGCTCCCAAGAGGCGATGCTTATCACTAGGTGTCGCTGTTATTCGAGGCACACGGCAAGTACGGTACAGAGAATAAAAAGGTTCGTCACCGTAAGGTAAATTTTCGCTTGCACGGCAAGAATCAGTTATACCAACATACCGTTTTAAAAAGATCTGCCAACCTTCTTTAAATTTTCTTTACATCAAAAGGAATCCATGTTGCTACAAGCAGATCTGAACTTTCTGATCTAACAGTTAAGCATAATTTTCTGTGCAACAGGTATTAAACAACTCTGACAAATTTACGAAAGGTAATAAGTGCTCATAGCATAACGAAAACTGACAAACCTTTTCGTTATTTGACTGTACTTGCATGGTACTTTTGTAAGTACAGGATGACCTTGTTCAACACATGTTATTTCTAATATTTTCCGTATCCCAACATTTTCTGCAGTCATGAGTCACAAATTGTGTCTAATTAATGAACATGACATCATGCATAGCAGATATTACTGAAACATTACGATTGCATTATTTAGGCAAAGTACAGGGAATGTCACAAGTCACAAGTTATTGTATTTTCTGTTTCATGCTAGTTATCTTTGGTTAGGTAATAGATTAGTAATGTTGTGCTGTGTTTCGCTGCTTAAGTGAGGGTTCCGGAGGCCCAATTGGAGGGAAGGGGGGTTTAAAGGTTGACAGCGCACTTGTGACTCCACTGGTGTAGCGGGTGTCTATGGGCGGCGGCAATCGCTTACCATCAGGCGATCCGTGTACTCGTCTGCCATCTATCACATAAAAACAAAGTAATTCAGCTCACCAGCTACGGTAGTGGTTCGGAACGCGTTTTTCATAGGGGATCGTGGTTCGAATCTGAGCATGCACCTCTAGATTTTTCAAATCTATGTGCGTATTTCTACCATTAACTTGGCGGTGAGAGAAAACATCGTGAGTAACCTGCACTTTTCAATAGTATCTGAAACGATTCAGTTGGTCTGGTTCCTTGTTAAAGGGGTGCGACGATCAGACGGCAGTCGCTTTATTGTAATTACTAGACTCCCCAAATCCTGAATCATGGTCTAAGCGTACCCCGGGCTCCAGAGCGACAGATTTGGCTGCAACCGGGAATTACACGCTAAGATGAGGAGGAGTGGTAAACTCCACCCATACTATCTGGAACCTACCCCTTCTAGAACGTTCCGTTTCCAGCGCTCATTTTTCCCACGCTCGTGCAAACTCTGGAATGAGCTTCCAGCCGCGGTGTTCCCTGTTCGCTACGACATGTCCTTTTTTAAACGAGGTTTGAAAAGAGTTCTTCTTTCACGGTAGGCAGCGGAATGACTGTGCTCCAGCATTGTTGATGTCTATGAGCGGCGGTAACCATTTACCATCAGATGGGCCGCATGCTCGTCTGCCTATTATTCGCAATAAAAAAAAGAAAAAAAAGGAGATTGGTAATTATCCATTATCTCAACAGATGTTGCAACAACATAGGGCTTTATTCATTAAAAGTTCAATAAACCTTTGTTAGCTAAAACGGTGCTATACGTGGTACGGTGGTATGATAGGTCGAAACACTTTAGAACTGAGACGTAAACTCTCATTACTCAAGTACTACTAACTACTTCTGA
This sequence comes from Marasmia exigua, assembly GCA_019059595.1. Taxonomy (NCBI): domain Eukaryota; kingdom Metazoa; phylum Arthropoda; class Insecta; order Lepidoptera; family Crambidae; genus Marasmia; species Marasmia exigua. The sequence goes on from CM032468.1 coordinate 17,547,181, forward strand.
ATAATTAGGTGAATAATCCAACCGCACTGGAACGTATAGGCTTCCTTGTACCCCGTAGGTACATGGGAGGATCTAGAGGTAGCTGAAGAATGCGCCTATTCACAATCACAAGTAATGTGGGCACACGCCGCGCCGCCAACGCACGGACCTCACTGTTCACGCATTTTCCTGACATGGACGTCCATAATGACAATTTGACTACTCCCTGAAGCTAAATTCTTACATCGAACCACTCGCAAGCAATTGTCATTCCATCCGCATCATCTCGATACTGTGCGTTTCTCGAGGAACTTTCTACCACGTACCTCAGTTCTGTGGAACGGTTTGGCTGCAGGAGTATTTCCGGACGGCTACGACTTAAGGACCTTCAAGAGAAGAGCGTACTCTTTTTAAAAAGGCCGGCAAAACATTAGCGACCTCTCTGATTTCGCGGATGCCTGCCTAGTAACAGCCTATTCACTCTTTTCTCTTTGTTGTTAGATATGAGGAAATATTTTAAACAAACACGATGAACAAGACCATTAAGTTTTTATTCATGTCTCAAACGAAAATAACAGGAACTCTCATGACTTGTTAATTAACAAAATGTTCCATATGTAAATTAAAATAAATAAGTATAACATATAAATAATAGCAACATTCTGGCGACAGCAAAATACCTACATAAATTTGATTATTTCAAAAGATCGACCAGATCGAATCGATCTGGTTGGACACAAAGATGTTTGTTACTCATGGAAACGGGTTCCACCATGTATTCAATAGATGAACTAATTATTCGCTGACCAATATTTTAGTATAAGGTCGGACCCATCCCAGCCATAAATATAAAATAATATGGCCTTTCAAGTCACAAGACATTCGTAAAAATTCTTTAAGGTGACTGGTAGGGCACACTAGCGACGCCAATCTTAGCTACTAAACCGGATCTATTTTAAACAATTTCGGGGTTACAACCTCTCGCAATACACTTGTAATATAGGTCTGATGCCTAGACGACTCACCTAGAATTTGAATGTCTCTAGATATTTTACACTCAGTAATTTTATTGGATGTAGATACATATACATACAAATGTTTATAAATTCACTTTCAGATCACGCTCCACACTGTTTTGCACGCAACAGGCGCAGATGCATATAACCAAAGTAAGTTACCAGTGTTTTGAATTTAGTAACATTTAGTAACAGTGGACACCTGTATGTAAACTATTTATTACGCCGTAAACTTAGACTTACAAACAGCGGCAACGCAGATAGGTAATCCGAAAACATGAAACGCTCGCGTGATTTAGTCGACACCTAGCGTCATCTATTGGTATAAAATGGAAATAATGTCCCAAAATGCAGGTGCGCCACTAGTCTTTTATAAAGGACCCGGAGATGGCCAGGATTCGGCGAGATTCTCCCGCTTTTGGTATGTCCTCTTAATTGCCGACCTAGTAAAAAAAACCCCCGAAAATGGTAGGCAGCACACTTGTGACTCCACGTGTCGCGGGTGTCTACGTGGTGGTGGCAATCGCTTACCATTAAGTGACCCGTCTGCGCGTCTGCCGCCTTCCACAAAAAAAAAGAAACAGACAATATCAAAAAGAATGTTTGTGGCCGTCGCCAACATGAGTTGATCCAAAAAATTAGGTCCCGAATGTTAGGTCCCATTTTTAACACCGTGATAAAATGTTACGAGAATTTTATGCAAAATTTCAAAGAATCGCCGATAACTAAAACAATTTGTAGCTACTAAGTCATTAGCATATTTACCTATTACTAACATACCTATTAATAAATCTTGTGTGATATGTGAGTTATATAACAGTCTGAGTCGTAACAATGCAATAAACAGAGTTTACCTATTGAATGATTCCTGTTAATGATTAATTAATCTGTGAGATTAATTGTAGTTACGACATCACAATATTTCACACTCATATATTTTATGTGCGAGGTGGCAAACGATCAGTTACTTTACCTACCTAATGCTCGGCGTTTTCCATCGCACATAGATACACTCGCAGCAATGGACAATACGACAAAAATCATTTTCCGAAATGAAAAATACTATTTCTAGATTAGACTCATAGAAATTTAAGAATAATAAATTCAGATTTTTGAACAGATATTAATGGAGAAAAAAAAATGAAAAAATCCTCCTCTGAAGTTATCACTCGGCATGACAAATTAATAACCCTTTTGCTCACGTTGATTAAAGGAAAAAAAAATTAAATCTCTGATCATAAAATGTCAAGACAAAATGATGACAGTGACAGAAAGTAACTTAAAGTCACCTTATTTTTTTATTAGACATATAGCACCGACATCACAATACGTTAAGCCTCAGGACTACGTCACTTCCGGCATATTAATTAATAATTTTAAAATTAAATATTTCAATAAATACACATATTAAATGATAACTAAAAAAATGGTTCTTCTTTTTTCTCTTTCTTTATTCGAAAAGCGTATAAAAATGCAAAAAAAATTGTCGTATTGTCCATTCGTTGTCACTGACTCAGGCAAAACTTTTTAAAACAAAGTTTAATCAAAAACTTATTGTATGTGTTGGCATTGGACTGTATGTCAATCTGTAATTAAGCGCTGACAATTGGATGCTAATAAATAGTCGCTGATATTAGCAAAACAATGTATTCTCTTCATCAGACATAAGACAAAACCACACAATAAAACAAAACAATAAATATCAAAAGCAGTAAAAAAGTATAAAAACATAAACACATAGAATTATAACAAGACTAGAAGGATAGTTTAATTACTGGCTGTCATCTCAAATTTGAAGCACAAATTTGGTTTTTCAAGTTGGTACTACGTACGTAGTATCAACATAAAAATTCCAATTAATGTTGACAACAACATATTTCTCTAAAACATTGGAAATGGTTGTTGTAGTAACTACTGTTTTAATAGTACCTAGAACAACGCTCACAAGTATCTTCCCATCTGTAATTATAAAATTTGATGGGAAGTTATGTTTTGATATTTATGATGCCTTGACCATACAATAATGAACAAAAAATAAATAAATAAAGAGCTACCTACTTATTTTAATGTTTATCAGGGTGAGTTTCAATCCGTGTAAAAGATGGATCCATGTAAGTATTGCACTGTCAGAAACACCTACATAAGTCCACCTACATAAGTCTTAAAATTATTAATAAATGAATAAATTCTTGCTTATTTATTTTTAACATATAAAAGTTCCGGTACCCGCACTCACGCAGCGAAACACAGTAGAGACACTGCTTCACGCTGCAAACATCAGTAGTAACTGATTATTAATTAGTCGGAGCAATCAAATCTTACAATAAAGTTGAAATGCATTTTAATAAATCGTTTGTGTTTTTAGCTTATAAAATACAACATATTATGAAATACCTATTGAAGGCTTACCTGTGAAAAGTGATGTTATGACACTTCTTATGCTTATCCGAATCATATTGACAAAATTTTACCGCACAAATCGTTATAAGTAAATTTATTTTCGCGAGATGCGATAGTCAGGCCTTGACATTGACGACTGCAAAGCGGTCCGGCGTTTGGAGCCGTACGGCTCCATTTGACTTGCTTCAAATTGTGGGCGCAGACGTTTCTAGTCTTGTTATTATTCTATGCATAAACAATATAAAAGAGGCTGGTCCAGCCGTTGATCCTCAATAGTACGAATGGCAACTAGCCAGCCAATTTATATGAAGGTAACCAAACGCAACTTTGGCAGCAAAGCATCTGTCTGTCTGTCAACTACAACTTTGTATTCAGGCAACTACATAGTTAAACGTCGATGTTTATTGAACAGTGTTCAATTAAGAAAATGGCGTTTAATCTGTAGTTTTATATAACTGGCTGTGACATATCATCATCATCATCATTTCAGCTAATAGACGTCCACTGCTGGATATAGGCCTCCCCCAATGTACTCCATACAGATCGGTCCTGAGCCGCCCGCATCCAATGGATTCCCGCGATCTTCACCAGATCGTCGGTCCACCTTGTAGGGGGCCTGCCACGGACACGGACTCGAGGACCTTTCCGCCCCAACGGCCGTCTGTTCTCCTCGCTATGTGCCCCGCCCATTGCCACTTGAGGCATGCAATCCTTTTGGCTATGTCTGTGACCTTAGTTCGGACATATAGGTATATAGAAAGAAATAGCCAATCTTTATTTTCACATAATATACAGCACAGTATTAAATCACCTAAGATATTATAATAATTTATAATACATCTCATCAGAAAATATATAGGTAATAATAAGGTACGTACTAATAATTACAAGAGATATCTAACGTAAGTGGTTGTCTTTTCTAATATTTTGTTCAGATCATATTGTTTTAAACTTTGTTTACATTGTTATTTTTTATTGATCAATTAATTTATTAGCTTATTAACAAGGAATGATTAAAAAGTGACGATGCAATTACACACTTTATTATGGACAAACAACTAACACGTTTATAATAGGTAATCACTAATCAATATTAGCAAGAAACAAAATAATATAAACTATTGTGAAGGTATACAGAACAAATGTTTTTTTACCTTCCGTGCTAGTCGAGGACTGTGTTACGGCAAGGTAAGAATCTCGCTTTAGGAAATTAAACTGTGTGTGACTAGTAGACTTAAAGGCTAATTTGCGATAAGTTCACTTCACATTTATTAGCTAAAAACAAGTAAGTAATAGAGAGAAAAAAATATCTAGGTAGGTACTTATATTAGTTGGCTCAATCCTTAGATCATTCGTACGAGGGCGACACTGGAAGTTTTTATAACTGGCCACTTATAAGGCGATGATTACAAAAATAAGTTTAAATTTTGAAAATGGAACTCTTAGCCAATATTATTGTCTATGCATTTAATTCGATTCTCTTTTTTTCCGATTTGGCGGCAAATTTAAAATAATATTTAACAAGTGAGCATGAATTTAACGCGAAAAAATTTCCATGCAATGATTTTTTATGATTTTCAATGTCAAATTAAATTCAATTCAAATAATTTTATTTCAGATATTACATCCATATTATGTTAGTATGACAATAACTTATGGTAAATCTATTGTTATATAAAATTAATTAATAAAATAAAATAAATAAGCCAACAAGAAAGTCATTTCATTGTCTTCGGAAAAACTTTATAATAGGCGCAGGTTTTTTGCTAAAGTCAATACAGACAGGAGTCTAGTACCTACTAAAAGTTAAAAGCACAGGACTTCTCGTATATTTACCAGGGGACGTTCCCTAGCACGCTAACGGGCTTATTCGCTTTAGGTACTAGTACCTAAAGCCTAGGTACCTAGTACTAGTACTAGGTACCTAGTAGTTGGTCTAGTGGTTTCAGTACCAGGCCGTGATCTCGAGGTCCTGGGTTCGATTCCCGGGTCGAGCAAAGATATCTTTCGAATTTTTCGAACATAGCTCGGGATTGTGATCACCAATCCGCATCAGGTAAGCATGGTGATCAAGCTTAATCCCATCATAGTAGTGATGACTTGATTTCTATGATGGAGGCCTTTGCCCTGCAGTGGGTTAGAATATAGGCTGATACTTACTAGGTACCCGCCCTTTTACTGTTAGTTACAAACTTTTCCAATAGATGGTTCTAGGTGTCGATTAAATCGCGTAAGTGTTTGTTATTTTTAAACCCAAAAACCCGATTGTGCTAGTCATATCTTTATTACATCATGTAATTACAGGGTCTTAAGATAGGTACAATAGAAACCTTAATATAGTAATAATAGCATATATGATGATTCATCATCGTCATCGTCAGCCCATTTAAGTCCCCACTGCTGAGGCACGGGCCTCCCTCAATCACATGAGGGGTAATTGCCATACTCACCACGCTTGGCAGACGGGTTGGCGTGGGTTTTGATATAAATGCAGAGTTTTCCTTCTCTGGGTGCTGGTGATCATGCCAGCAGCTTTACCTTAGTCGCCTTTTACGACACCTCGGTAAGGGTGAGGGTGGCCTATTCTACTCTGCCGGGCACCACACGGCCGTATATATAATATATGATGATTAAAACCAATTAAAATTCCAACACACCCCTTACCGTATCTCTTATGTGTCTCTTGTATCTCTTGACAGATAGTGGCAAGCTTCACTATCCAGGGCCTACAAAAGAGTCCCATCACACTGAGATCAGGTATGGAAACGACAATGAGTATGAAGTCCCAGAAGAATGTAAAGGCAAGAACTACTGCACTGTCAAGCCTCCAGACTACCCGCAGGAAAAATTCAACAAATTAATTAAAACTAAGGTAAGATTAATGTTATTTCTTTTCATATTTTTTTAATGTATAGTATGTGGGATGGGGTTCTAAATAAATCTAAGGACGGGAATAAGTAATACTATATTAACAATTAATCTTCTTAGTCAATCAACGTCTTTCATCGTCGTCCGCCATTCGTCGTCTCTCTCTCCCTCTCTCTCTCTCGCACGTCATTCTAATTCAAACATCGAACTCATACACGTTCCTTGGCATGCATCTACCGATCACCAATCCCACATAGTATATTTTTTAACAAAACACTTACCTATTTCCACGGCGCGTGACGTCATGCAAGCGGCGCGGGAGCAGGTACTCATAGGTCGGACGAATACCTATTTGGCTAGCTGCAGCTTGTGTTGTGCAATTCTTTTTGTTCATTTGAACGAACTGTTAATGTACTCAGAACAGTATTTTTAGAAATAACTGTTGACAAAACACTGGTATACCTTATATAACAAGTGTAATTAGTTTTTCTATGTTAAGGTGACGGGTAGGGCACACTAGCGACGCCAATCGATTTTAATATTTAGCTACTAAGCTGGATCTATTTTAAACAATTTCGGGGTTAACAAACTCTACTAATAAATAGTATAAGTATTTGCCGAGAGTTTGTTAACCATAATACATAATACTAAGCTGGCTTTACAAACACTGCTGAATACTTTATAATATGGGTTAGCCATTAAAATAATAAATAAATAAATAAATATTTCACAACATCACACACATTGATCGGACTCCGAGTTAGGTAGCTCAAGCACCTGTGTTACGGATATCAGAATCAACAGTGTAATAAATATATACATATAATACTTTTCTTTTGTAAATACATACTTATAATACATAGCAAACACCCAGACCAATACAAACAAACATGTTCATGCACACAAATGTTTGGATCGAACCCGCAACCCTTGTATCAGAGGCAGCGTGCACTACCACTGTTCCAATCGGGTCATCAAACTAAGTTCATGCAATTTTCCGCATCCTTTAGAAGTTACGGGGGACACATTTTACCACTTTGGAAAAGTCTCTCGCGAAAACTATTCAGTTAAAAAAAATACATTGGAAACCCCATATCATTTTTAAAGACCTATCCATAGATACCCCAAACGATGGTGGGGCAGAAAGCTCCTCGAGTGGAGTTGGTCGAAGTCGTGGCAGGCCCCCCACATGGTGAAGCGACGATCTGGTGACGGTCGCGGGAAGGGCCGATCTATGTGGAGATCTTTGGGGAAGGCCTATATCCAGCAGTGGACGTATATTGACTGAAAATATTAATATTTTATTACAGATACCTATAAGCCAACCGGAAACGGAGGTGTCAGATATAGTAGACAAGCAAGGAGATCCAGAGGACATTGACAACTGTGAGACACAAATTGAGGTAAGAATATACTTGGTCAAAGCTAGGATATAACAGTCATTCCGGGAAGAAAATCTTCTAGTAGGAAAAATGTTTGACATCATTCATCATTCATCATCATCATTCCTCATTTATCATTGTTATTGGGAAATCATTTATACTGATTGTCTCAAATATCACAAATTTTTGCTGCTGTGTTTCGCTGCGTGAGTGAGGGTATCGAAAGCCCAATCCGGGGTAAAGGGGGGTTCAAAGGTTGGCAGCGCACTTGTGACGCCACTGGTGTCGCGGGTGTCCATGGGCGGCGGCGATCGCTTACGATCAGGGTGATCCGTATTTATTTGATTACTTAAGGTTTTATTTAACACTTATTTACAGTTTTACCAATTTTATAAGTTACACCAATATACCTGCGCAGAAGTCTTATTTTCGAAAACTGCGGCAAAATATTAACCAATTACAACACTCCATTTACGCGCGCTAAGAATTACAATTTCTTATTGGTTGATGCGTTAGCCCCATTCATAGCTAGGGCATTAAAACTGCTTGGGTTTATTTTTCGACAGAGTACCGATTTTAGAAATGCAATAACATTGGTATTATTATACAAAGCATATATTCGATCTCAGCTAGAATGCACCTCGAGTGTGAGGAATCCTATGTATTTAAAATACGTTAACTTATTAGGAGGAATTCAGAAAAAGCTTATACAACGCTTACAGTATAGATTTCCAAACTTTGACATAAATAAAATTGAGCCGTTGGTCATTCGAAGAGAGCACCGGGATCAGTTATTGTTAAAAAAAATAATTAACAACATGTTCGATTCGCCTTACCTTTTAAACGAGGTTTGAAAAGAGTTCTTCTCTCACGGTAGGCAGCGGCATGATTGTGCTCCGGCATTGTTGATGTCTATGAGCGGCGGTTACCGTTTACCATCAGATGGGCCGCAAGCTCGTCTACCTAATATAAGCAATAAAAAAACCTGTTAAACATTTTGTTTTATAAGTATTCCAGACCTAGCGCTCGGCATAAAAATACTTTTGCTGCTCCTTTATGTAAAGTAATTACAGGAAAAATAGTTTTATTGTTAGAGCCTGTGATAAATTTAATAGTAAATATAACCATATAGACATTTTTCATGATAAGATAACAGTTTTTGTAAAAACCTTTAGACTGTAATTAAATTAATAAGGGGTACTAATTAAACAAGCTTCTTTTTAATAGCATTATTCGCCTCAGAAAATATAGGTTACCTTCTAAATTACTAAGTCGGCCACAACCAATGCGCGTCTTAATAATAGTATCTCAGACACTAGTTATCTTATATGTAAGCCACTGTAAATATAACTCAGCATAGTGGTTATTTTTTAGCATCTAAATTTGTGGTATGCATTCAAATAGGAAGCTTCTAAAGTATTAATATATGACACCAAAATAGTAAGATTATTAGCCTCTAATTGCATAATTTAGTATGAATAAAATGTAACTCATCCTACATTAATCGATTGTTAAATGTACCTAAAATTGTCATCAAATAGTATAATTAAAGCCACTACATATTATTATTATGTATTACACATGAACTATTAAGGATAGTCAGCCAGAGCGATGGTAGCCTAGTGGTTTAGAACGCGCCCTACATGCGGAGGGTCGATTTCTCTAGATTTTTCAAATCTATGTGCATATTTCTATATTTACCTCGGCGGTGAAGGAAAACATCGTGAGGAAACCTGCTCGTTTGGGATAGTTTCAGAAGCGTGTAACCATGATTCAGTTGGTCTTGTTCCTCTGTCAAAGGGTTGCGAAGGTCAGACGGCAGTCGCTTCATTATACCAGGCTCCCCAGTAATTACCAGGCTCCCCAAATCCTGAATCATGATCAAAGCGTACCCTGGGCTCCAAAGCCCAGCTTTGGACTCAACCGGGAATTATACGCAAATTTGAAGAAGAAGAAGAACTATTAAGGACAGTCATATTAAAACCATTTTTTTATGCAAATCAATTTGTGTATTAATATGTGCAACAAGTACAATCATTTATAGAAAAGTAATTAATAAACATTAACACGTATAATTACTTGATTAAATGAAAAAGAAAATAAGGGCAGGCGGGCGGGCGCTTCGGCACAAGTATCGAATAGCGCTCTCTGATTGGTGCAAATGGCCGGTTGCTGTCATGTCGTGCACTCGCGCCAAATCGTACAGTGGCTATTTTCACGATAAAATAATATGAAGTATTATTTTACATGTTAAATTATAATATATGATGTTGAGTATTGAAGCTTGAATACATAATTTTTGAGGAGCTTGCATTGAAGCTGTAAAACGTAATATGGTGATGAGTTACAAATTACGTGGCTGAGTTAGTAAATTAGTTTGCAATGTATAAATCAGAAGGACAAGGAAAATTAATTGTGGATATTGACTTGACGCTTTCTTCAACATTTTTAGTTGGCGTTGTAAAGAAGATGAATCAGTTAATTAAAGGCTATGTCATTTTCCCGGTGCTTAGTTAGTAAATTAGAAGTTTGCGCGCGTGGCCAAATAAAAAATCTGTGGCCTTGTTTATTATTTCTCATTAATAAGTACCTAAAATAATTTGGCGTTTGAAGCCACGTCAATCACGTGTGTCTGTCTATGGCATCGTAGCTCCCGAACGGTTTTTTTTTGTTTGAAAGATGAATAATGGGGGAGTGTTCTTAGCCATGTTGGATAAAAATCGATCCAAGATGGCCGCCGTCACAAATATATGGATTGTATGATTTAACACAACTCTCACAATATGGGTATCATATAAAAGGGCTTGAGTAGTAGAATATATTTATTGTGACCAATTACAAATCCAAGATGGCCGCCGTCGAGGGTTTTTTAAATTTTCAATTTAATTTTATCTCATAACAGAAAACGTATTAATTTGTAGTGAAAAATTTTAATTGCTGATGTATTATTTAAGTAATTTTAAGACAGAAATTGTTTAAAATAGATCCGGTTTAGTAGCCTAAAATTAAAATCGATTGGCTCTAGTGTGATCTACCCGTCACCTTAATAGAAGAGGTCAACCCTTGTCTAAGCAAATGTAAAAACTTGGTAAAGATGAAATGAACATCTTATTTTATTTTATTTATTCTTTATTTAGTGCTAGTGGGTATTCTTGTGTGTTCGTGGAACTTACTTGCACAATCACATTAATATTGACGACCCGTTTGGATCAGTGGTATGGAACGCTGCCTCTTGTGCTAAGGTTGTGGGTTCAATCCCCGCACAGTACAAACATATTTTGTGTGCATGAACAGGTCTGTTTGTATTGGTCTGGGTGTTTTCTATGTATTATGATATTCACAAAATAAAAGTTTTATATTATGTTTAAATTGTTAATTCTGCTGTTGGTTTTGGTATCCGTAACAAAGGTCCTTGAGCTACCTATATCGAAGTCAGATCAATGTATGTGATGTTGTGATTTATTTATATTTTTTTTAAACCAATACAGAAAGATGTCGATACTTAACTTACAAGATATGCAATAAAAATACCAGTTGCCATTATGTTGATGCGGTTCACGGAAGGCTAAGCAAGGTCAGAATCGGATTTCCTCATAAACTACGTAAATAAACATATACATCTAGACTTCAAAAGTAAGTAAGTAAGTTGTACATAACTTAATGTTAGTATATCTTTTAATAATACCACCTACTTACTACTTTTCATTGCACAACATACAAAACTTAAAAGCTATAGGTAGGTACTCATTAACTGTGTAATATTTTGTATATGGCTTTTGCCATTAAATAATTTTTAACATGTGTTTTAAATTTAGGCATTGGTAAATCAACAAGCTTTTGTGGTAACTTATTAAATATTTTAATACTCATTCCTACAAATGAATTACCAATCTTATGAAGTCTGAGATGTGGAACAGCAAGCTTGTGTTTATTTCTAGTATTTAGGTTATGGTTGTCGGATTTTTGAGGAAAGTTTTCTAAATTTTTATAAACATACATAATACAGTCAAAGATGTACTGTGATGCTAATGTTAAAATGCTAATTTCTTCGAAAAAGTTTCTAAGCGAGTCTCGTGGCCTTAGTCCGTTTATGGCCCTGACAGCTCGTTTCTGTAGCACAGAAATAGCTTGAATATTAGCCGCAGAGCCCCATAACAGCAGACCATAAGACATAACGCTATGGAAATAACTAAAATACACAAGTTTGGCTGCTTCAATATCGATCAGATGTCTTATTTTTTTGACTGCATATGCAGCCGAACTAAGTCTCCCTGCCAGGGCTGCAATATGAGAACCCACTGTAATTTTGAGTCTTACGTGACGCCCAGAATTTTATTTTTCAACATATTTTATATTCAACCTCCAAAAAGGGGTGAACGGGGGTTAGAACGCCGTATGGAAGTTTGGGCATTTTAAAGCTAGAGTCATGAATATTGATATTTGGGATTTTTATATAAATTAAAATATTAAGCATTTTTTCCTCAACTCCTAAAGGACTGAAATAGGGTTAAAACGTCGTATCTATCTCGAGTCATGTATCGTCGAATCTCCCATTCGCCATATTCGTTGCTTGAGTATCTGAAGATTAGAATTTGGACATTCATACAAAACAAATTTAGCACTTTTTTATTTAACCCCTAAAAGGGTGAACGGGGGTTACAACGCCGTATAGAAGTGTCGTTATTTTTAAAGCTAAAGTCTTGATAAATTATATTGATCTTTTTATATATAAATATAAATTTGTTTTGTTTTTAAATTAAATAATAATAATAATTCTCACAACATCTCATACGTTCACCTGATTCCGTACTAAGTAGCTTAAGCACTTGTGTTACAGATATCAGACAACAGAGGAACACAAATATATACTTAAATACATATATTACACCCAGACACTGAACAAACCCAAGTGTTCATCGCACGAATGTTTGTCCAGGGTGGGGATCGAACCCACGACCTTTGGCGTAAGAGGCAAGGTCACTACCAATTGCGCCATCCGGTCATTCAAATTACCGAAGCGAAGCGAGGGCGGGCCACTAGTTACCTATAAAGTACCGTTGACAACCTTAAATATGATACCACAGGTCAGCCGTTCATGAGCATAGGCAAATTAGGCATAATACGCTGTTGTTGCTATATGACTATGCTAATACGCGAATGTTTGGGACAGCTGTTTCTTTAATCAGTTCAATGTGTGACATGTTTGATGAATTTGTTTATTCTTCAAAATTCTCGTACGAGACTCACACACACAAGGTGAGTTTCGGAGCTCGTGTATGAAGTTGCAACTCTATCATCTCCTCGCTCTCGCTATCGCTGTCATCTTTCTAATTATTGTCTATTATTACGTTCCAGTTCGAGCCCATGTACAAGGTGAAAGCACAAGATGGAGTGTGGCGTACAGTGGTGCAAGTGCCAGAGAACAACTTCGTGCAAAAAGTCCGTGTGGAGACGTGCAGGTGAGCATGAGAAGACCCGTGTTACTAAGAGACCCTGGCTCATGTGCCAAAGGTCGTGTGATGAACATTTGTATCTGGTCAGTGTCTGTTACAGTCTGAGTCTTCTTAAAGTGCACATATCAAAATCATGGAAACTACACCCCATTTTATCGACGGAAAAAAACACCTCACCTCCTACCCTGACTCTCCTTTTGCTTACTCCTGTTCATCATCATCATTTCAGCCAATAGACGTCCACTGCTGGACATAGGCCTCCCCCAATGTTCTCCACACAGATCAGTCCTGTGCCGCCCGCATCCAATGGATTCCCGCGATCTTCACCAGATCGTCGGTCCACCTTGTGGGGGGCCTGCCACGGCTGCGACTTCCTGTGCGTGGCCTCCACTCCAGGACCTTTCTGCCCCAACGGCCGTCTGTTTTCCTCGCTATGTGCCCTGCCCATTGCTACTTGATGCATGCAATTCTTTGGGCTATGTCTGTTACCTTAGTTCTCCTGCGGATCTCATCATTTCTGATACGATCACGCAGGGAGACTCCGAGCATAGCTCTCTCCATTACTCCTGTTGCGACCCTAATAATCTTAACCAGTTTCTTGGGGATTTAGAAAGGTTCAAGTATCCCATACAGTACCTCTCAATCTATGCTATCGTAAGCCTTGGGGAAGTCCACAAACAGAATGTGTACGTTTTGCGCGAACTCCCACTTCTTTTCCAAGACTTGCTTAAGCAGAAAGATTTGGTCTACTGTGCTACGGTTTTTACGGAAGCCGCATGATTATCAATGCGGCACCCCACGACTGCGAGTATAGACGCAAATAGTGTGCGAGCGAGAAGTGAATAGATGCGCCGCCATTTCTGATCCCATTCTTTATCTGCACGGGTTGTAATTCCTCTGTTGTCTGATTAATATCCGTAATACAAGTGCTTAAGTTACTTCGTACGGAATCTGGTCAATAAGAATGTCTCTAATAAGACCGCGGGAGTGGCAGCGCGGCTTCTGAAACTGAGACGACCTCAAGTTCTGCTAAAAGGGATACCGAAAGACGCCGCCAATGAGGAGACGTTGATCGTGTCACTCGAAAGGCAGAACAATCTCAGTGACTGCTGTGCTACCTTCGTTCCAATAGGAACCCGGCGTTGTTTAACGCGGTCATAGAGGCTACCGCCGAAAACCTCAGGGCGATCACTGCACGAGAGCGCCTGGATGTACAGTACGCGAAAGTACACGCAGAACAACATGTGCCCTTCGTGCAGTGCCAGAACTGTTTACAGCACGGCCACACTAAGCACAAGTGCCAAAGCGAGGTGAGGTGCAATCACTGTGCTGTTCGCGGTCATGCACAAAATGACTGCCCATTTAACGAAGAAAACCCCAATCATGATCCCAATCAAATAGTACCCACACACTGCATAAAATGCTACAGCCTCAATTATGACCTCCATGAGGAGGACAGTGATGCACCCCCCTTCCCCTACAATCATCGCTCAACAGACTGGGAAAAATGTACTCTAATCCATCGCATGCAGGCCCGTCACGATGGATGAAACGGACATGTAAATTCCTAAAATAACCCTTTTTTCAGATCATAAAATACCCCTGAAATTCCCTCAAACCTGTGCTCTGCACACCAGTTAAATTGTACCAAGGTACACCAGATAAGCCGTAAGATTGGCCGTGTGGTCTCCGGCAGAGTAGAATAGGCCACCCTCACTCTTACCGAGGTGTCGTAAAAGGCGACTAAGGTAAAGCTGCTGGCATGATCATCAGCACCCAGAGAAGGAAAACTCTGCATTTATATCAAAACCCTCGCAAACCCGTCTGCCAAGCGTGGTGAGTATGGCAATTACCCCTCATGTGATTGAGGGAGGCCCGTGCCCCAGCAGTGGGGACTTAAATGGGCTGATGATGACACCAGATAAAAGAAATTGACGGTAAACAAGGGCCTGGACTTCCACATCCGGGGAATCACAGTGGCCCTCTCTTCACAGGAGAGGGTAGATTCCCGCGACATTCACCAGATCGTCGGACCACCTTGTGGGAGGCCTGTCACGGCTGCGTCTTCCTGTACGTGCCTCCACTCCGTCTGTTCTTCTCGCTATGTGCCCTGCCCGTTGCCACTTGAGGCATGCAATACTTTGGGCTATGTCTGTGTCCCGATCCAGAAATACCGCAGGCGATTTAAGTAGTTTATTCCATAGTTCCATTTTTGCTGACATATAATATCTTTATTCCAGGGCTCGAAACGCTCCATGCTTCACGGTATTCCCGAAGATGCCGACTTACACCACCTTCTGCAAACAAAAGTTCACCACTTGGCACATAGTGGTCGATTCTATGGACCCGAATGCTGCGGAGAAAACGGAGAAGATCGCCGTAGACCTGCCCACCTGCTGCTCTTGTCATTACAAAGCTGTTTAAATGTAAACACATGGACTTACTTAAGCGCGCCACGCACACAACAGTCGAGGCCGCGACGCGGTGTTTTAAGATTGGTCTCTTAAGTCCAGCGGAAAAAAATGGAACTAAAATTTGAGATGCCATATGTGGAAGTGCTTGAGTCCCCTTCAACATTCAAATTTAAGCTTTATATACATAGACACAAGGAATCTCAAATTTTAGTTCCATTTTTTTCCGCAAGACTTCGTTCGTGGTGCATAAAATTCAAAAAAACCTTTGTAATTTTAAATCGCCACACTTTTGTTTTCTAGTCCCAACGGTTCTCCGGTACTCCGGTTAAGGGACTCTAAGTTTTCGTTATAAGGTTTTTATGCTACTGGTTATACATGTTTTTGACATTCTGACGTCATCATACTCGTTACTATTATTCTTAGTACTCGTAGTATTCCTAGCCTGACGTCAGTCGCGTACGCATACAACAATAGGTACAGCCGCTGACGTTAGCTACGCAAAGGAGATAGCAATAAGAGACGAGTATATTCGTTCGCGCAACCGAACGTATCATACGTAGTATAAAAAGTAGGTATTTAGCACTAGAATGCTTAATTAACTCCACACACAGATAACCCCATAAACATAATCACGCTTATGTCAAAAAGTACAATTAAGTTATATTTCATACTTACCTATTAAATTCAAACAATACTTATACATTTTGACCTCTGTTGACACATACAAAACGTCAAAATGTATGAGGACTTCGCATTTGCATCTGTCAGTTTAATACCTATGATTTAAAATCGGAGTGTAGTTAAGGCGACGTTAAATTAAATAAATTATGTGAATACTCTATCACTTACTTGCAGACATTGTGTCTGCAAGTGAGTGATGTTATACTCACTTCGGCATGAATGGGTCGAGCCGGTCCATTCATGCCGAAGCGTTGCTCTCCCACGGTCTACGGAATATGTTATAAGTTATAAAATCGTTCACATTCCTAAAATTATAGTTATCCATATTAATATTTTAGAACCGACGTTTGAATTTTAGTAATTTTAAAATATACATACTTAATACTAAGATACCAGGGCCGGGCCGCCAGAACTTAGGTACTTACCTTACGCATTTTGTGCTTGAAATAAGTAAGTAGGTAGGTTAAGTAAGTCTCGCGGCTCTGGGATCTTAATTCATGAGATAAGATCATAAAAATGAACGCCAAGCTCAAAATAGTCATGTAAGTATTTTTATACAAAATATTACCAGGATAGGTTTCATATAAGTAATTTTATTGCATTCCATTGAGCATAGTAAAGTAGTTCAGCCAGCTTCAAAAATATCTTAGCGTCCAAACCTACCAAAAATCACTGAGCATTTGACAAAAGACTGTATGTCAAGGTGACGGGTAGGTTACACTAGCGACCCCAAAAAAAAACGCCAAAGATTTAAATTGTTAGGAACTCAACCGGATACCTTTTTAACAATTTCGAAGCTGCAGCCTCTCGGAAAACACTTACTATTTATTTAATACTTAAACTTACTTCTAGGTCTGCTTTGTACTTGAAATTCGAATTACAGCCAAAAACAGTTACTTATGGCGTTAATCCAAATTTCGAGTGCAAAAACAGATCAAAAATAGTGCACAATTATTAAATAAAATAAATGTTTGCTTAGGGACTCCCGTTCCAAAATTGTTTAAAATAGATGCGGTTTAGTAGCTAACAATTTAAATCGATTGGTGTCGCTATTTAGGCTACCCGTCGCCTTAATACGCCAAGGTGCTATTTAATTTTTTTGTTCGAGAACAACAATGACAACATATGAAATTACCTGCACAATAAGGCATTGTGCAAAGTGGCTTTTGTCAAATGCTTTAATTAATTAAAGCATTTGTTATACGCTAAATTATTACTTTTTACTTGTGATCTCAAAACTGAACAATGTTACAAACTTGATTAGAATGATCGAGATTTAAATAATGTAAATTATCAATAAATTTTCTTCGATTTTTAATTATGATTATTATAATAAATAATATTTGACTACATTTATAAACTGATTGTTTTTTTTTATTCATTCCAGTCAAGGAATAAAAATAATAACAAAATCTTTTATTCAATGACAACATACTCAAAATAAAAAAAGAACGAAGGAACGTCAGAATGACACTGAAATGGGCCCACTCATCATGTAGGGTACCTATATGATGAGTGGATGACCTGGAGCCCAATTCTCGTGCTCGTGATATTTTGAAAACATGGCGGATATCACATGGAGCCCAATTCTCGTGCTCGTGACATTTTGAAAACATGGCCGATATCACCTGAAAACCATACAAAAAAACTATGTTTTAATGAAATATGTCGTATGAAAATAAATGTCACGAGCACGAGAATTGGGCTCCTGAAAACGTGATATATGTCGTATGAGAATAAATATCACGAGCACGAGAATTGAGCTCACACAATGTCTAAGGACACCCTCGACGCGACCAAGGAAGTGGATCAAGAAGTTTCATCGAATCCGAGACCCTAAGCGCAGCGCCTCATCAGTCCTATCATGACACATTGTCATTAAATTATTTAGTCCTTAAGTGTCTGCTAATAGACCTGTGATACCTCCGTGGGAGAGCTACGCTTCGGCATGAATGGGCCAGTTGGACCGTAGAGATACCACGGCCTCACAGAAAACCGGCGTGAAGCAGGACTGTGCTTTGTTTCACTGCGTGAGTGATGGTACCGGAGGCCCATTCTGGGAGAAATGGGGATTAAAGGTTGGCAGCGCACTTGTGACTCCACTGGTGGCGCGGGTGTCCATGGGTGGCGTTTTCAGTTCAGTGTTACAATCTTTAGTTGGGCCAAAATAAAAGGCCACATTTGACACTTCAACAAAATTCGACAGCGTAACCTTGTCACAACGGTCATTGAATTTATCAATTTTTTTATGTTGCAAAAGCACTATTTCTTAACTTTTTAAAATTATGTTTGCATTTATTTATTTCAACAAAGACAAAAAAAGATAATTTCACAATTTACTTTCTTTGTGAAACCATAAAGTAATAAGCTTATTAAAATTTATTTTTCTAGAGAATTATACGTTGGTACAATATTGTATCTGTCAACCCATTTTCTTTTTAAGCTCTAGTGATATACCCCAAATAATCGGACGAATACAATGTTAATCGTGTAGGAATATTCATCCATAAATGAAAAGCCACATTCTGATTGAAATAAATCGTATTTATTCTCTTGTTAAAAAATATAAATACATTAAGAAGTTTCTAAAAAGAAAACAAAATCTCATACAATTTAAGCGCTTTGATTTCGAAGAAAAGAAAAAAGCTGGCCGCGGATTCATATCTAGAATCGGCACCTACTTTCCTCTTGCTTTAAAAAAATTGATTCACATTTCTCCAAATAAAAGTTTCATTTTCCATTATTATAGTATTCGATTCATGTTTGTTTAAAGTGCATAGCAATTATTCACTTTAATCGATTTTTTTAGTAGGTTATCTCTCTATGAAGCTAAAATTTAGAAACGTCAAATGTGACTTATTAGTTTGGCTCGACTGTACTATTTTTTCTCATCTTAAATAGTGATTCCTATACGATTGTATAGTTATGTATACCAAACCAAAAAAAAAGATAACCTTATTGCTCCCGAGTTGTCTCCTGTTCTTACCCGGTTTTACCGTCTTTCTTTGCAGCATGGAGTAGTCCCGAAATCCTGGAAACTTGCTTATGTCCAGCCAGTGCCGATCCTTCCAACTACTGCCCCATCGCAATCACCTCCATACTTTGTAAAGTTATGAAGCATGTATTGAACAAGAGAATTCTTAGCTACCTAGAAGAATTGTCTTCTAGGTAGCTAAGAATTCTTCAGAAGATCATTGGACCTTCTCAGTGATCGGCAGTACGGCTTTCGCCAGGGCCGATCTACTGGGGATCTTCTTGTGTACGCTACTCATATCTGGGGGAGGCATTGGAGAAGCACGGCGAGGCTCATGCAGCCTCGCTGGATATTTCCAAAGCCTTCGATAGGGTCTGGCACGACGGCCTTCTTAGCAAGATTCCAGCATTCGGAATTCCTGCTAATCTTTGCCTATGGATTTCGGACTTTCTGAGGAACAAGTCGATTCGGATAGTCGCAGACGGTTGCTCGACCGATCTGTTGGCGATTGACGCTGGAGTTTCTCAGGAGTCTGTTCTCCCTGCAACCCTTATTTTGTTTTATATCAACGACCTGCTTATGCCCGGTATCTTTGGGTACGCAGATGATAATAGGTAGGTACATTTGCAGAGAGATACATGTCCGACGCAAGGGCTGGTTTGGCTAAAGTCCATGCATGCAGAGAAAAAATGGTTGAACGGGTGAAAGCGATCGTGGAAGCCGTCTTCGATTGGGGCGAAGCTAACCGTCGTGTTCAACGCTTCCAAAACACAGGCGTGTCTCTTCAGCTCCAAGCGGACCGCTTTCACCTTCACTTTCACCGCTTTCACGACCTGATACCACCTTCTCCTTTCTACCACCGGACATTGCGAAAGACGACAGGAATCCACCCTTACACTGTGGAAGTTCCACCAGCTCGTACTAAGCGTTTCGCTTCTTCTTTCTTGGTACGAACTGCTAAGGAATAGAACAACTTGCCGGCTTCTGTATTCCCAGAGAGCTAAAATTTGGATGTCTTCAAGTCAAGAGTGAATAGGCTTCTTCTGGGTAAGCACGCTAAACCTTAGACCTTATTGTCACTTTCCATCAGGTGAGATGAGGTCAAGTGCAAACCCATTTAATATAATATAAAAAAATATATATATTCATTCTGTTATCACTTATCACTGTTGATACTGATATCCGTAACATAGGTGCTTCACCTACCTATCTCGGACTCAGATCAATCTATGAGGTTATGAAATATTTATTTATTTATTGTAAATAAGTTAATCAGTTTTATTTTATACTACGAAAATAGGGAATTAATAACACAATTAGCATAACAAACAGGAAAATCAATATTTAGGGAAATACCGGCAAACTTCGTAGAATGGTAAGTACCTATATGTATATTGTAGTACCATTGTACGAATACGGGTAGGGTAAAGATAATGGTGATATAAGTATTTTTGTGATATTTTTTCAACTGACTATCACACAAACTCCAATGCGAGCACCTTCATGAGACAATGCTAGGGCGTTGCATGAGGAAGATGGATAGATATGTAATAACACGTTCAACTCTGACGTTCCTCTGTTTAAAAAAGAGACTTAATTGTCAGTTTTGCACCAGTAGCGCCATTTTTGAATGAATGTCCGTTGCGCTTCGTATTTTGGATAAAATAATTTAATTTTTTTAGTAGTGTTTCAAAGTAATTTCTCTTTAAATTGTTGAATAAACCAATTATTATTGGATTAAAGCTACTATATTGAAGTCGTATCTGTGTCAAAGTAAGTATTATTTCCTTATTTTGTAACCAGTGTTTCTCAGTGTTTTCGTTAACATATTGGTTGTATTTTTGAGTAGTTAACATAAGATCTATTATGTAAAGTGGGGAAATCAATAATGCACTTATGCGTACAATTACTTTTGAATTTAATGTATTTTTTATCGCAAATTACCTATTACGCGTTTTTTATATCAATAACCTACTTATTAGTTCGGCCTATTAAAAAAATATATACACAAAGGTACATAAGTAATTAAATAAGTGTTTATTCTTATATTAATTAAAAGTAGTACAATCACAGCATCAAGATTACAATATTTAAAATCAAGGCACACAATGACATCGATTTAATTCACTTCTCCTTAGAATTAAGTTTAGACTTATTTTCCCGTTAAAATAAGAACATCCTTTGTAAAATAAAATAAAACGCCAACTTCTGAATAATCTTAGGAACACTAATATACCTGTGTTTAATTCAAAATTGTATAACTAAACAGTTACATACGAATGAATCTAAAAGAATATTATCAGGATGTAACGAAGGCAACGACACCGATCAATAAAAATGTTTGAAAAAGTTTTTGGCGCCTCGCCAGTTACCTCTCTTTAACAAATCATCTAGAGGTAAATTGTTTTCGTAATTATAAGAGGCCACGGCCGATCTGATCGAGCCGGGAGTTACATCCAGTCCTATACTAGTAAACACTGAATTAAGCCAACCAGCAATCGCAGTTCTGGTGGCAGGCTTTACTATACCTCTAGTAGTTATAAACAAATTCACAAGACCCGGAAATGAATTTCGCCTATCAGAAGAGACAGCTAAAAATCGTTTTATAAATTTTACAAGATCTAACCTGGAATCAGTTTTCCCTAGAATCAGCCATCCCGATTGTCTTTTCTTATACTGATCTGTCTTTGATCCAAATATAGGCCAAAAAGTTATGAATCATCTTTAATAGAAGAATGTTTATCGTCTATTCGTAACAGTGTCAGATCGTGTATTCGTTTTCCCGAAACCAGAAGCAGCAATATAGCCCAATATCTCGAAAGCTGATAAATGCTTGTCAGATCAGGGGGGCTGCATTGAAGCCAACGAATTAAGTCCTGAATATTCCAGACCTGAGGACGAGGGGATATGCTCGCAGCAGACTTCTGGTTTATTCCTTTTAGCATAGATCTAACGACAGGATGAGCAGAAGTATTTGGCTCACATTCCGGGTTGGCAAGTGTAGCTATAACCGACTTCCGCACCAGAATTGTGCTATAAGCCAATTTCTTTATCCTGAATAAATAACTAAAGTATCTGGCTAGTTGTGGAGGAGTAGGGTGACTGGGAACAATACGTTCAGACTTGCACCACCGCAGCCAATCATTCCAAGCCGATGAGTAGGTCTTCCACGTGGAAGAACGCCACGCAGACTTTAGTACCTCTACATCCTCTGAGGCCAAATCCTTCACTATGTCATTCCACCCCGTACCCTCCAGACCTCCAAAGTCATTGACGATACATCCCGAGATGGGCGGCTCGTTGAGAGGTCTAACAAGTTAATTGGTAAACTTCTCAAGACTATGGGAGCCGCCGTAGCCCTGGCTTTCAGGGCAGTTCGCCAAACGGCTTACGTCCACTTGGGAACTACTATCAGAAACGTTCCTTGTGCCTTGTTTAGATGTTGAATTACTTTTGGTATGATAGGTGGAGGGGGAAAACCCAAGCGAAATCGTACTCCCAAGTCCTGCTGAATGCATTCACATAAAGCGCCTGCCCATCCTCGCATCGATTGACACATACCGTGGTACTACTCTGGAACGATACGTTGCGAATAAGTATAGACTTATTCTTATTCTGTGACTCTAATGGTGTTCAGTCGATGGAGGGTCCCTCAGATAGCTGAGGGACCTCCAATCGACTGAACACCATTAGCGTCACCGATTCGTCCAGATGCCAATCCGTTGCCACGGACTCTCGTGACAGATGATCGGCGGTTAAGTTGAATTTTCCGGGTAAATAATAAGGGATTATTACAGTGCTTATTGTTGGCCCGTCAGAAGAATCTTCTTGGTTAAAAGACATAGTTTCTGGGATTTTGTACCTCCTTGATTGCGCAGGTATGCAACCACAGTCCGATTGTCTGTTTGAACCAGTTACTACTTTGTTTTTGATTAACGCTTTGAACCTTTTCAGAGCTATGGAGACTACTTAGAGTTCTCTTAAATTTATATGCCATCTTTTCTGACTCGGACTCCATACACCCGACTGATGTATCTCTTCTATGTGTATACCCCAACCTGAATTCGAGGCATCTGTTGTTAGAAACACTTCGGACTTTTTCTGAAATAATGGACTTGTTTCTGTTAAGTGGTCCTTCCACCAGAGGCATTCAATTAAGGCCAGTTGAGGTAAGGCACAAGTCATCTTTGGTCTGTTCTCTTCCAGGCTTCGACTCGCGCGTTGGAGCTGTTTGCAAACTAGTCGAACCAGAAGAATTACCCCCGAGGCAACTGCAACTTGCCGAGAAGGGATGTGCCTTGCGTCCAATTCCAACGGTGGGATCGTAATATTCGCTTCAAAGAATCTTCTGAAGCTTACTAATTTGTCCTTTGGAAGAAATTTTATATTTCTTTGCGAATCGAAGTTTATTCTTAAGAATTCCGTTTCCTTTGATGGCGTGATAACGGATTTCTTCCAATTGTTCTTCCATCCTTGACTCTCGAGTAGGTTTATCGCTTCCTCGACTTGTTCTAGCAGGGCCGCTTCGTAGTGATGTACCACAAATAATCGAACGAATACAATGTTAATCGTGTAGGAATATTCATCCATAAATGAAAAGCCACATTCCGATTAAAATAAAACGTATTATTATCTTGTTCAATACATTAATGACTTTGTGAAAAGAAAAGAAATGTATGGCATACAATATAAGCGGTTTGATTTCGATGAAAAAGAAATATATGTAGGTACTGGACCGCGGATCGATATCTAGGATCGGTACCTACTTTCCTCTTTCTTTTCAATAATGTTAATTCACATTTCTCCAAATAAAAGTATTAATCTTCTTTGCCATTATTATAGTATTCGATTCACGTTTGTTTGAGCCACTTTTCGACCTTAATGCGATGAAATAAGGTCTAAAAGTGTCCTACTGGGAACTTTGTCACATGTACTTTTCGATTATTCACTTTAATCGAAGTTTATTAGTACGTCCTCCTCTCTATGAAACTGAAATTTAGAAACGTCAAACGTGGCTTATTATTTGGCTCGTCTTTAAACACAGCTCAAAAACTTTATGTCTTAAATAATAAATAAATAATAAATAAATAATTCACAACACCACATACATTGATCTGACTCCGAGATAGATAGCTCAAGCACCTGTGTTACGGATATCAGAATCAACAGTGGGATTACAAATACATACATATAATACTTTTTCTTTCGTAAATACATACTCATAATATATAGATAACGCCCAGACCAATACAAACAGATATGTTCATGCACACAAATGTTTGTACTGTGCGGAGATCGAGCCCGCAACCCTTGCACCAGAGGCAGCGTTCACTACCACTGTTCCAAACGGGTCGTCAAAGTAAGGTCTTGGGTAAGTATAGAAGATAAGTTTATAATGTCCTCCAAACCAATATTTCGGTCATCACGGCCAATCGCAGCGATGGACGCAGGGCATATTATAGTGTACAATTATTTGCGCAGACACAAGTGCACTCTCTATTCCCTCACCGTCATATTTCGATGGGACACCAGAGTCTGACTCGACAGAAGAGGGAATAGGTGCAGGACCAACGGCTTAACATGCTTTCCGGGGTACAAGACCGCCAATTTCCGTATATATTTGTGTTCCTCTGTTGTCTGATATCTGTAACACAAGTGCTTAAGCTACTTAATACTGAATCAGTTCAACGTATGAGATGTTGTGAGGATTATTATTATTATTATTAATTTCCTGACTCCGGGCTGACACAGAATTTCTTAACAGAAAACCTCACGTACAAATTTTGACCCAACCCGGTGATCGAACCCGGGACCCCAAGCCAGCCGTCGCTTTAAAGTGCGACCCACTAACCACTGCGCCACCGAGGCAGTCAGGTTTATAAAGGCGTTGGAAGGACTATTGCAACAGTGGGAGAGCCACGCTTCGGCATGAATGGGCTGGCTCGACCGGAGTAATACCATGTCATCACAGAAAACCGGCGTGAAGCAGTGCATGCGCTATGTTTCGCTGCGTGAGTGAGGGTACCGGAGGCCCAATCCGGGGGAAGGGAGGTTTAAAGGTAAGTAGCGAACTTGTGACACCACTGGTTTTGCAGGTGTCCATGGGCGGCGGTAATCGCTTACCATCAGGTGATCCTGCCACCTATATCATAAAAAAAATATCCATAAATTTGCCAACTTTCTCTCAAAGTTATGTCACTTTTTGAGTTTTTTTTTTTTTATCTTTGCGCCCCGTCTAGAGGTCTTTACTCAGCAATGTTGGTTCTACCCGTGTAATAGAAGCTCCGCCTTCTCCGGCACCACAAGTTTAATCGCTTGGACTGTCTCGCCCTGTATTATAATTTTTAAAATTGTTTGGTTCTTTTTAATTCCATTTTTAACCGACTTCAAAAAGGAGGAGGTTCTCAATTTGACGTATATTTGTTTTTTTTAGTTTGTTTACGTGTTATAGATTATCTCTAATGTGCTCACATTATGTGGACATTAGATAGATAGATATACTTTAATGCACAAAAAAAAACACAACTTTAAAATCTAGGCATTACATAAACTTAATTGTACAATTTCGGCGGTCTTATCGCTGGAAGCGATTTCTACCAGACAACCTTTAGGCAAAGGACATTTGATAGTAGAGGAGGAGTAGGTGGTGCAATATTGAAAAAGGGAAATAAAAGTGAACTGTATATATATATATATATATATATATATATATATATATATATATATATATATATATATATATATATATATATATATATATATGTGTGTGTATATATATATATATATATATATGTATATATATATATATATATATATATATATATATATATATATATATAGGGATATAGGGATTGCAATTTATTTATTTAAAAGGTGAGTTTTGACTCGGGCTTTAAAAATGGTTAATGATGGAGACTGTCTTATTGATAGGGGTAGGGAGTTCCATAGACGGATGGACTGGACAGTGAAGGACTGGGTATAGACATGAGAGGAGTGGGAGGGATTCATAAGGCGGAGATGTTTGGAAGAACGCATATGACCCTGGATGGGCTGCAAAAACTGGAAACGCTCCCGGAGATAAGGTGGTGATTTTGGGTTGAATAGTATTCTATATAAGAAGAGAAGAATGTGGAAGTCACGACGAAGAGGAATAGGGAGCCATAGGAGTCGAGACCGATACTCGGATTAATTTGGTCCTAAACTATTGTTTGCAATCTGTCTTTGAATATTGTCTGTTGTGTAGCCTAAATCAATACAATATCTACTAAAGGCTTATTTTTAAGTTAAACACCACCATTAGACTACTCTTGACATCAGTATTTAAGGTGACAGGTAGGGCACACTAGCGACGCCAATCGATTTTAATTTTTAGCTACCAAACCGGATCTATTTTAAACAATTTCGCGATTACAATCTCTCGGCAAACATTTATACTATTTATTAAATAACCATTCCCAAATGTTGGGTCCGTTTTTGTACGCGAAAAATTGATCGTACAAAAACGGACCCAACATTTGGGCCTAAAGACGAAAGTATTCAATCAGCGTGTCCTATTACCCTTCATGACATACGGAGCCGAAACGTGGACACTTACGGTACGGCTGGTCCACGAGTTAAAGGTCGCTCAGCGGGCTATGGAACGAGCAATGCTTGGCGTCTCTCTTCGAGATCGAATCCGAAATGAGGTGATCCGGCAGAGAACCAAAGTCATCGACATTGCTCACCGGATTAGCAAGCTTAAGTGGCAGTCGGCTGGCCATATTAGCCGCAGAACCGACAACCGATGGGGTAAATGAGTTCTAGAGTGGAGACCGCGTCATGGCAAACGTAATGTAGGGCGCCCTCTGGCAAGGTGGAGGGACAATCTGCGCAGGATGGCTGGCAAGAACTGGATGCGAGAAGCCATGGATAGATCACGGTGGCGAACAATTGGAGAGGCCCACGTCCAGCTGTGGACTGCGATAGGCTGATGATGATAATGATATGACCGCGTTATACAGATTGGCCTTTCGATTCGCCGTCATGTAACACAGGCGAAATCCGGCAGTCAATAGTTAGTTTAAATACGACCTCAGTAAATCCACTCATAGGTAGGTATTTATTTGGCACCGGATGTAGTATATAAATTAATATCACATTATTACAATCAATTCTGTTATGGAAAAACAACTAAATATGTTATGTTATTCCAATGACGAAATCAGTATTTTAAGTACATGACCAAACTTTACTAATGATATAACATATTAAACTGTAAATTTAATATGTTATCACAGTATTTTAAAAGTTGGTTTAATTAAATTAATAATTTAGCAGCTGAAAATTTATTTAAGGTGACGGGTAGGGCAAAGTAACGATGCCAATCGATTTTAATTTTTAGCTACTAAACCGGATCTATTTTAAACAGTTTCGGGGTTACAATCTCTCGGCAAACACTTATACTATTTATTAAATAACCATGCATAAAGTTGGGTCATTGTTTGTACGCGAAAAATTGATTCACGCCAAAAGCGGCCACTTTAGGCGGTAATTCAAAATTTGAGTGCAAAAGCAGACCAAATAGTTAACTATAAGTATTAAATACATAGTATAGGTGTTAGCCGAGAGATTGTAGTCTCGAAATTGTTTAAAATAGGTCCGGTCTAGTGGCTATAAATTAAAATCGATTGGCGTCGCTAGTGTGCCCTACCCGTCACCTTAAGGAATGGGAATTGGCAAATGGAAAAATATCGATATAAATATCGTTTAATTTTAAGAATATTTTTTATTGCTATAACTAAAATGTAATATTAATTTAGCAGTTTCATTTTATCTGGCCTGTGGAAGAGCCATGCTTCGGCATGAATGAGCCGGCTCGACCGAAGTGATACTACGGCCTTACAGAAAACCGGCGTGAAGCAACTCTGCTGTGTTTCCCTGCGTGAGTGAGGGTACCGAATGCCCAATCCAGGGAAAAGGTTAGCAGCGCACTTGTGACTCCACTGGTGTCGCGAGTGTCCAATGGCGGCGGCAATAGCTTAACATCAGGTGATCCGTCTGCTCGTCTGCCACCTATCATATAAAAACAAATAAAATATGGTGGTCAAATTTGAAACAAATTTCCATTTGGGTTGTACGTATGTACATATAATGAAAAGAGAGAAATGGTCGGTGAATTTCAGATTAAAATAAAACTGAAGGCCTAAGTTTGCTTATAAAAAATATTCCTAAATTTACAGATCTATTTCAATATTGTAATAAAATTATTATGTTAAAATTATGAATTAAAAGTCATGTTTTGATTACTCATTTTACCGCCAAGCGCCATATTTGGTTTGTGTTCAGTTCAGTGGTTTGTGCACATTACTGTGAGGGATTTTGGTGGTACAAGACGTGTCTACACTCTGTGAGTACAAATTGTATTACTTCAGATAGGTATTTTAGGTAGCCTAGGTTGTGTCTAGAGCATGGGATTTTGTGTTGGTGGAATAAATAAGTATATTCGAGCATTGAGTTTTATTATTTGCAATGAGTGAGCCAAGTGATGGAGATGGATTTCTTTACACCCCGCTGGACAAAACCCTCCGTTAAATATCATATATTTTTTTTAGTTTTTTAATTATTTTATTATAAAAGGTAGAGGGGGGGGGCATTTTACCACCTTCGGACTCTTGCGCAAAGTTAAGTTTAGAAAAAAATACCCCACACATATGGGTTTGATGGAAAAAAAAATAGTTTTAGTTATAAGTATGGGGGTCCCCAAAAAAAAATTTTTTTTGGTGTTAACACCAATGCGGTTAGCTATACATCAAATTACCGAGTTTCAATAGTATAGTTCTTATAGTTTCGGAAAAAAGTGGCTAAGACGGACATACAGACATACATGACGAATCAATAAGTGTTCCGTTTCTTGCCATTTGTCTAACCCTAAAAAGGACGGCAGTTAATGAGCTGCCGTCCTTTTAGGGGTTCCTAAGAGATATCTAATCAGAGATCTGTCTAATTTCGCAGATGTTCATGGGCGGCGTTGTTAACTATTCATCAGGAGACCCGCTTGGTCGTTTGTCGCCTCTAGCATAATAAAAACTAAATAATAGTTTAATAAAAAAAAACTAAACAAAAACAAGATACCTTTCATTGGCTTAGGAATAAATCGATAGCATCGACCGGATCTGCTGGTTGATCGACCTTGTACATTATCAACCAATCTGACAACCTATGTCCAGAAGTGAACTGCAACAAGATGCTGATGATGAATCCACATCGACTCCATTACGCTATCGATCATTAAGGTACTGTGTTACACATTCTTTTTTTCATGCTCAAATGCCACTTTTGAACAAGTTCTACTTAGTAGCATGTGAGGACGGACGGACGGGCTAATAATAAGCATGCTCGAAAATAGCACGCCGGTCGATTTTAGAGCATGCTATCTGTAGTGCAAGTGGAAGGGGGAGTGTGGCGGAGTGCTTTAGAACGTGTAAACAGGTTTCTTTATTTTTAAGCATGCTATACGCCGTGTGGTCCCCGGCAGAGTAGAATAGGCCACCCTCACTCTTACCGAGGTGTCGTAAAAGGCGACTAAGGTAAAGCTGCTGGCATGATCATCAGTACCCAGAGAAGGAAAACTCTGCATTTATATCAAAACCCTCGCCAACCCGTCTGCTAGGCGTGGTGAGTATGGCAATTACCCCTCATGTGAGGGAGGCCCGTGCCCCAGCAGTGGAGACTAAAATGGGCTGATGATGATGATGAAGCACATTTGCTACTACATTTGGAACTGTCCACATTTGCTATCAATAAGCATGCTATTAGCCATCTAATATAATTTCTTCGCCACAGTGGGACACGAAAATGAAAATACTGTTGCCAATGCAGTTGTGACTCCACTGATGTCACGGGTGTCTATGCCCGGCGGCAATCATTTACCATCAGGCGATCCGTGTGCTCGTACATAAAAAAACCCCAGCCAGCCGAGCTGTCTCTGTTACTACAGAAAATTTAATGTTTCAACGCTCAGTTACCGAAGTAACGAAGACATGCCAAATTTCAGCTGAATTGGACCACAGGAATCGCAGTTCCTACTGGTATCTTCCAACTCCTCATCAGATCAGCTCTATGATACTATATTTTTGTATTGTTACCAAAGTTACGAAGACATACCAAATTTCAGCTCAATCGGTTTACAAAAACGGAAGTTTCTATGGTCGCCGTTCAACCGCATCATCAGACCGGCTCCATGGTATCATATTATTGTATTGTCATCCAAGTTACGTAGGTATTCTAAGTTTCAGTTCAATCGGGCTTTTGGAATTGGTTCAAATCCTTCTCGCAAGATTAAAAACATACAAAAGTGAAGTTAAATAAAAGCTTGTAAAAAAGAACCCTAAAAAAAGTAAAGTATTAAAGTTTGATCAAGTGAAATCACTTAGATATTATTGTTTTATAAATTTTTTCTTAAACTCAACTTTAGTTTTAAGAAATTTTGCATGTTATACTAGGTAAAATCGTTGAATTTGTCTGTTTGTAACAAATTTTGTAAGCCCAGCAAGGATAAATCGTGGTCTCGCCTGTATACTGTCCCACTGCAGGGCAAAGGCCTCCATCATAGAAATCAAGTCATCGCTACTATGATGGGATTAGGCTTCATAACCACGCTTGCCTAATGCAACTTGGTAATCACAATCCCGAGCTATTTTCGAAAAATTAGAAACATATCTTTGCTCGACCTGGGAATTGAACCCAGGACCCGGAAATCACGGTCTGGTACTTAAACCACTAGACCAACTGGGCGATTTAAATATATTTGAAAAAGTGTAATCGATTAATATGAGTTTTTATTTTAGAAAAAAATCAGACGCTTGGGACTTTTTGAAATGCATGTGTCCCACGATCGATCCATCGAATAAACTGAAAGGGGTTTAAAAAATATGAGCAAGCATAGGTAGGTTTAATTTTGCATACACAACATTTGTTTATCCGAACTATGAACTTGAAAGCTAATGGGTTGAAAATCGAAGAACTGTCCTTACACGACCAGAGTGTGACAGACCTCCCACGCCCCACCAGCGTCTACAGACTTCGACATCGCAGCGACAATTACATGGAGAAGCGGGGGTCAAGACTAAATAGTGTTTGTTCTCTCGTCTTCGTGCAGGTCTCACCGGTCAGTTATCACGCGGCCGTCCACAAGAGCCAACGCCTATCGAATTATCGATACTCGATATAGCACGCGCAACACCCCTACGTGTTATCGAAGTGCAATAAAAGGGCGAATCGACAATATAAACCTCATTAAGTGACCCACGGTTTGTGGCAGGTGGCGTTTTGTGTTGTGAACTCGAGTTCATCACCATGACTATGACCTACTCCTTGGTAGCCTGTATCGTGTTTATGGTGAGTACTTTCGTTTGGTCGGGCACCACTTCAGCAGAGTGGTCTATACTCGAAACTGGAATTCAAGACCAAAAAAACTACGACAGACACGTCAATGTCAAATCTATAAGTGTCACTTATGTCATTGTCAAATCAAGTTTTCAGGTTTTACCAACCTTTTTGTTATATGCTTCTATTCTTAGTATAGGCTAGCACAATTCATGATAAGGATTTCTTATAAAATAGAAACTTTATTTTCAACTCAACTAATATTGACAAAATTTTTTGTAAAGAACTTAAACAAATTGAATTTTCCATGAATGAATACCAACAAAAGA
The DNA here is from genome assembly GCA_019059595.1 of Marasmia exigua. Taxonomy (NCBI): domain Eukaryota; kingdom Metazoa; phylum Arthropoda; class Insecta; order Lepidoptera; family Crambidae; genus Marasmia; species Marasmia exigua. The sequence continues at coordinate 17,579,040 of CM032468.1, forward strand.
GTGGCATATTATTAAGACAGTATGGAAAAGTTGAATAAAACTATTTTTAATTCATTGCTTTTATTTATCTTCATCTTCACCATCACTTATGTCAGAATCTCTGACTACGGAATCTGAGTCAGTCACTTGTATAATAAGTTTTCCACCACTCCAGTAATTAATTCGCACATTAAGCGAAAAAACTCGTAAGGTAACATTGTCAAGTGATATTTTGACAAAGTGGGTAGTCAACAGTCGAAGTCAGTCAAAGTCTCAGCCACTCAATAAAATGGGGGCGATTAATATTTTATTGACCTACGGATTCTGCCCAGACTACTATTAACGAAATCGCAGGCTTTTAGACTCTCTTAGGTCCTAGCAAGTTGACCACGTGACAGCTCCCTCAGCACACAATAACAGTGTTAAAAACGATGTAATGCAATGATGATTATATTAATATTACTTTGCGGCACCTCACTGCACGAAACAACATGTCATTTCAAATGTTGTACCAAATGTTATTAACACCTGAAGAGACACAAGCTCAATACAAGCTTTTCTACCAAACATTACGGATGATTAAGTTTTTATTAAAGAGTCTTGTATTTATGTAAAAATAAGTCAGTGAAATTACTTCTTTAAATTATAGAATTAAAATTACCAATAAATAAATTATGTCAGCGTATGTTTTTAGAAAATAGGTATATCATTTTATTGCAGTGGCAACATTGTAGTAGCTTTTTTGGTCTTGAATTCCAGTTTAGGGTATAGTAAAAGTGGACTTTTACTTTCGTGCGCCTATGCATGTGCGAGGGTTGCGAAGGTCAGACGGCAGTCGATTCATTGTAATTTTATTATCAGATTTCCCGAATCCTAGATCATGGTCCAGGCGTACCCCGGGCGATAGCTTTGGACGCGACTGGGAGTTACTGGCTGAGATGATCTTGATGACACTCCTCTCCTACAGATACCTACCCATAAATTTGAAGAAAATCATTCTGACATCATGATCTAATCGGAGTGGAATTTTGATTCCTTGTATCAGGTTAGCAAAGGTCAGACTTAGTATAATCTACACATTGACTTAGGTATCCCTACTATTAGGCAGTATCTTAAGCAAGCTTCCATCCGTTATTTTGACTCTGCTCCAATCCACCCTAACCCTCTTGTGGTTAAGGCGTCTGTATATAGCCCCCCCGTAGCCCCCACTGTTAGGAACAGACGCCCTCGATCTGTCCTTGACGACCGAGACGACCCTATCACAGTCGCCATGCAACAGGCCGAACAACTCGCGACAAATAACACTCCAAGACCCCCGCGGTACCGTCCTCGCCGGCGAGGACGCTCGTTCGCGTAACCGGTACGTGCCGGGCCGATTCAGTCCCCAAACTTATGTTCGTTTGCCCTCTCCCAGCAACGCCCTGAGCCGAGGTCGTAGCCCCGCTAGGGGGCGCCTTCAGGCTGTTGCTTAAAGTTTTTAGGGTGTGAGCCTTCTGCTCCTCAAAAGCCCGGTGACTATGTTCAAAACCAAAACGTGCACACGTAGGTTGACAGAACCGACCGACCGACAAACAAAAATCAGACTTAGTATCTTTATTGTATTTAGGTATGTTTCTACCAAACATTCAGAATCCTGGATCATGGTCCAAGCGTACGTGGGTTCCGAAGAAACGGCTTTGATGACAACCGGGAATGACAAACTAGAACGAAGATGAGGGCCTTGGCATTCAAATGACTAAAACTTTATATTTTTGTCTCGAAAGTTCATATGAAAGGCAATTTTTATAGCAGGTCATATAAATAAAGAAAGCAATAGGTAAGATTAAAAGATTCATAACAATATGACGGCAATGAACAATGTTTTTATTATTTAAAAAGGTTTTAACTACATAACATATTGGGGATTAGGCAGTATAAAAGTTAGAATCATAAAATTAATGTTTGGGCACCGGTTTTAAATAAAAAAGTGACCATTTAATTTTTAACCCCTAAGGGGTTGCGCGGGTTTAAAGTTTGAATGAAGACTTTTGTAGTAAAGACTAAAACGGAGTGAGTATCGCCGCGGGCGCAATCTAGTAATATAATAATTCACAACATCACATACATTGATCTGACTCCGAGATAGTTAGCTCAAACTCCTGTGTTACGGATATCAGAACTAACAGTGGGATTACAAATATATACATATAATATATACATAAAATACTTTTCTTTTGTAAATACATACGTATAATAGGTACATAGAAAATACCCAGACCAATATAACCAATGTTCATGCACACAAATGTTTGTACTGTGCGGGGATCGAATCCGCAACCCTTGGACCAAAGGCAGCGTTCATTACCACTGTTCCGAACGGGTCGTTTTTAGTCTCAAAACCTCTTTCTCCCCATTTTAGGTCACACTGGCATACAGTCAAGACTCCCCCTACTTCAACAGCTCGTACGCACCGTCGCAAAACCGAAGTGTGGAAAAAGATCAGGACTCTATCCAGGAGAGGGCGGGCGACAGAGCTGCCAACGAGCGGTCGATTCCCTATAACAGCGATGCCCAGAGTATTCAACAGGAAAGGGCAAGGATGAGACCGGAGGACCTCCAGCTCCGCAATGGGAACGTGTCTGTGTTTGAGGGTTATGTGAAGAATCTCCCCGTTACTAGGAATATAAAAGGTGAGTTTATATTTATTTCATGCATTTAAGTAGGGTCTACAAGTGGACAAGACGAATGCCATCTAAACGTGGGAGAGCCACGCTTCGGCATGAATTGGCCGGCTCGACCGGAGTGACACCACGGTCTCACAGAAAACCGCGGCGTGAAGCAGCACTGTGCTGTGTTTCACTGCGTGAGTGAAGGTACCGGAGGCTCAATCCTGGGTGTAGGGGGGGTTTTAAAAGTTGGCAGCGCACTTGTGTCTCCACTAGCCATTCGGCCATGGGCGGCGGCAATCGCTTACCATCAGGTGATCCGTCTACTCATCTGCCACTATGGCAAAAAAAAACTGCCTACGATGCCTGACTCATCAGACTGCTGGACATAAGCCACCCTCAATGTTCGTCGTTCTATACGACGGCAGCTGCGGTGTACATTAGCACCATAGAGTACCTAAGGTGTAATGGACAATACGATAAAAAAATATAACCGTATTTATATGCAATAAATAAATAAAGAAAAAAAAATTACCCAATTTTTTTGTTTTCATTAAAAGTGTGATTTAATTGATTTTTTAAATATTAATGCCGGAAGTGACGTAGTCCTGAGGCTCAACATATTGTGATATCGGTGCTATATGTACAATAAAAAAAGTTTAGTTAACTAAGGTAACTTACTGTCGCTGTCATTATTTGACGTTTAGTATTTTGGATTACCTTTTTTTTTAAATCAACGTGAGCAAAAGCGGTATTAATTTTTCATGCCGAGTAATGGCGTCAGAGGACGATTTTTATATTTTATGTTTTTTCTCCGTAAATATTTGCTGAAAAATTCTAAAATTATTTTTCTTAAATTTCTATGAGTCTAATCTAGAAATAGTATTTTTCATATCGGAAAATGATTTTTATCGTATAAATTGTCCATTGTAAGGTGTAATTGTATAAGTAAGTAGTAATATTTGCGCGTATCCAGGTATCGTATTATATACCCAAAACGTATTAACGGAATGCATTAGTGCATAAAATACGTAGCGTTATTCTATACCAACGATTTATTCTCGGATAAATATTGGTCGAAATGGGCCTAAATTACCAAAGGTTTCGTCTTTATTAGTCATAGTATTGTTTTTTTCATTTTTTATAAATAATAAATAAATAAATATTTTACAACATCACATACATTGATCTGACTCCGAGATAGGTAGCTCGAGCACCTGTGTTACGGATATCAGAATCAACAGTGGGATTACAAATATATACACAATAATACTTTTCTTTTGTAAAGTACATACCTACTTACCATACATAGAAAACACCCAGACCAATACAAACAGACATGTTCATTCACACAAATGTTTGTATTGTGCGGGGATCGAACCCGCAACCCTTAGACCAAAGGCAGTGTTCACTACCACAATTCCAATCGGGTCATCAAATCGTAATGTAAACATATCGATTAATACATATTACAGACAAAGTAAGTAAGTTCGAAATGCCCTTCGCAATAAATTACAAATCCAAATACCAATATTGGGATAACCAACATTTATAAACCTTCTACTTTAAACTGAGTGCAGTAGGGTTCAAGGTGGTATTCCTAGTCATTGCTGAACTCTAGGTATACATGCGAATCAAGGCAAACTCGTCAACTTTGAGTTTAAGGTGACGGGTAGAGCACACTAGCGACGCCAATCAATTTTAATTTTAGCTACTAAACCGTATTTATTTTAAACAATTACGGGGTTACAAACCTCTCGGCAAACACTTATACTATTTATTAAATAACCATTATTAAATAACCATGCACAATGTTCGCTTGGCGTCGCTAGTGTGCCCTACCCGTCACCTTAAGTTGAGTGGTAGGGCATTTGTGCATGGCTATTTAATAAAGAGTATAAGTGTTTGCCGAGAGGTTGTAACCCCGAAATTGTTTAAAATAGATCCGGTTTAGTAGCTAAAAATGTAAATCGATTGGCGTCGCCAGTGTGCCCTAACCGTCACCTTAACCGTCTTCTAAAAATGTTACAGGTTGGCTTTACAGAATACAGAGTTTCAATTGCGTTCTACTGGGATTAGGTACCAGTGTGTAAATATCTCATATATCTATTAGGTTTAAATAAAATTACTATTCATTATATTTAAGAAATCAAGGATACATAGGTACATATTATTATTCTTAAATCAACACATTTGGTCAGAGTATCAGTACATATCAGTAGAATAATCCTTTTATATTATAATAAATTTGAATTTAAATATTTAATTTAATATTAGAATTTAATGTCAGTTTAATATTCTCTCACACTATAGAAGCATTTGTCAAGAAGCCACTCATCAATTCTTTTCTTAAATAATTTTAATGGTAAGTGTTTAAACCTATTAATAAATACATAAACAAGAATCTAAGTAAAATACATACATGTAAATAAAAAAAGAAACATATATTCATAATGAGAATAAAATGAACTGTAAAATGTCTACTGCTAATTGTAGGGAAAATTCGTTCCTCATTCTTCCAACAGATGGCGTTGTGCATAAATACATCGCGCAAGTAAATTTTTTTTCCAATACTATAAGTAAGCTTAGTACATAATAAGGTGTTGTTGGTTTGTTACATAAAAATTGGTTTTTTTTAGTAAGTAAGGTCTTATATAATTTTAAGGGTAGGCAAAGAGTATCTTATAGATAAGGATGGTATAACTTATGTCTCGCCAAAACAGATATACCTACTTATAGGCACGTTTCAAATTGGCACAATAAAAACTGTTGAGTACCCAGGTAGTAGGTTCTTAGTTTTAAAGGTTTTAAACCTTAGGAGGAAAAAACGGAGACCTTATGAAATAACTTTTTTGTCCGTCAAGAAGACCCTTAAACGCCTAGATAAAGGTATAGAGTCACGTAGATAAAGGGATCGAGTTGAACCTTATACCTACCAAGGTATATGGTCTCTCATTGTACCTACTCAACTTTTAAGTTTACATATAAAGATACGGCCGTCTATTCACCTAAAAACGTATATTTCAAAAAGTTAAAAGACTATAGGTTTTAATCTCCCAAGGAAATTAAAACCTGTAGGGTTCTTCCCTTTGAATTTTTGCAAGTAACATGGTTATAGACCACACAATTAACCTATTTACCTACTATAAAAGTCTTTCATTTCTAATAAAACATATTTGCTTAAAAAACACAACTTATTTCAGCCGAAGCAGAATCAAGCCATGCGTTGAAGTTTCCAGTACCAACCAATTCCCTCAGGAATAGGTTTGTACCGGAAATCCCCGATGAATGCCAGGAAAGAACGCTTTGCGAAAAAGTTCCAAATTATCCCCATGATCACGTGGACCAAATCCTTGAAAAGGTAATATTATTTTATTTCGTAGCAATCCCATTACAAAATATTGTAACCTATATTTATTTATACTCATACCTAACTTTTTTTTTTACTTCAGCTTGGCAACTTGACGATGTTCAACATGGACATACTCACGCCAGACATCGTCGACCAGAGTAGACCAGAGCCACAGGATGATGAGCTCTGTCTATACACAGAGAGTGTACGTTCTGTCGTTTTTTAATTTAATCAACCAATCGTTGTCCACTTATCATACCCTCTGTAGGTATGTGTTGTGAATGCGCCCACCAGCATTATTTATTTACTTTTTTACAGATAATACACCCTGAAGCCGCAAGAAATGCAGACGGCGAATGGTTTTTTGTTGTCCAAAAGAAACAATTCCACGTCCAAGGATATAAAACAGTAGTCTGCGAGTACGTGAACTATCCCTAGATTTAATTTAATTTAACTACGTTAATTTTAATCACATAAAAGACTTTCATAACTAAAGTAGGTGCCCATCGCGCCCTTTTCTTGAACAGTCACGTGCACCAATAAGTATACAACTTCATCCAAACATGAATCTTATTGTGCCACCTTAAGAGTCGAGGTGCTTACATTTCATTGCAGGCGACTGTACCCCTGAGCCTTTCAAGCACGCTACTTTAGCCCTTCACGCGGTCCCTTTTCGGTCTAGCCACACTGGTTTGGCACAATATGAGAGTAGGTAATCTCGTAGGGACGAGTGAGTTACTTTTGCTCAACATTAGCATAAAGCTACATTTTGACGTTTCTATGCCCTCATGAGCTCAACGGGGCAAGGGGCAAGACCCAGGACGACTCAAGTTTTCTGTGAAGGTACAATAAGTATTATTCTGTGACGCTACGGTTCACTGGAAGTAATTTAGCAAGCTGGCAAAGGGAGCGTTCAAGTATTACGTAACGCAAATTTTTGAAGATTTTTGAGGTCTAGGGATTCCCCGTGAAATATGAACGAAAAGGTTTGCCAACTTGCGAGAACAAATTAAAAATGACGACCAGACTAATACAATCAAGGGATTCCCCGTAAAATGTGAACGAAAAGGTTTGCCAATTTGGGAATTTTAATTCCCTAATTTTTTATTCAAAGAAAAAAACAATGTTACTTAATATGTGTTGTAAGAAAGACCCCTGTAACGCATCGTAACGTTTTACGAGAACCCCCTCCCTCCCAAATTGCGTTACGTAATACTTGAACGCTCCCAAATAGGCTATTTCTCGAGCGGTCATTCCTCGCCTTGAATAGAGCATAAGTGTCAACGTGAATAAACCAATTCAGCCTGGATGCTAGGGTAAAATACGGCATTGGCTTATTACTCTTATTAGGCTAGTGATACTAGCCTTAGTCTTTGACCCTCTAGTGTACCACCAACGACGGCCCGCGGTATCTGTTGTCAACAAATTGTCGCCAACCTTTCTCTGCCACATCATAGCATTAGCGTGTAATTCTCGGATGCGGCCAAAGCTGTCACTTTCAAGCCCAAGGTAGGTACGCTTACACCATGATTTGGAGAGTCTGGTGCCTAATTACAATGAAGCGACTGCCGTGTTGTCCCCGGCAGAGTATAGGCCACCCTCACTCTTACCGAGGTGTCGTAAAAGGCGACTAAGGTAAAGCTGCTTGCATGATCATCAGCACCCCGAGATGGAAAACTCTGCATTTATATCAAAACCCTCGCCAACCCGTCTGCCAAGCGTGGTGAGTATGGCAATTACCCCTCATGTGATTGAGGGAGGCCCGTGCCCCAGCAGTGGAGACTTAAACGGGCTGATGATGACTGCCGTGTGACCTTCGCGACCCTTTAACAGGGGAACCAGGCCAACTGAATCGTGGTCACACGTTTCAGAAACTATCGTGAGGTTTCCTCACGATGTTTCCTCTCACCACCGTGCTAATTGTAGAACTGCAACTACATAGATTTCTTTTTATGATATATAGGGGGCAGACGAGCAGACGTATCACCTGATGGTAACGATCACCACAGCCCATGGACACCAGCCACGTCAAAGGAGTCACAAGTGCGCTGCCGGTCTTTTTAAAAGGATCTTTTCTAGAAGGTTTGCTGGTCGTATCGGCCCAGAAACACCGCAGGCGATAGTTCATTCCACAGTTTTGTCGTACGAGGTAGAAAGTTTCTTGAGAAACGCACAGTTGAAGACGGTCAACCATCAAGATTTTGAAGCCCACACGATTAGGAGAATTCGAACCACAACCACTGGTATGGAAATCGCGGTCTTATCCTGAACTACGATCGCTCCTAAACCGTCACTCTCCGACTTTCTCTGAATCTCCGACTCGCAGCAGACGACAGTCGCCGTTAGTCGGTAGATACCACTTAGTTTACCTCTTTTGAATCCGAAAATGAGTCTACTATATCATATGCATCACGTTTCAGAAAACCAAACCAGCCTTGCGAAAAGTTAGCAATCATCTCGAGCATATACGACCATCGTTGCGGGCAGAAATACACGAAGAGGACCATGTGGTCATTGCACCAGGCTTCGGGGAAAATGATTGATCAGATTATTGAAACGCCCTCGTGCTGTACCTGCTTTGTCACGCCTAAAAGCATATTGTAAAAAGCCACTAAGAGACTAAGGTGTGTAAAAATTACCAGTATTACTCGTAAATAATAACAACCAATATTGGACTGGCCGTGTGGTCCCCGGCAGAGTAGAATTAGGCCACCCTCACTCTTACCGAGGTGTCGTAAAAGGCGACTAAGGTAATGCTGCTGGCATGATCATCAGCACCCAGAGAAGGAAAACTCTGCATTTATATCAAAACCCTCGCCAACCCGTCTGCCAAGCGTGGTGAGTATGGCAATTACCCCTCATGTGATTGAGGGAGGCCCGTGCCCCAGCAGTGGGGACATAAATGGGCTGATAATGATGATAATGATGATTGGACTGGACATTAGCCATCCAATTAAAATAGGCCGTTCGTTAAACGCCGCCATCCAATCAAATTCCTGAAGAACAACTAGCCATGTCGTTGGCCGCAACGTTTAACCGGAGCGTTTGTCGCCACCATCATCCAATTGGATGCCTAGGCCGATAGTTGTTTGAAATAAAATCGACAAAAGATCAGACAACGTACTTACTGACTAGCTATTATTAGACACTTCCATATTAAACACTATTTTGACAATATTACATTTAAATTCTACTTAAAATTGCACACAAGAACATAATAAATAAACCATTTTAACCGTGGGAGAGCATGAATGGGCCAGTTCGACCGGAGTGATACCACGGCCTCACAGAAAACCGGCGTGAAGCAGCACTGTGCTGTGTTTCGCTGCGGGAGTGAGGGTACCGGAGGCCCAATCCGGGGGATACGGGGGGTTTAAAGGTTGGCAGCGCACTTGTGACTCCACTGGTGTCGCGGGTGTCCATGGGCGGCGGCAATTGCTTACCATCAGGTGATCCGTCTGTTCGATCTGCCTACCTATACATAAAAAAAATAACATTCACAGCTGTTTTCGCTGTTGACTTCATATTCATTTTGATGATTACTAGCTCTGCACCTATTATAAGAGCTTCGGCATTAAAACGAAAAAAAGTAATTATACCGTACTACCTACTCGTACCTATATTAATTATATGGTTTACATTCCAGTTTGAAACAACATGCTCACTAATATAAAGAGAAGACGGATGGACTCATAACTGCATGTGAGTGAATGGAATACCTCATGGCAAATACCAGCGTAAAAAAGGGTTAAACTTTGTTACTTATTTACTTATGAGTCTTGTCTACTATGTTACTGGTCAACACAACTTGTATAGACAGACATACGTCATCAAATTAAATTTTTGTCAAACTTCAATTGATTATTGGTACAAACCACAAACTATAGTCGAGCCAAACTAATAAGCTACATTTGACGTTTCTTAATTTTACCTTCATAGAGAGGTAACCTACTAAAAAGCTTCGATTAAAGTAAAAAACATCAATATATAATTACTTCATACAAAAGTGAATCGAACACTATAATAATGGAAAATAAGTTATTAGTACTTTTATTTGGAGAAATGCTGTTGTCTGTGTCGTCTATATGTTGCTGCTGTGTTGTCTATATGTGCTGCTTTTTATTTGTTTTAGATGCTGCCCCTAACAAAAGAAGACCTCAAAATAGATCGGAAATCTAAAATCATAAACCGGTCAATATCTAAATATGTACGTGTCTCCTTAAACACTTGACATTGGCGGAATCACACGTGCGGCCGTCACCGTGCGCGGGATTAGGCCCATAAAAAAATAGTCGAGCCAAACTAATAAGCTACATTTGACGTTTCTAAATTTTACCTTCATAGAGAGGTAACCTACTAAAAAGCTTTGATTAAAGTGAAAAAAATCAATATATAATTACTTCATACAAAAGTGAATCGAACACTATAATAATGGAAAAGAAGTTATTAGTACTTTTATTTGGAGAAATGCGAATCAAAATTATTGAAAAGAAAGAGGAAAGTAGGTACCGATCCTAGATATAGATCCGCGGCTAGTTTATTTCTTTTTCTTCGAAATCAAAGCGCTTATATTTCTTTTTCTTTTTACAAAGTTATTTATGTATTAAAATGTTTAAACAAGAAAAGAGAATATTTTTTATTGCACAAAAAAGAAATGCAATTAAGATTCGATTTCGTGCAAACTCTGGAATGAGCTTCCAGCCGCGGTGTTCCCTGATCGCTATGACATGTCCTTTTTAAACGAGGTTTGAAAAGAGTTCTTCTCTCACTCACTGCTCCGGCATTGTTGATGTCTATGAGCGGCGGTTACCGTTTACCATCAGATGGGCCGCAAGCTCGTCTACCTACTATAAGCAATAAAAAAAAAAATAGATACAACAACAGCTTAAGAATAATACGTTTTATTTTAATCAGAATGTGGCTTTTCATTTATGGATGAATATTCCTACACGATTATCATTGTATTTTATTTGAGGTACATCACTCGAGCTGAAAACAAAATAGGTTGACAGATACAACATTGTACTGACGTTCAATTCTTTAGAAAAGTATTTTTTTAATAAGTTTATAAATAATTTTAACAGAGAAACTAAATCGTGAAATTATCTTTTTTGTCTTTATTGAAATAAAGTTATGGAAACTTAGTTTTAAAAAGTTAAGAAATTGTGAATTTTAACATAAAAAGATTGATAAATTCAATTACCGTTCTTACAAGGTTACGCTGTCGAATTTTGTTGAAGTGTCAATTGTGGTCTTTTATTTAGGCCCAACTGTAAGGAGAAAATTTATGTTCAATATCAATCAAAATAATTTAATGTTATAAGTTGATGACGCGTCTATCGCAGTCCATCCTCACTCATTCCCACAGACCAATATGTGAACTAGTGCATTCCAAACATGGAAACGTGCGTGTCGTGCTTCGAATCCGAGTTTGCAACTCCGTATTTTTCAAATCTGCGTATGTTACCATTAGCTCAGCAGTGAGGGAAAACATCGTGAGGAAACCTGCACGTTTCTGATAGTTTCTGATCCGTTTAAAAATGATTTAGTCTGGGTCTCTTGTTAAAGGGATGCGAAGGTCAAACGGCAGTCCCTTCATTGTAATTAAGTACTAGATGTGAACTATCCTTCTCAAAATTGTTTATTTAATTTAATACTGTCGCGGAGAAAATGTTAAAATTTTGTGACCTTTAAAAATAATAAGCACAAAATAGGCACGAACCAGTGTCCGTGGAATTTAATGTATATAAAAAAAAATTTATCAAAACAATATCGTGTCTAGAAAAAATATAGAAATTCTTAAGTTACTAATGCATTTATTTACGTAATTAAGATTTAGAAACTCAGCCCTAAGTCAAACAACGTGGCTGGCTACTCGTGATCAGAGCCGTAAAAGGTGGTGCCATAGAATTATTATAATTCTATGAGTGGTGCAAAGCCCAGGCAAGAATCATGATAATTATTTGAAAGGAGATACTCGGACTTTTCATTTATTTATAGTTCAAACAGTGCCGGCCAAAAAAAATTTTATCTGTATTCTGTAACGATTTTATCACCCTAACGTTCAAATGTCAAGATTTCATCATCATCATCATCATCAGCCCATTTAAGTCCCCACTGCTGGGGCACGGGCCTCCCTCAATCACATGAGGGGTGATTGCCATACTCACCATGCTTGGCAGACGGGTTGGCGAGGGTTTTGATATCAATGCAGAGTTTTCCTTCTCTGAGTGCTGATGATCATGCCAGCAGCTCTACCTTAGTCGCCTTTTACGACACCTCGGTAAGAGTGAGGGTGGCCTATTCTACTCTGCCGGGGACCACATGGCCCAAGATTTGGCAAAACAAAAAAACAAAGTAAGGTAATTTACTGAAAATGTATGAAGATGTTAATTTTTGAACTCAAACAGCACCATGAATGTTGACCCTACAACCTTAGTGCCATAGTATTAAATATTTAGGGGACAATTCCTACAGAATACAGCAAAAATGTACTGGTCGGCATTTGGACCAAAAAGAGAATGTCCTTTGAGGTAATGTTTGAATGTCCTAAATAAATAGTGTGATATAATATAGGTACAATTTAAATATGTCTATAGCTTGTTACTCAACTAGAACCAGGGCGTTATACTTAATAAACTTAACTTAACTAATAATCTTCATAAGAAGGTATTTTGTTCAGCGCATAAGAATTAATATTAAGGAGACGGGTAGGGCACACTAGCAATGCCAATCGATTTTAGGTTTTAGCTACTGAACCGAATCTATGTTAAACAATTTCGCGGTTACAATCTCTCGGCGGTACTATTTATTAAATTACCATGCACAAATGCGGACCCAACATTTGTCCGCGAAAAATTGATTCACGCTAAAAGTGGCCGCTTTTGGCGGTAATCAATTTTTCGCGTACAAAAACGGACTCAACATTTACGCATGGCTATTTAATAAATTGTATAAGTGTTTGCTGAGAGGTTGTAATCCCAAAATTGTTTAAAATAGATCCGGTTTAGTAGCTAACAATAAAAAACGAATGGTGTCGCTAGTTAGGGCTACCGGTCGCCTCAAGTTTTATTATTAAGTTGATTTCTTAAGTCGAAGCCATAGTTGACGAAATGATCCAATTTTTAAGACACGCTTTTAAGATTTAATGACAATAAATCACAATTAATAAGACTCTTTGTCTTTTATTTACACCAAATATCCTATTCCTATTAACCCTATTTTGTTTTAATCTAAGATTCATATAGATTGTTCATTAATATTCGGAATATGTAAGATCGCTACTATAGGTAGGTACGAGTAAAAATAAAGTTTAAAAACTAAAACCCGACTGCCAAAAAAACACGATCTAAAAAGTACAAAACACGAAAATTGTCTCTGCTGAAATGATTATGCCGTATCGCCGTATGCCGTGTTTCAGGTTTTGCCAACCCTTTTGTTATATTTCCAAAAAAAAAATAGAAACTTAATTACAACTTTATTTTCAACTCAACTAACATCGACAAAATTTTATTGTAAAGAACTTAAACAAGTTGAATTACCCATGAACACCCTCGAAAGTGAGGCATATTATTAAGATAGTATGGAAAAGTTAAATAAAGCCATTTTTAATTCATTGTTCTGTATAATCTTCATCTTCACCATCACTAATGTCAGAATCTCTGACTACGAAATCTGAGTCGTTCAGTCGTATAAAAATCTCCACCACTCCAGTAACTAATTCATTTTTGCGCATGTTTTAGATTTTGGGCATTATAAAGCTAAATACCTCGTAAGTAACATTGTCAAGTAATATGTATTTTGACAAAGTGGGTAGTCAACAGTCGAAGTCAGTCAAAGTCTCAGTCACTATAAAACGGGGATGTTTAGCGTTATATTGGCCTACGGATTCTGCCGAGACTACTTTTAACGAAATTGCAGGTTTTAAGACTCTCATAGGAAGTTATTCACGTGACAACTCATTCAACAACACATAATAGCAGTGTTAAAAACGATGTAATTCAAAGATTCTTATATTAATATCACTTTGCTGCACTCACAGCACGAAACAACAACATGTAAGTTCAAATGTTATTAGCACCTGAAGTGTCACAAGCTCAATACCAGCGTTACTACCAAACATTGCGGATTATTAAATTTTTAATAAAGCGTCTTGTATTAATGGGAAAATATGTGAATAAAATTACTTCTTCAAATTATAGAATTGAAATTACCAATAAATAAATTACGTCAGCGTATGTTTTTAGAAAATAGGTATGTACTATTGCCCAATCATTTATTGCAGTGGCAACATTGTAGTAGCTTTTTTGGTCTTGAGTTCCAGTTTCGGGTATAGTTTAAAAGTTTCGTGGAAACAGATGAACATACATACATAGCCTGTCAAAATCATAACCCTCCTTTTGCTTAGCCGAAGTCGGGTAAAAATCAGGTTTATTGTTTTACTTTTACACATAGAAGGTATTTGTAATAATTCTATGATAATAGGTAATAAATTATCTACCTATATAATTTTATTGACAACCTTAAAAAATAAATAATAAACTCTACTGTATGCCTAGGAAAAGCTGAATACTAGCCATATTCCCATTTGAAGAAAGTAGTGAATATTCAAAGGAATATAATATTCTTGTGTTTGATTTATTACAATCATTATGAAATCGAAACTTACTTAATAACTATGAGATTTTAGTATAAATGACACGAATCAATTATAAAAATGCAGTAAGAACATTCAGTCCTAGTTATTTTAGATTTCTACATTGCGTGGGAATTAAAAAAAAATGGCTGAATGCAAGACAATTTTGTAATCAAGGTGCGTAAAACAAAATTTGGGTTCATTTAACTAACCAGCATCAATGCTCACAGAACTCATGTTAACTTGAGAAGTTACTAAATATGTTATAATAATAGTCAAATATAAGGTAAAAAGAGAGTACTTCCTTAGATTCATCAGCATTTTCTTCCAGAATCCGAAGTCGACTCGACGCTCGACCATGGTCTTAAGGTGAAGGGTATACCCCACTAGCGACGAAGCCAATCGATTTTAATTGTTAGCTATTACACCAGATCTATTTTAAACAATTTCAAGTTACTCGGCACACACCTATACTATTTATACTTATAGTTAACTATTTGTAAGGGATTACTTTCCACCGTCGAGTAATTAGATTTTATTTTCAGAAAATTAAATAAGATCTCCAGACGGTCAGACGTCATTTTTTCTCATTTGACGTAGAGTAACATAGACAGAAGGGAAATTGAGGAACAAATGTTACATACTTACTGTTTTGATTCTATAATTAATGTTCCATTCTTTAATTATTCTTTAATTAACCATTTCTTTATCCAACAAAAAAACTTTTCGAGGACTTAAAAGTATTAAGTGTTCGTCAAATCTTTATACCCAGAGCATGTGCAAAAACTCACCGCAAGATTTTGAACTCCTCGGAATATCAGAAATTGTGCAAAAAAAGAGTTTTCAAAATCCCTACGGTTACTGTCAAGACCTCATTTGCGCAAAAGCTCCCGGCTTATATGCTGCCCCACGTCTACAATAGAGTAACAAAACGATGCGACTTGAAAGAACTATCAGTAAGAGAAACCAAAAATACCTACTGTTTTTCAATGTTGTTGTCAATGAACTACCACGAAACGGAGAATCTTATTAAGAATTTAAAATGAGTTGTCATAATCCAGAATCACGCTGCAACCAATAACATCCCCACGTGCACGTCAATCTTAACTTCAACTCAATCACACACACACATACAAACACATACACTTCACTTCACTTCTCTTAGCTTAAAATTCATTCATAATATATATATATATATATATTAAAAAGTAATAAATACCAACCGAATTAGCAAACTGAAGTGGCAGTGGGCTGGTCATATTAGCCGCAGAACTGACAGCCGTTGGAGCCGTAAAGTTCTTGAGTGGAGACCGCGACTCGGTAAGCGTAGTGTAGGACGCCCTGCAACAAGATGGGATGATGACATTCGAAGGCTGGCTGGTGTGGGCTGGATGAGGATGGCCGAAAATCGGGAGCAGTGGCGTGCATTAGGGGAGACCTATGTCCAGCAGTGGACGAGTGTGGGTTGCTGATGATGATGATGAAATACCAACCGAGCATTTATTCTTTATTTATTATTTTTTCTGTTATTACCGATAGTCTTTATTAGTACGTATTTAAGATCTGTCGCATTGTTGCTAAGTGGGTGCCCACGATACAGGGTTTCCTAGTGTGGGACCTACAGGTTGCCTCCCCCGTATTGTTACATGTCTGTATTATAAATTATTATGTAGTATTGATTAATGTAGTATAAAGTAACTGTTTAACAAATTACTGATAATAAAAACTATTTGTATTTGTTGGAAGCTCGAGTATATACAATTAAATTAGTGATGTCCTAAAGCGTTACCAAATTTATTATTGATGCCAATCAATCAACTTTGAAAAGAAGTTTAATCGATCATTGACACATCTTTATAATATTATGCTCAACATTTTGTGTTCTTTTTAAAAAAGTTTTATATTTTTGTATGATATATGAAAATAAAAAAATATTTAACAATTTATGTGTATCGGCATTTCTGAATGACCTTTTAAAAGCACAAAAAGCTTACTTTTCTCAGTTCCGATTTCCAACAGTAGACTCTCATAATAGAGTCTTTGGAGAGCAGCATTGAGTATATCCGAAATAGACGCTAGATTACTACCTGAACAATATACTACCAAATCATCAGCAAACTGTGAATTACTAACATGTGGCCCTAAAACATTATTCAACTGATGAATGTAGAGAATAAAAAGCAAAGGACTTAATATTGCACCTTGAGATACTCCTACATAGGAATACCTTGGTCCAAATAACTGATTTCCATGTTTGACCAATATTGTTCGCTCATTTAAAAAGTTAAAAATCCAATTTACTATGTTCCAGGAATTTGCAAATCATGTAAGATAATTGAAAGTGTATAAATGAATACCATCAAAGAAGACACTAGCTGTATACCCATTTTGAGGAAGACTATTTGATGTCTAAAGTAAAATGGCCATAGTACTCGATAGTTAGTAAAAGACGTCCCTTTTGATTTTTTTGTGCTTTATAATGCAAAGATAATATTTTTTAACTGCCTCTAATTTAGACTTACGCTCTTTTAGAATACACAGTTTTTAAATATAATAAAAAAAGGGAGGAAATAATCGAAAAAACAACGTATTGTTTATTTTTCGACAAGCTATCAAAATGAAATAGAAAATAAGCACCTTAAAAAATTGAAATGTTGTCAATTGGTTCCTGTCATACTTGTGTGGTAGAAAATATGCAGTCGTTCTCAGCGGTTATCAGTCAGATTGGTTTTATGCCGAGTAAAGCGTGCCCCAGGGTTGCCGTCTGGGTCCCTTGCTCTTTCTCGTTTTCAAAAACGAGATCACTTCCAGCATCAGCAATTTTAAAGTGTCATTGTTACTAATGATCTCAAAATTTACAGACCGGTTGCTTCTTATGACGATTACAAGGTCGTCCAGGACGATATTAATATAATTATTGTCTGGTGTGAGCTAAACTGCATGGCTCTCAATGCTGGCAAACCACATAAAATACTCCAGGAAAAAAAAACCGCTTTATTTTTTTATGTAATAGGTAGGCAGACGAATCCCCCGGATTGGGCCTCCGGTACCCTCACTCACGCAGCGAAACACAGCACAGTGCTGCTTCACGCTGGTTTTCTATGAGGCCGTGGTATCACTCCGGTCGAGCCGACCCATTGGCTCTCCCACGGTAGAAAGCAAAGGACGCTCTTGCTTGTCACTAGGTATATGATCGGCGGCGCAAGGGTAGCCGAGGTGAGGGTTGTTCGGGACCTTGGTGTTCATATAGACAGCTAATTAAAATTTGATGTTATAGACACCAAATCCTTTCAGAACACGAACACGAGAATCCTTTTACACAATGCGTTGGTGCCTAGTCATCGACTTTGCATCATGTGTCTGGAGTCCCATTTATAACAGACACAACAACAAGGCAACAACAAAAGCGGGCAAGCGGTGTATTACACACCCTGAGCTGTGAGCAGCTCAGGGTGCGTACACCGCTTCTTCCCAGTGTCTGTGGTCGAAGACACTATGCCAACTCGCAACTTATGCATCTTTCACTTCCACCCTGCAAGCATATAGCTCTGACATCCCACACTGGTCGGCCGGTGAAAGCAAGCCAGAGTTGAGTGTCCTGCGGCTCCTGCTGGGGTCCACCCCAGCCGGCCAATAAAGACAAGCCGGGGAAAGGGGCCTGATCGACTCTCGGGGATATGGGACCCAAGAAACGTCCCTTCCCATTCAGCGCGCTACAACGCTGCCCTGGGGAGACTGACTGCACTGATGAGAGTAAGTCTTAAGCAAGAGCACTAACACTCACCGGCGGGCGATGGGGTCGTCACTTCCCTATGCACTTATTGTTATAATTATTAATATATTATTACAATCAATTCTGTTATGGAAAAACAACTAAATATCGTATTTTATTCCAATGACGAAATCAGTATTCTAGGTACATACATTACCAAACTTTAGTAACGATTTACAGTTAAATATGTTATCAATATATTTAAAAAGTTGGTTTAATTTAATTAATAAATTAGCAGTTGATAATTTATTTTCCTGTCTGTAAGGAATGGGAATTAGCAAATGGAAAAATATCGATATTAGCTGAGCATTTCTACGGAGGCGACTTATTGACCTAATGCGGTGAAAAAAGTACCTTTAAAATTGACTCTCGTACTTAAAAAAAATCAAACATATTTATTAAGCCCTTTTCTTGATGGAGAGCATATTTAAAAGACCGCTAGTTATCAAATATCGCTTTTATAAAATCT
Source organism: Marasmia exigua (assembly GCA_019059595.1). Classification (NCBI taxonomy): domain Eukaryota; kingdom Metazoa; phylum Arthropoda; class Insecta; order Lepidoptera; family Crambidae; genus Marasmia; species Marasmia exigua. The sequence goes on from CM032468.1 coordinate 17,597,892, forward strand.
GAAAGTTTCAAAACAGGCAGAATTTAGCTTAAAATGGACAAATACAAATACTTGCAAGTGATTTATTTGTAAAACATAGGTAGATTACAGATGTTGTTGGAGAATATTGTGTCAATATGCCTTGTCTTTCACTGACGTACACATTATAAATTTCAAGATTACATTATTATTACAATGTCATAGAAAGTACAGTACCTAATTGCTGTCATAGTCGGGTAGTTTATTTCTTAGTTGCCAAAAACAGATACATGGTATAATACGGAACATAAGAAAGTACCTATTTACAGAATGCTAAAAATAAATACTATTTACAAGAGATGATAGATGAGATGTAAAATCTGCCCCGGTACTCATCGTGTCCAGAATGCTGGCAGCATTACCTCTTTGAATGGCCAACCCAATGCGTTGGCCGAGGTAGCTGCCAGCATTACTGTCACCTGAAATGTCGAGTAGCCGGGCAGACAACTCGCGGAAAAGCTTGTGAGCCTCGGGCCCCCACGGTCCCAAGGTTTCCACGCCGAACGGAGCAAATCGGTAACAGGTGTCTAAGGCGGAGTATTTGTTTTTTTTTCGTGACTCCGCCTAAGCAGCTGCTGCACCCGCGCCCCGTGAAGTGGCGTGGACATGGGAAGGGGCCAACGTGTCCGCACAGGTCGCGTCCCAAACCAATGCCTTGCCCTGACTCCACGGGATGAGGGTCATCCCATCGGGCCTTTTGCCGTCGCTCCGACATATGCCTAGGGGTTCTAGGACTGCCGGAGTGCGGACTGAAATGAAGGCCCGGCGGAGGATGTCATTCAGGTAGGCATGGCGAGGGACCCGGCCGGCGCTTCGGGCACACGACAGACCGTGGTGGCCCAAGGATCCCACAAACTCTCCACAGGAACATGTATGAGGGTGAGTGATGAGAAGCCCAAGGCGAAGGGAAACCGCTATGGACAGAGTGACGTTGTCCAGAACGGTTCCAACATTCGCCGAGGGCAGAGCGTGCAGCCAGAAGCCAGACTCTCTTTCTGCTACGGCAAGTAGGGTCCTGGGTTCGATTCCCAGGTCGAGCGAAAAGTATGTTTCGAATTTTTCGAACATAGCTCGGGTTTGTGATCACCAATCAAGCGTGGTGATTAAGCCTAATCCTATCATAGTAGCGATAACTTGATTTCTATGATGGAGGCCTTTGCCCTGCAGTGGGACAGTTTATAGGCTGATACTTTACTAAATAAAATATTTTATAGCAAGTCAAAATAAATCTCTTAATTACTATGTCAAGGTTCATTTTGGTTCTAAATATTCATTAAGAGTACAACGCATTTTCAATTAAATAATTGAACAATGTTTTCTTAAATATTGCAAGTATGGAACCAGCTGTCATCCGTGGTGTTTCCGAACAGATACGACCTGGTGACTTTCAAGAAAAGGGTGTACTCCTTTCTTAAGAGCCGGCAACGCATATGTGATACCTCAGGTGTTGCAGATGTCCATGGGCGGCGGTGATCACTTTCCATCAGGTGTGCCGTCTGCTCGTTTGTCCGCTATAATGTAAAAAAAAAAACAAAAAGTTCATTGTTTTATTGTGTTGGGAATTTTGTTATAAATTGTTGGTGCCATAACAAACACACTTTTACTATAAAGAGCGGTTCTATGTTGTATGGGATTCACAGTGCACAACAACGTACGGTTTCGTTTTCTGTTTATGATTTTAAATAAGATAGGATTTCGTCTAATAAACAGAGCTAATTCAAATATGTATAAGGAGGGCATTGTCAGTATCTTCAATTCTACAAAATATGGCTTGCAAGTTTCGGTTTATTTAAGTTTGCACATTACACGGATGCATCTCTTTTGACACCTAAAGACTTTCAACCAATCGGTTGCATTACCCCAAAAAATAATTGCATAACGCAGCCTAGTTGCCACAAATGCGTGATACGCTAAAAGTGTTGAGAGACCAACTTTACACGATAAAAGGTACAGGCTGTATGAAGATTGTGAAAGTTTTTTACATACAAATTCAATGTGAGTTTGCCATTTTAAATTGTCGTCTAAATGTAACCCTAGAAATTTCGTGGTCAAGGTTGGTTCAACAATTTAACTGTTAAAAACTAAAGATGTTGATTTGAATTACTGTTTTATTCTATTATTTATGTATATTCAGAAATATCAAAGGTAATTTAAACCTTAGACACATAAATTCTAAATTTGCTGAGCAGTCACTCGATTCCATTTTCTAAATTCGGTGATCCATTTAATCAATTCGGTTCTTTCTCAATTAGGTGGTCAACTTTTCTCATTTACCACTTAACTATTTTTGTTCCTATTCTGTTTTTTAGATTTTGGATGGAATAAACTTTATTTTTTGTTATTTAAAATACTTAAAAATCTAATTTTAAATCAGACACCGAATTGAGAAAAATAAATGCCTTTCGTAAAAGGGCATGCTTAGCTGTGACATTAAATTTTACTGCTCAAAGGTTAAAAATAGCATGAATATTAGATGAGACTAAACCTCGAACCTGGGCTGGTCGTATTAGCCGCAGAACTGACAGCCGTTGGAGCCTATAAAGTCCTTGAGTGGCGACCGCGACTCGGTAAGCGTAGTGTAGGACGCCCTGCGACAAGATGGGATGATGACATTCGAAGGCTGCAGCCAGCCTTCATTCAACATTATAAAAACTTTTTAATACATTGTTTATTTTTAAAAACTAACCACACCAGCGTGTGGGCTGGATGAGAGTGGTCGAAAATCGGGAGGAGTGGCGTGTATTAGGGGAGACCTATGTCCAGCAATGGACGAGTGTGGGTTGCTGATGATGATGAAACCTCGAAACAGACATACTAAATGGAACGAGGCACCTCATCTCAACAGGAAAACCCAAATGGGATATGAAAAGATATGTCCCAGATATAGGTTTTAAAAGGATTTCAAGATAATCATACCAACTAGGGAAGAGTGGAAAAAGAACGCACCAAAATCTGAAAATCACATCCTGATCTGGTACACAGACGGATCCAATATGGAGACAAGTACTGGAGCAGGCGTTTACGGACAAAACTACAAAGAAAGTTAAAGTAAAGAAATGGCAACTGTTTTTCAAGCTGAAACGTATGCCATAATCACATGTGCAAGGAATGCAAAGAATCGTACTATACACATTCTTAGTGAAATCCAAGCGGCACTGAAGGCATTGGCCCAGCCGAAAGTGGACTTTAAGTTGGTGTGGGATGCCATTAAAACCCTAAACTGCTTAGAACGGCACAACAAGGTATTGTGGATACCGGGTCACGAGGGCTATACAGGAAACGAAAAGGCAGATGAGCTAGCAAGAAAGGGCTCTAAAACGAAATACATTGGACCGGAACCTTTTGTTGGACTGCCGAGCTGCAACATCAATATGGCCTTCCGGCAATATGTCAATGAAGAGCAAACTAAGGATTGGAAGGAAAAACAAGGAATGAAACTTTCAAAGGCCTTCATAGGAGATAATACCTACAAAGATATGAAAAAACATTTTATTAGAGGCAATATACAACAGACAAGGATGCTCATAGGAGCGTTAACACTTGCAACGAACAAAATGGTGATATATGTGTCGCAGTAAGCGACTGCAGAGCATGCAAGGCGGAGACGGAAATCATAGAACATCTTTTATGTGAATGCGACTCACTAGCCAGAGGCAGAATGTGTCTTCTAGGTAACGCTTATCCTAAACCAGGAGACTACAGGCACTTCAATCCGAAAGACATCGTGATGCTGATGAAACGAATCTTTCGTGAGTAGGAGCGTAAAGGATAGGGGAGGTACAAAAGATCCCTTAGGGTCGACGTGCCCTATGAAAATGGGCCCTAACAGATAAGATAAGCCATTTAATTTTAAATTTTATTGCTATAGCTAAAATGTAATATTAATTGAGCAGTTTAATTTTATACGGCCGTGGAAGAGCCACGCTTCGCATTACAAATATCTAATATATAAAATTCTCGTGTCACAGTTTTCGTTGCCATACTCCTCCGAAACGGCTTGACCGATTTTGATGAAATTTTTTGTGCTTATCCGGTATCTATGAGAATCGGCCAACATCTATTTTTCATCCCCCTAAATGTTAGGGGTAGTCCACCCCTAAATTTTTATTTTTATTTTTTAGACAAAATTTTTAATTTCTCTTTTTTTATGATACAACATACAAAAATACATACAATCCTCAATTTTCACCCTTCTACGATCAACCCTTATTTTTTAATAGCTATTTTAGTAATTTAATCATTTATCCTCTCCGGTCGAAAACTGATCAATCGTCATTTAACCGGTATCTATGAGAATCGGCCAACATCTATTTTTCATCCCCCTAAATGTTAGGGGTAGTCCACCCCTAAATTTTTATTTTTATTTTTTAGACAAAATTTTTAATTTCTCTTTTTTTATGATACAACATACAAAAATACATACAATCCTCAATTTTCACCCTTCTACGATCAACCCTTATTTTTTAATAGCTATTTTAGTATATGGCAAAACAACGTTTGCCGGGTCAGCTAGTATACATATAATATTTTTCTTTTGTAAATACACACTTATAATACATAGAAAAATAAAGAAAGAAAATTTTACTATTTTGGACATTACAACACTATAAACGAGTACAACATCAGTATCAGAAGTGCAAAAAAAAATGAATACATTAAATAATTGGTAAAATAGTTGCCCAGAACGTAGCAGATGAGGGCCAACACTCGCCTTAAGACTTTTTAAACTGAATAATACACTTAAATGAAGCCGGCAGCTCATTAGAGATCTCTCTGATTTCGCAGATGTTCGTTTGCTCGTTTGTCACCTCTAGCATAATAAAAACTTTTTAATACATTGTTTATTTTAAAAAACTAAGCAAAAATAATCTTTCCTTTCTTCGGCTTCTTCGGCTTAGGAATTGATCGATAGTATCGACCGGATCTGCAGGTTGATCGATGTTGTACATTATCAAAGACCAATTTGACAACCTATATCCAGAAGTGAACTGCAACAGGGTGCTAATGATAAATCGACATCGACTCCATTACGCCATCGATCAATTAAGGTACTGTTACACATGCTTATAGCATGCCACTTAAGCAAGTGCTACTTAGTAGTAGTGAAGACGGACGTGCTAATAGTAAGCATGCTAATTTTGGACATGCTACCTGAACATGTACAAATGGAAGGGTGTGTGTGGCGCAGTGCTTTACCACGTGTCACCGGTTTCCTTATTTATAAAAATGCTAATAAAATACTAAAATAGCATGCTTACTGAGCATGCTCATGTTTAGCATTTTTAAAAATTATGCCAAATATGAGCATGCTAAATGAACTGCACATTGCTATCAATAAGCATGCTATTAGCCATCTATTAACATGTTTAAAAGTAAGCAAACCTGTTTACACGTGCTAAAGCACTCCCCCACTTTCCCCCTTTCACCCGCACTACAGGTAGCATGCTTAAAAATCGACAGGCGAGCGATTATTGAGCATTCTCAAAATTAGCATGCTTAAAGCATAAAAATAAGCATGTCTAACAGTACTATTATGGACCGATCAGTGTGTAGTAACTACTGATCCATGGCGTACCTAATTCTTTCTTCGATCGATCGATGGCGTTAGTCGCTTTATTCTGTTAAATCCCTTTGACAATTCTATGTTGTTGAAGGACCTCCCAGGCGATCATTGTAATACCTGGAGATGGTTTACTGGGTGGTATTAATATTAATCAAACCGAACCAAAGTCATCGACATAGCTTTCCGGGTCAGCAAGTTGAAGTGGCAGTGGGCTGGTCATGTAAGCCGCAGAACTGACAACCGCTGGGGTGAACGAGTACTAGAATGAATGGATGAACGTTATGTAGGGCTCTCTCAGGCCAGATGGAAAGACCGCGTCTCGGTAAACGTTATGTAGGGCACCCTCAGGCCAGATGGAGAGACCACGTCTCGGTAAATGTTATGTAGGGCTCCCTCAGGCCAGATGGAGAGACCGCGTCTCGGTAAACGTTATGTAGGGCGCCCACAGGCCAGATTGAGTGACGATCTACGCTGAATGCCTGGAGCTGGATGCGAGTAGTCAAAGATCGATTGGAATGGTGAACATTAGAGACCTATGTCCATCAGTAAACTTCAACCGGCTGATGATGATGATAAATAATTTCATACAATTCGTTTGCCCGTACATTAAATAGCGTTTCTCAACTAAACCACGTGCAACTTGCTAATGAATAAATTAATAATTTTTTGCCTAATTATTATGAGTGGTTTTAAACATAATTACTTACATAAATATATGCAGGAATGTACAAACCCTCAGGTCCTGAGTAACTTGACATCTAAACTAGAAAATCGGATATAAATGCTTACGCAGTCTGCCCACTATCGGCGTTATAGTTATTACCCTAAAAATAAAACTTACCGCAGTGCACTCGAGTATGTCATTAATATTTTTTGTAGAGATACTTTGAGTATAGTTTTGAAAGAAAGAAAGAAAATATTTATTATTATAGACATCACAACACAGAACATATAGCAATTGTAAATAGAACACAATTTGGCACAAACAGAAAACAAAACATAAAACAATTAAAAATACATAAAAATAAAACAAAAGGGAAAAAAACAAAACTATATTCAATCATGTACAGGCAGTGCAAAATTAATATTGTGATGTGTTATGACGTCTAGTATAAATGGCCCTCACTCAGCTTATGTCACAGTCCAGACAAAGGCCATGACGCTGGTTTTCAGTGAGACCAGCTGAATGAGTGCCACGGACGCTTGTCTAGTGTATTTTGTGTACCTAACGTGTATGTGTAATGTGTGTTTTGACGTATAAAAGACACAATCACATTTTTGCTAAAGCGGCAATAACAAAGTTTGAACCAACATTTATGAATTATAATTCAATGAATTGGCGTCGCTTGTGTGCAGACTGCACAACCTCAATTATTGCTAATATATATGTCGCAGTAAGATAGATAAAGCCGTAATATAGCTATATCACTAGGGATATAATTATGTACCGGAACATAGTTATACGAGAGCGATTCATTACAATCTCCCTAGGAATATAGTTATAAAACGGTACAAGTTTAGTGACTTACATTACTAGATAAAGTTTAGTGAAATAGCTTCGTAATAGAAATCTACCATATATAATTAAATAAAATAAAGTTTTATTGGTTTTATATTCATTAATTAATCAACTTTATGTATCCTGCAATTAGTTACAAAGTTTTGTACTTTGTGACATTAACACGTATTAAATTATAATTAAAGCGATCATATTTTTTTCGAATTATACATTAACAATACAATTAAAACTATTCAAACATTTAAAATCTTTTAAATCCATAGTTTTGAGATATCTTGATTTCTTATGAACTAAGTTGAGATCTTGGTTTCTTTAAAAGTATTTTTAGTTTTTGTTCAGGCAAGAAGAGGAATCATGAAATCTAAAATTACATAGGTCTGAATGCTTCTTACAGGCACATCTTTTAGTAGAAAACTGTAAATTGGATGTTTTAAATAATTGGCCACTAAAGTGCCACAATTTTTGACATATGTATTTCTCTCAGTGACGTTGTACCTATGTAAGTAAAGTAAAAATGAGAGTATATAAAACGGTAAACGGACCGCTCTCCATATTATATATTAGCATAACGTATTTGCTCAAGCACATTTTTTTTTATTCTAGAGGCTTACAAACAAGCAAGCGAATCACCTGATGGAAAGTAATCATCGCCGCCCATGAACATCCGCGAAATCAGAAAGATCGCTAATGTGTTGCCAGCCTTTTTAAAAAAGATTACGCTCTTCTCTTGATGGTCCCTAAGTCGTACACATATTTTATAGGTAGGTAAGGAGCGGCTCCCCGACGCCACAATATTTAAGCAATTATATTCATACTTTAGACAGTCAAAAGCAGTTTCAATTTATTTTTAAAATTTAAAATTTTTGTCGGGGATTTTTAAATTTATTTTTTTGTTTCGCTTCTTAAAGAGACTCTCTAATTTTTATTTTACTTAAGTACAACGTCACTGAGAGAAATATGCCAAAAATTGTCGCTGTCGGTGGCCAATATTATTTAAAATGCTCCCGTAAAAAATCAAAATTTACCTTGTTATACTAAAAGATGTGCCTATAATAGGTCATGATTCCTCTTCTTATCTCAACAAAAAATAAAAAAATACTTTTAAAGAAACCATAGATCTCAACTTAGTTCGTAAAAAATAAAAGATATCTCAAAACTGTGGATTTAAAAGATTTTTACCCCCATTTTTATTACAAATCGCGAACTGAAATTCGTGCGAGCCCCTTTTAACGTTGCTTGCTAGAACGAGATGACATGACATTTAGTACGGTGATAACTTTAGATCATGATTTAGAATAAGGTGGCTTATAATTGATTTCTTTTAATTGTATTGTTCATTAACAATATACATCCAATAGGATCGTTTTAAGAATAATAATAAGAAATAATTTATTGACCACAACACATTACATACAAATCTAAATAAGGACAAAACATTATTAAGTTGCGGCCAACAAGGTTCAGCCTCAGCATGTGCTACAACAACCGCTAAGCAGCCGCTGCAGCGCTGATTTTCAGGCTGTACCTTCGAGCGACGACTCATAACCTGTAGATGTTAAAACATACAACATGACGAAAAAAAATACTGACAATATTAATAGAAAACGGAAAAGTACATATAAAACGTGAACATACATAACAAGACGCATACATACAGATCCAATAAAAAAAAGCAACATTAATATAAATAAAGTTTTAATTATAATTTACTTGAATATGTGTTAATGTCACAAAGTATTTTAACTAACTGCAGGACACATAGGCAGTTGATTAATTAAGAAAGGTAAAACCAATAAAACTTTGTTTTATTTAATTATACATGGTAGATTTATATTACGACGCTATTTCACTAAACTTCATCTAATAATATAAGTATATCACTAAACGTGAATCGCTTTCGTATATATCCGGTATATAATTATATCCCTAGGGATATAACTATGTTACGGCTTCATGTATCTTACTGCGGCATAATGCAATATAACGCCCTGTTAGTCTAGTGGTTTAAGTGATCTCGCGGTCCTAGGTTCGATTCAGGGTTCGAGCAAAAAGTATGTTTTTTTTTTATATGAGAGCAGACGGATCACCTGATGGTAAGCAATTCCGCCGCCCATGGACACCGGCAACACCAGTGGAGTCACAAGTGAGCTGCCAATGTTTCGAGTTTTTCGAACATAGCTGGGGTTTGTGATCACCAATCCGCATTAGGCAAGCGTGGTGATTAAGCCTAATCCCATCATAGTAACGTTGACTTGAATTGTATCATGAAGGCCTTTGCCCTGCAGTGGGACAGTTTATAGGATACTTATATGCAATATAAAACAAAAAGCTTCCGGAATGAAATATTTCGTCACTATCTCCAAAATTAATTACGAATTCCACCTTCCTATTAATAGGATGAATTTACGGGAATCACTATCTGATGAGAAGTTATTAGTTGGTCATTATACAATTTGCCTATTATTAGTTAGTTAATGAATAAGCATAATATTAAAGGAATTCAATCACTATCTATTTAATGACTAAGGGCCACTTGTGCGAGTCAGGATTAATACTAACACCGTATTTAAAATATAAATATTTAATCGGGAAATTTCGATGATTAACGTCATAATTGTAAAACCACAATGCTGTCTATCACCATAGCATCCAACAAGCTCAATGTTTTTAATAGTGCCTTAGCTAGTTGTCTTTTCAGCCGAATTGGATGAAAAGACAAGGAGCCAAGGCATTACTAAAAATATTGTGCTTGTTGGTTGCTGTGGTGATTGTTGGTTGCTATGGTGATAGACAGCATAATTATGTCATTGAGGTTTGACAATTATGACGTTGATTTCCCGAAATTATTATATTAATCCTGATTCGCGCAAGTGGCCCTAAGTGCACTTGACATCTGAGGCAGCCGTCACATCTACAATATAGATACCTTGAGTCTGAGTCTGGACATCAAAGTTCAAATTATAGTTAGTAGTTAGTCCAATTTCAGAGTTAATTATAGATAAAAGATGAGAAATTAAATTGAGAGTTTTTTTATTTCACTCAAAAATCGACTCTTGCATTGTTCGATTGAGAGACGCATTTTAAGTAGCTACACTGCAAAAATCCCACGTGTGTCTGGAGTACTTATCGCTAATATTTAATAGCACCCTAAACAGTCTACATGAAAAGATTACCTGCCTTTTCTAAGATTTTTTGCAAATGTTATTTTGTGTACCCGATTAATTTGAGTTTTTATTTTAGATAAAATTCAGACACGTGGGAGTTTTTGAAACGCATGTATCCTGTGATCAATGAATCCAATAAACTGAAGGGCGTTTAAAAAATGTGAGCAAGTAGCGTAGGTTGGTTTAATTTTGCATAAACAACATTTGTTTATCCAAACTATGAACTTGAAAGTGAATGGGTTGAAAATCGAACAGCTGTCCTTACACGACCAGCGTGACAGACCTCCCACGCCCCGCCAGCGTCTACAGACTTCGACGTCGCAGCGGCAATTACATGGAGAAGCGGGGGTCAAGACTAAGTAGTTGTCGGTTCACTCGTCGGCGTGCAGGTCTCACCGGTCAGTTATCACGCGGCCGTCCGCAGGAGCCAACGCCTATCGAATCATCGATACTCGATATAGCACGCGCAACACCCCTACGTGTTATCGAAGTGCAATAAAAGGGCGAATCGACATGTAAACCTCATTAAGTGAACCACGGTTTGTGGCAGGTGACGTTTTGTGTTGTGAACTCGAGTCCATCACCATGACGGCGTCCTACTCCTTGGTAGCCAGTATCGTGTTTCTGGTGAGTACTTTCGTTTCGTCCTGCACCGGCAGAGTGGTCTAAAAGTAAAAGTGAACTTTTACTTTCGTGCGCCTATGTGTGTGCGTCGTCTAATACAACAATTCGTGCCTTATAATTAAACCTCGCTCGACCGGAGTGATACCACGGCCTCACAGAACACCGGGGTGAAGCAGCACTGTGTTGTGTTACGCTGTGTGAGTGAGGGTAGCGGAGGCCCAATCCGGGGGATTGTGGGATTTAAAGATCGGCTGCTCAATTGTGACTCCACTGGTGTCGCGGGTGTCTATGGGCGGCGGCAATCGCTTACCTGGTGATCCGTCTGCTCATCTGCTACTTACCTATCACATAAAAAAATGCACTAAAGTTTTCAATCACAGGTAGCTAAGGATTAACCTAAAAAAAGGATAAGGCAAATAGTAATTATTCATTCAGCAAGCCAGTTGCAGTCTGGTGTTTTCCTTATGACAAGATCATCGATATAAACAAATCCATCCGTTTGTATGCAAAACAATACTAATACTAAATTTCTAGTCAGAGCTTCAAAAATGCTAATGAAAATAACGGCTTAGGGGAAAACTCAGCCGACTAAACTGTTTGCTGGTCACAACTCTGTTTATTGCGGAGTTACAACTCTCTGTTTATTGCGGAGTTATCAGGATTGCAAGATTTATTGCTTATAATAGGCAGACGAGCTTGCGACAACATCTGATGGTAAACGATAACCGCCGCTCATAGACATCAACAATGCCGGAACACAGTCATGCCGCTGCTTACCGTGAAAGAACTCTTTTCAAACCTCGTTTAAAAAAGGAGATGTCATAGCGATCAGGGAACACCGCGGCTGGAAGCTCATTCCAGAGTTTGCACGAGTCGAGCGTTGCCAAAATGCGCCTTTCGGCCAGTTAATACCACGTTTTAACACCCACGCTGCGACCTATTCCGATAGTAAACATGCCATAACTTCTACATGAGTACATAAGTAAGGTATGGATGTTAGGTGTAGGTATATGGGAGGTTATTTCTGTCAGTTATTATACCTAAGCGATGCAGTAGATTAATAGCTACGATAAACCAGAGTGCAGTCGATGCAAATACGCTTGCGACCTTGGGTGTCAGTCAAGCCTTCCACCATACTGTATGACTTATGTTAATAGTAATTGAAAGGCCCGCCCTCACTTAATTAATTAACTCCGCTCAGCACTAAGCACTAAATGTATTAGTTCCAAAATTGACCAAAAAATGGCGCTGGCAGTCAATTACTTAATTAATTTAATTAATTAATTACTTTTTACCCAAAAAGCCTTGACAAAATATGATTTATTTTTAAGTTACTAATGCACTTAAACTTTCGACTGTCTTCGGGTGGCACTCGAACCCACGACACGATCATTTGCTAGCGGGCAACTGTTTTACCGACTAAGCTACTTTGACAAGTTAATAAGGATTAACTTTTTTTTTAATTTTATCGTGTGCCGAAAAAGGCGCCCGCTCAGCATAATGGCCGTGTCGTAACAATAAGTTTGCTAGTCAGTCTGTCTCGAACGTTGAAAGAACAAAGAAAAAAAAATTAAGAGGGAAAACTTGTCAAAACTTGCCCGTGTCCCTATACTTTACTAACTCTACCTAGTACTTTACTATATCTAGTTACCAATAGAAATATCAAAATTAAAAGTACGACAAAAGTATGACTAACATCCGTATGAACGTTCCGTATTTATAGTCTCATTAATAACCCATTGTTATCTAATGATTACTGGCTCGTGAACATACCCATCTATACCACAGTAGATAAATACACTAAAGCAGTATCGACACTCCGCCATTTTGGACAGAAAGTTACCTTCCGTATAGGGTTGTCTCTTATTTTTGTAAAATATTATTCTTACCTTGGGACTACTGATTTAAGTACCGGGCCGTGATTGCGGGGACCTAGGTGCTACAAGGATCATCTGGTGCGTGTAAGAGAAAGAGAGTAGACCTAATGATATTTCTTATTTTCTCTACCAAAATAAAGTAAGCGGCACTCGAGTAAAACCGACATCCCTAAATTTAGTTCCTACGATTGTACTCCGATGGGACCTTAGGATCCGTGTAAAGTGTGCGTCTGTGTGCGTGCGTAATCGAGCGTTTGTTCGTAGTGTTCATACTGCTTGCGTATATATCTACTGTGCCTATACCTACTCTAAAATAAGAAAAAATGGACTAAGAGCCGATTCAACCTTATTCCGATAATAAATCTATGGTATAGCTGTAATTTTATACAAATCTAACGTTATACCAGATAGAGCTATCCACGGATAAAGATTCTCTCAGCCTTAGTATAGTTACAATTGAAAACATAAATAGTCCTTAGTCTTTATTGAATTAATATTGTTCTATATTTATTATTCTTCAAGTCTACCTACCTACAACCAGAGGCGGCTCTAGCCCAAAAGCGCCCGGTTTCCTCACGATGTTTTCTCTAAGCGAGTGGTAGAAATACGATAAACACAGATAGGTACGAGGGCGACACTGAAAGTTCTTAGAAAATCAAAAACTGAACAATTTAGCAAGTTGTTACTTTTATTATATCTTTTCAAAATAGTGTCCCTTCACATCAATACATCCCTGCATTCGATGAAACCACTGAGAAAAGCACTTTTCCCACTCTTCTTTAGGGGTCTCTTCGACGGCCTTTTGATACGCACCGACTACGAAGCCGCCGACTGCTTCTTCGGCGTCCGTGAAACGTTTACCTTTTAGGTTTTCTTTTATTTTTGGTAATAAATAAAAATCGCTGGGTGCGAGGTCTGGGCTATATGGCGGGTGACCCAGTAATTCTACGTCTGACGTCGCCAAATGGCGTTGTCGTGGTGAAGATCCTACTGCGAGGTCGTTTTTCCCGAACTTTTACCAAGACAAGTGGCAAACAGTTGTTAGTGTACCACTCTGCGGTACCTGTTTTTCGATCCTCTAAACAAACTGTTGCAATATGAGCTGTCCTTCCAAAAAACGAGGCGACCATCTTCTTTCCCACGCTGCGACCTCTCTTCACTTAAGTTGGCAACTCCTCCAATGGAAACACCCATTCAGCAGATTGTCTTTTAGTTTCAGGATCATAACAATAAATCCAGCTTTCGTCACCTGTTAGTATGTCAAACACAGCATTTGAGTCACCTCCGTTAAATCTTTGAACCATTTCGCGGCACCAATCAACGCGACGTAGTTTTTGGGCCTCTGTCAAATCATGAGGTATCCACCGGGCACAAAGCTTCGTGGCCCTAAATGTTCATGAATGATTTTGTGTACTTGACTCAAACCAATGCCTAAATTTGTCCGAATCCGCTGATAGGTCACTCTTTTGTCGGCCTCTATCATACGTCGCAAACACTGATGTTATCTTCGGTAGTCGCCGTACATGGCCGTCCCTCACGCAAATCATCGGTGAGATTAGTGCGACCACGTTTAAACTCATTAAAAGCAGTTGTAAACAGTATCACGAGATGGAGCTTCATCGTGAAAGGCCAATCGAAGTCTATCATAACATTCTTGACATCGAAAGTCATAGAAAATCATTGCACGGAAATTTTCTCGCGTTAAATTCATGCTCACTTGGTAAAGATTATTTTCAATTTGCCGCCAAATCGGAAAAAAAGAGAATCGAATTAATTTAATCTAGATGCGCATGCTCAGATTAGAACTTCCCATTCATAAGGCGTGCGTTATAAATCCATTAACCTACCATCGCTTCCAACCACCACCATTAATACACCATAATGACCATAATACTCATAAGTACAATTAACTTATTGGTAGAGAATGTAAAACCATTCGTAGGTACAATGAACCTTGGAGCCCTTTAAATTAAACCAAGGAACATAAAATACAACAGACAGAATAAAATACTTCCTAGGTTTTTTGCCAAATCGGTAGAGTTCAAGGTTCGATTTGAACCGGTATATAATTGGCCGAATAAAATTGTATAATTATGTACGTATGTATCGTTTTGATTTCAGTATATCAGTTTGTATGGCGATGAGATAGGTGGTTTCTATGAATTTTGTCCCAGGTTTGAAATCGAAGGGTGATTTTCACATCTGCACGTGTTACCATGATTCAGATGGTAGAGTTCAGATCAAACGCGATTCGCTTCATGGGAATTACCAGACTCTCCAAATCCTGGATCCAAAACAATAGCAACCAATACTACCTGGAACCAATCCCTTCTAGAGCGCTTCGTTTCCAGCGCTCTTTTTCCCACGCTCGCGCTTGTGCAAACTCTGGAATGAGCTTCCAGCCGCGATGTTCCCTGATCACTTTAACATTTCCTTTTTTAAACAAGGTTTGAAAAGAGTTCTTTTTTCACGGTATGCAGCAGCATGACTGTACTCCGGCATTGTTGATGTCTATGAGCGGCGGTTACCGTTTACCATCAGATGGGCCGCAATCTCGTCTGCCTATTTTAAGCAATAAAAAAAACCAAAGCAACGGCAATTGGATGCAACTGAGAATAACAGGCAGAGATGGTGATTCTAAACGTGTGAAGGATGATCCAGTGAATCTAGTTGCTATTTCTAATGGTAGCGAAGGTCAGACGGCAGTCGCTTCATTGTAGGTAATTTTAATACCAGATTTCCCGAATCATGGTCCAGGCGTACTCCGGGCGATAGCTTTGGACGCGACTGAAAGTTACTGACTGAGATGAATTTGATATGACCCTCCTCTCCCATAAATTTTATGAAGATAATTCTGCGACCATGAACTAGTCGGTCTGAAATTTTGATCCCTAGTTTCAGGGTTGCAAAGGTCAGATTTAGTTGCTTTATTGTAATTGGGTACCAGAGATTTCGAATCCTGGATCATGGTTCAAGAGTACCTACCGTGGGCTCCGAAGCGACAGCTTTGTTCACAACCGGGAAAGACAAACTGGAACAAAGATTCCAATCTTGATATTTTTGGCACGAAAGTTCATATGAAAGGTGACTTTTAAGGCCGGTCATATAAATAAAGAAAGTGCAAAAGATTAAAAGATTTAACGACAATATGGCGGCAATGGACGATCTTTATTATGGATCGACAATCGAAGGGGAAAACGATAAATGAACGAAGGTTATGTACTGGGAAACGAGCGGTTGCATTTGCGCCAATGTCCTAGTGAAGGTGAGAAAACCGCAAGTAATTATAAAAATGCTTAATTTTTTTAATAGCCCGACAAGTAAAAATACAAAGCTTATTGAGTTTCGGGACATAATTCGATTGCATCCTTCCCCTGCGTACGCAACCAGAGACCTTACCATGAGTTTGAAATACTATCTTCGCTATCTAAAACTATTGCTCAGTCTCTTTCACGTGCACCACAATGAGAGGGACAAAGCGAAAAGTTTTCGATAGCGAGAACAGTTTTTCAAACCCATGGTAAGGGTACAGAGCTTCGTAAGATGTGATCTGAAACTATTTCCGCCTTGTACTAAACCGGTTGCGACCAAAAACCAAATACCTGTAATGCTTGTCCTTTTCTATAAAATTTAGGCACATCGATACATAGATAGATATTCTTTATTGCACAAAAACAATATACAACAACAACGGACAGTACAATAAGGCGATGCTTTCACAGCGTAGCGATTTATTTCGTTATCTGGAAGAAATCGCTACGCTCTTTACATACCTCTTTATAAATGTATTCACTAGACCAATGAAGAGCAAACTTCCTTGCATCGAAAGCCTTCGGAGCCCGGGGTCCCCTTGGACCCAGATAAATCCAGGAGTTGGTCAAATTGGCAATGACGATAATGGTGATAATGTTAATAAAACGACTGCCAATTTTTTGATCCGCCAATACCGCCAGCTCACTGACAGGAGCCAACATTGGCGTCGCCTTATGTACCGCCTGTCTGTTGGCAGATGGACGAGTAGTGGGGGGCTCTCCTCATGAATAGATCTTTGTTGATCGGACACCGTCCGGAGGCATAACCACTAAAACCACAGGGCACTTCCCCGCTACGTGTGAGGCTTGGTGCCGACATCCACAAAAATCTGGGGTATGGCGCACGGAGACGCCCCGCGGAAGGCCTGAGACAATGTATCGATAGGGTCCTCCAAGGCCGGGACAAAAGAAGTTCACGGGGAGGCCCGCTAGAGCAATGTACCCCGCTCGCGTCGCCGGCCCAAAGCAAGCCCCGGGTTAGCTTCCAACAGACTGGCCTCTGACCTTTTTTTTTTTTTTCTTCTCGCTGGGGAATGCCGCCGGCCCGTAGTGCAATGGCCGACGTCGCCGCCTAGTGGCGGCGCCTGCATCACACAGGGTAACCAAACCAACCCTATCAAGATCATGCATCATCATCAAAGGTTCTCATTTAGAATATAACCTTACTTAGACTTACTTAATCCGATGGCTCAGCGACCCAAAATTTGTCTTGGCCTCTGGTATAAGACTCCTCCATCGGTCCCGATCATACGTGGCTTCGCACCAGTCGCTGACACATTGCTCGCGCAGATCTTTCTGCACGACATCATGCCAGCGAGATCTGGGGCGGCCGAGCGAGAGTCGACGAGTCGGCCGGCCCAAGTAAGCTTTCTTGACACCGCGATCCTCTCCCATCCTTTCCATTTGGCCCATTCATCGCAGTCTATAAGCTTTTGTGTCTCCGATTTTATTGGGCTCTTCAGAATATGACCTTGGGTATCCATTTTAATCGTCCCTGTCCCTGCGTGATCGTATCAGAAATGATGAGATCCGCAGGAGAACTAAGGTCACAGACATAGCCCATAGAAGGATTGCATGCCTCAAGTGGCAATGGGCAAGGCACATAGCGAGTAGAACAGACGGCCTTTGGGGCGGAAAGGTCCTCGAGTGGAGGCCACATACAGGAAGTCGCAGCCGTGGCAGGCCGCCTACAAGGTGGACCGACGGTCTGGTGAAGATCGCGGGAATCCATTGGATGCGGGCGGCACAGGACCGATCTGTGTGGAGAACATAGGGGGAGGCCTATGTCCAGCAGTGGACGTCTATTGGCTGAAATGATGATGATGATCCATTTTAAGAATCGAAAAGTGCAGAGGATCTACAACGAAACGGCAACACGACCAAATCTCCATCCGCGTCCCTTTCACACGCGCTGTGCATCTCTTTTGTTTGGGATGCGACAGGAGTTTAATTCTCGTCGTTACGGTATGTTCTCTTTCTATGCCCTCTATTTTCCTTTAGAAAGAGAGGAAGAAAGAAAATTATAATGTATCAATACGATTACGCTGTAACGTAGCCGAAACGTCGAGCCAAATATGTAAGTACACAATGTTGTTTCACATAATAAATATCGTGTTAATCCCCGTATTGATATATTATAGTTATAATGCAACGCGAAAATCTAAAAAACTATTAAAGAAAGAAAATTCTTTTTGAACATCAGTAGTCTTTTGGAACATCAGTAGTCAGTTACAACATCAGTTTCAGAGGTATAAACAAATAAAAATACAGAAAATAAAACAAAGCAAAGAAAAAACAAAATAATAAGGGTACTAACCAGGCAGCGCATATATATTGTGTTGTGACCTCCAACAATAATGGCCTTCACTCAGCTTATGTCATGACCCTGAAAAAGATCATGACGCTGATTTTCAGTAGCGCCAGCTGAGTGAGTCCCACGGACATTAGCCTTGTGTGTCTTGTGTACCTACCTAGTATGAAATATATACTCTTTTATAATATGTGTAGGAAAGTGTTAATGTAAGTTCGGAAGTCGCTCAAGACGCACATACCGCCATCTGACCTTCGCAAGCCCCTCCTCCAGCTCCATTCCCCCCGTATGAGGTATTATCTAGGTAGGTACAGTAAATAATAAAAAAGTTTTAACTACTTATTCCTATTTGCATGCGACGTTATCAACAACCACTCATTATGACTAACAACCGTAACAATTCCGTCAGTAGAAGCACAGTAAATGTTACAACCATTCTTGCTATCATTGTCAGTTAAAATAACATTTTATTACAAAACATCATGTTCGAGTGTGCGATGACAAACGTTATAGTTATGTGAAAATATTGACAAAATAAAATGGATGAAGTGACTCATGGAAAATCTACCATCGTATTAACATCGTTACCTAAGTAAACCACATCTGTGTTATTAACTTATTATTTTGTCTTGTCGTTTTTTTTAAAACTTTATTTTATTTATTTAGTATTACACAGAATAACACGGAACATAAATATTTCACAACAGCACATACATTGATCTGACTCCGAGATAGGTAGCTCAAGCACCTGTGTTACGGATATCAGAATCAGCAGTGGGATTACAAATATAATACATATCGACGATGATGCGCCAATACCTCCTATCTAACAATATTTTTAGAGAAAATTACTTCCTTATGTCATTGGTGTTAAGGTTGATTATTAATGTCAGTTAATTTGTTAGATAGGAGGTATTGTCACAACATCGTCGATATAATCCTTTTCTTTTGTAAATACATACTTATAATACATAGCAAACACCCAGACGAATACAAATAAACATGTTCATGCACACAAATGTTTGTACTGTGCGGGGAACATAAAAAAGTACCTATTTACAGAATGCTAAAAATAAACAAATGGAGGAATACTATTAACAAGAGATGATGGATGAGATGAAACACCTGCCCCGCTACTCATCGTGCCCAGAATGCTGGCAGCGTTACCTCTTTAAATGGCCAACCCAATGCGTTGGCCGAGGTAGCTGCCAGCATTACTGTCACCTGAAATGTCGAGTAGCCGGGCAGACAACTTATTTTTTGGAAAAAAGCATACCAGGGCCGACCCGTGGACCAACCGCCCAGTTGGTCGGGCTAGGTATCGCAGGAAGGACGTCGTCGAGACTGATCTGCTCGAGCTCCTGGTTAATAACCAGGAGCTCGAGCAGAGCCAGTTATTACTGGCAAGAAGTAGCGCAGGATAGACCGAAGTGGCGATCTCTTGTTTCGGAGGCCAAAACTATTTGGGTCCCTGAGCCAGCGGATTAAGTAAGTAAGCAAGTATTTTTACGGAAACATTTTAGTCACAGTATTACAAGAGCGTTATTCTGTGCTAATGTCCTGTTTTTCTCATTACGCTACAGACTTGACTTGCCCAGCTAACACTCGTCCTAAGCTTGTCTACCGAACTCTTACATAAGTATTTTGACGAAAGTACTCTCACACTTGTCAAATCCTGATTTGAACACGGGTTAAAAAACTCTTGAAGAATCGAAACTTTTTATCAGACCAAAACCATACAAGTGCCCGGACAAACGAATCGCTAGTAAGTCCATGTAACGGCCAAGAAATTCTCACTACTGACATAGACCTCCCAAACTGATCGGTCCTGTGCTACTCGCAGGATTTCCGCAATCGTCTGCTCACTGCCACTTCAGTTTCTAAAAAGTTTGGCAGCGCCTATTTTTGCCGCACCACAAAGATATGGAACTCGTTACCGGCGCATGTATCTTCCTTCCTACAATATGGATTCTTTCAAACGAAAAAGGTTCGCAACCCTTAATTAAGCCCAAATATCCCTCCTCCCCCAAGGGGTTCCAAACTTATCGGTCCTGGGCAACCCGCATCCAAAGGATTTCCGCAAGCTTCACCAGATCGTCTGCTTACTGCCACTTGAGGTGCTTACTAAAAAGTTTGGTAGCGCCTTTTTCTGCCGCACCATAAAGAAATGGAACTCTATTCAATTCCTACTATTTTTTTATTAGAATAGCCAGATCATCACTATTTTCACCATCGTACATCACGCTTGAATTCCGAATTTCACCCACATCACTTGGATGGATTTTACTCCACCACAGTGCGCTTCTCACGTCACTTCCTACCGCGCGTAGTAAAACTATGGAATCAGCTAGCAACGATGGTGTATCCGAACAGATACGACCTGGTGATCTTCAAGAAAAAAGCTTATTCCTCCCTTAAGAGCCGGCAACGCATCATTTTACAGTTACAACAGTACAGTAACACACTATCAGTATAATAGACTCCATAAAATCAAACAGAAAAAAAATCGAATATAAACTACATACTATATGTATATATATCATCATCATCATCATTTCAGCCACAAAACGTCCACTGCTGGACATAGGCCTCCCCCCATGATCTCCACACAGATCTGTCGCGCCGCCCGCATCCAATTGATTCCCGCGACCTTCACCAGATCGTCGGTCCACCTTGTGGGGGGCCTGCCACGGCTGCGACTTCCTGTACGTGGCCTCCACTCGAAGACCTTTCCGCCCCAACGGCCGTCTGTTTTCTTCGTGATGTGCCATCCTTTGGACTATGTCTGTGGCCTTAGTTCTCCTGCAGATCTCATCATTTCTGTTACGATCGGAGGAGACTCCGAGCATAGCCCTCTCCATTGCTCTCTAATGCCCCGTGTGTCGCAGATGTCCATGGGCGGCGGTAATTCACTTACCATCAGATGAGCCGTCTGCTTGTTTGTCTGCCATAATGTAAAAAAAAGACATTTGGCCACTATCTCATCTGATATTATGTATTCTTTCAAACGAATCGTCAAGAAGCATCTCGCGGGCCAGTATGGCAGTGCCAACGGAAGTGATGACTTGAAATCGCGTCTCTTGTGACTGCAACTGGGCTCTTCTTTTACTTACCATCAGGCTGAGGCGAGTCAAGAGGTACATATACTATGACACTATAAAAAAAAGGTTCGCAACCCCTTTGATTGGGCTGTATTCACAGATTTAAGTGGCTGTTTCAGAAACCTTGGTTCTGATGAATAAGTACTATTGTGCTAGTATCCTCCTTTTTCCAAACGCGATCCAATTTATTGCCGTACAAGATCATGCTATCCACACAATGTTAAAAGGGGTTGAAACGAGTTTTTTTTCGGAACTATTTTGTAATAAGAGGGTATAAACTCCCTTATTACTATTACAAAATAGTACTAATATCATTGTTCCTGATACTATTATTAATAATAGATTGAAAATTTGTAGTTGTGACCACAATCACATTTTAATAAAATAAAAAACCTTAAGAGGGCGTTTACGGCCTAGTGACGCCGCCATTTGTTTTTTTATTAACTGTGCAAAAAAAAAACATCGAATTTATTCGTTTTTCTCTTTTGATTTTGCGAACTGGAATCGTCATTTAATGTCTTAATTCCTGCAAGTGACCCACTTAGTGAGTGGTCGCACTTTAAAGCGACGGCTGCGCTAAAGGTCCCGGTCGGGCCTAAAAAGTACCTAAGTTTCCGGTAAGAAATTCTTAGTGTTTGCCCGGAGTCTGAAAGTTGGCGGACTTGTACCCCCGTGCCTTTGAAAGCACGTTAAGCCGTTGGTCCTGCACCCGATCCCTCTTTGGTCGTGTCACGCTGATGTCCCATCGGAATATGAGGGTAAGGGAATAGAGAGTGCACTAGTGTTTGCGTACACACTTGAGCACTATCGCAACCCCAGTGTAAAATAAGCATAAGTGATCTTACTTCGAACAATCGATTTTATGATATTTGAAAAGTACGTTTAAAGATACATAATGTAGAATTTCTTCAATTAATTCGTCAAATAAAAAAAGAAAAATATGAAAACAATTAAACATTTTTTTAATCAGCCTATAAACTGTCCCACTGCAGGGCAAAGGCCTCTATCATAGAAATCAAGTTATCGCTACTATGATGGGATTAGGCTTAATCACCACGCTTGCCAAATGCGGATTGGTGATCACAAACTCGAGCTATGTCCGAAAAATTAGAAACATACTTTTCGCTCGACCCGGGATCGAACCCAGGACCCTGAGATCACGGCCCGGTACTTAAACCACTAGACCAACAGGACGTTAATTAAATTAAATTAAACAATATGTATCTTTGATTTTCAAATATGATAAAATTGATGGGTGCGATATATCCTGCGTACGTGGCTGATCGTTACGATCGGCCGCCGTAGCCGTAATCGGTTGGTGAATTATCATCTCTCCTTCTTCTCAGTCGTACACTCCTGACGGAGTGGTCGTGATTATGGATTGTCTGTAAGTTGGGTAGCGTAGGATTATCATAGCAAGACATAAAATCAAAGGACCATAAAAGCCCCCTTAAATATAAACGTGTCTCTGATTACTCATATTAGTCACTTCGGATAACACCAGCATAACCTCATCAGAAGCCGCTTAAGGAACTAGGACCAAATTGGCCATTGACGCCGAACACGCGTCAGCGCAGATATGATTGAGTTCATACAAAAAACCGGACACAGCTGAAATTACACCCACTTAATTGGTTCCGCCAAATAAATAATTTAAGTTCAAAGTCCGGGATCCCAAATAGACAGGGTATTGTTATCTGTGAACTGACAGGTGAAAAAAGGAGAGATAAAACATATTCAAATACTCAACATATGCGACAAACAAGTTATAAAAAACCCTAAACCGGAATATCTCTGGTCATTTATACCTATGTATAATAATAAGAATAATATTTTACAACATCACATACATTGATCTGACTCCGAGATAGGTAGCTCAAGCACCTGTGTTACGGATATCAGAATCAACAGCGGAATTTCAAATATATACATATTATACTTTTCTTTTGTAAATACATACTAATAATACATAGAAAACACCCAGACCAATACAAACAGACATGTTCATGCACACAAATGTTTGTACTGTGCGGGGATCGAACCCGCAACCATTGGACCAAAGGCAGCGTTCACTACCACTGTTCCAAACGGATCGTCTAAGAAACCTTTGTATTGAATTTATTATAAATTATCTATATATTTATGAAATATGTATTAATTATTATTATTTATGTAATATAATATTATTATATAAGTATGTATATTTCTGCCCTTTTCAATTTATTTTTTTAAACTGCTTTGCACTGCCTTACCCTACCACGCGTGCGTGAGTGAGGGTACCGGAGGCCCAATCCAGGGGAAAGGGGGGTTGAAAGAGGGCCAATCGATTTTAATTTTTAGCTACTTAACCGCATCTACTTTAAACAATTTCGGGGTTACAAATTCTCGGCAAACACTTATACTATGTATTAAATAAATGGTTATTTGCATGCACAAATGTATCCGTTTTTGTACGCGAAAAATTGATTCACGCTTTTGACGTTAATCAATTTTTCTCGTACGCGTTGGACCCAACATTTTTCAATAAATAGTATAAGTGTTTGCCGAGAGGTTGTAACCCCGAAATTGTTTAAAATAGATCCGGTATAGTACCTAAAAATTAAAAACGATTGGCGTTGCTAGTGTGCCCTACCCGTCACCTTAATTAAAATAAAATATTTAACAGTAACCTTATGGTGTTTTATAGGAATTATTAGACTAGAAAAAAACATACTTTAACCCTTACAATTGGGATTTGGTGTCTGGGTTAAACCAAGTCAGTGTGCTTGCAGACCCTTCTCTTCCTATCTGGACGATGTAGACGAGAAGCCCAATTCTCGTGCTCATGATATTTTGAAAACATGGCTGATATCACCTGAAAACCATATAAAAAAACTATGTTTTAGTGATAAATGTCGTATGATAATCAATGATCGGAGTAGGTAGAGCTATTTGGGGTCATTGACCGCAAACATAGATGTTAATATGGACATGCCCCGGGATTCTGACTATTATCCCGGGATTAAAATAAATTAATTATAATTTTAGAGTTAAATATTTAATGCATTTTAATCATGAAAGGGCTTATCCATAAACGTTCGATACAACCATATTGACTTACAGTTTGTTCCTTTCTATCTAAAATCTTGAATTCCGAAAGAACAAATAGAACTTTTTTTAATTAACATGGTATCACAAAACGTTTATGAATAAGTTCTGCTGTTAATGCTTGTATGTATAAACGAAAATAACTGTTAATAGTATAAAGTATGTCTTTAATCCCGGGATTCCCGGGATTCCAGGCATGTTATTTGACAAAATCGCAAGTACCAAAAATATCTCTACCTACTCCGATCATTGATGATAATAAATGTCACGAGCACGCGAATTGGGCTCTTGGTAGTAATTCATTATTATGATCATGTCAAACCAGTCTTCAAGTTTTTCGGAGCTCCAAAAATTCATCACTTTTTGTTTCAACCAACATGATTACTATGTCTAATGTTAAGTACATTAAGTGTTATAATTAAGCAAGCATTAGTGGTCAGTGGCCGGTTTTACCGACACTGACCTCGGGTCACGCGACGAACAGATGATCCGCCTCAGTTGTTGTTGTTCGTAAACAGGCGGCCTTGGCCAGTGGACAAGTGCAAATATTGCAACCATTACTGTCAGCTGTCATCTCTATACTTTTCCTCTACCTTGGGATTGTCTGGAAGATATCGCTATTGTTATCGCTTTTAGTAAGACCGCCTATACACCGTGCTTTTTAACCGTCTTAATCCCTTAACGAGAGCATTATACTGATGAAAACAAACATTTTCCCCTAAGGAACATAGGGTCTTATCACAGAAAAAAAAATCACCTTCCCATACAAAAGTAATCAGATTTTTGGTTCAAATTGTATGGGGAGGCAATTTTCTTTTAGAGATTAGACCCTATGTTCCTTGGGGAAAAATATTTTTTATCATCAGTATAATGCCCTTGATAAGGGACTAAGACGGTTAAAAAAGGCACGGTTCTAGGATAATACCTTAGACTGTAACCTTTGTGCAATAAAGTTTATCTATCACTTCATCTCAGCATGTCACTCCCGCGTCCAAAACCCTTATTTCAGAGCAATAATTCAGATTATATCGACGATGATGCGCCAATACCTCCTATCTAACAAGATTTTTCGACAAAATTACTTCCTTATGTCATTGGTGTTAAGGTTGATTATTAATGTCAATTAATTTGTTAGATAGGAGGTATTGCCACATGATCGTCGATATATACCATTAGCTCCGTGAGACATCCACGCTTCAGCATGAATGAGCTGGATTAAGACGGGCCTCACAGAAAACCGTTTGGCAGGCGTGAAGCACCGTCTGTGCTGTTCTTGTCGAGTGCAGTCACTTCTGAACAAACTGGATCATATACAAAAAAAACATATCCCTCCAACCGATTACGGCTACAGCGGCCAATCTCAACGATCGGCCATTTACGCAGGTTATATTATAGGACTCATATGCGCAAACACAAGTGCACTCTATTCTCTTAACCTCAAAATCCGATGGGACACCAGTGAGCCAGGATCGGAGAGGGATTGGGCGCAAAAACAACGGCTTAACGTGCTTTCCGAGGCCGGGAGTACAAGTCAGCCAACTTCCAGTCCGGGCTGACACTAAGAACTTCTTACCGAAAACTTAGGTACAAATTGTAGACTCGACCCGGGGTTCGAAACCGGGACCTCTTGCGCAGCCGTCGCTTTATAGAGCGACCCACTAACCACTACGCTACCGAGGCAGTCAAACTGGCTCATAGAAAGACATGTTCAGAATCACTATCGCAAAAATTGTTAAGAAGTGAGGCCGGATCGCTTAGTATGTACTCCTAATCGCGTTTAATTCCCGATTGCGAAAACTGTCGCTCTGAAGCCCGGAGTACGTTTGGACCATGATTCGAATTTGAGGAGCCGATAATTACAATGAATTGAACCAATGACTACAAATTACTTATTAATCACATTCATTCCTTAGGTATTTTCTAATGACGTGATAATAGATAAGGTGAATGACGCGAACAGGATAAAATGGAAACGATCTTAGTTCATTAAATAAAACTTATGTCATATGTATTACTACTAGTATTGTAATATCTGTGGTATTACGCAAGTAAATATACTATTTATAAACAGACGGCAGATAAAAATAGGCAGGCGACTGATTTTTCGAGTTCTTTTGTCCTATAGGACAATTGAATGAGGATACTAAATGTTAAGGTGACGGGTAGGGCACACTAGCGCCGCCAATCGATTTAAATTTTTAGTTACCAAACCGGGTCTATTTTAAACAATTTCGGGGTTACAATCTCTCAATGGACAATACGACAAAAAATTATTTTCCGAAATGAAAAATATTATTTCTAGATTAGACTCATAGATATTAAAAAAAATAATTTCAGAATTTTTAAACATATATATATGGAGAAAAAAAAATGCCTAAATCCTCCTGTGACGTCAACACTCGGCATACCAAATAAATAACGCTTTTGCTCACGTTGATATAAAAAAAGCAATTCCAATAAACTAAACGCCAAACAATGAGAGCATCAACAGTAACAGAACAGTCCGATCAAGGTTTGGTCCGATTTGGCACGTGTCAAAAGTCGGAACTAACGCTGTTTCTCCTACACTTGTGTCAGTGCTTTTGACATTTTCCCATAGAAAAATATTGTACGGCGCCCCCATGTCAATGTCACTTAAGTGCCTTCTGTACCTTACCATGATTTTGAAAAACTGTTCTAACTATCGAAAACTATGGTTTTGTCCCTTTCATTGTGGTGCATGTGAAAGAGACAGAGCAATAGTTTTGGATAGCGAGGATAGTATTTCAAACTCATGGTAAGGCCTCTGATCTTGGTAGGTCTGTCAGTAACATAAAGTCGCCTAAACTTTTTTTATTGGAAATACAGCACCGACATCCCAATACTTTGAGTCTCAAGACTACGTTGTATTAATAATATAAATAATAATTTGTAAAAACAATTAATATACAAACCAAAAGTAAGGATCTACTTTTTTTCTTTCTTAATTATAAAAGCGTTGAATAATGCATTTTTTTCTGTCGTATTGTCCATTATCCGTCGTTACGCCGCCCACTGTACCGAATTTTTCACAACTACTGCTGCAGCCTTTTTAGTCTCAAAACCTCTTTCTCCCCTTTTCAGACCACACTGGCATACAGTCAATACTCCCCCTACTTCTACAACCCGTACGCACCGTCGCAAAACCGAAGAGTGGACGAAGATCAGGACACTATCTACTACCAAGAGAGAGCGGGCGACAGAGCTGCCAACGAGCGGTCGATCCCCTACAACAGCGATGCCCAGAGTATTCAACAGGAAAGGGGAAGGATAAGACCGGAGGACCTCCAGCTCCGGAATGGGAACGTGTCTGTGTTTGAGGGTTATGTGAAGAACCTCCCCGTTACTAGTAATAGAAGAGGTGAGTTTCAATTTACTTAATGCATTTAAATAGGGTCTCATCATTTCAGCCAATAGACGTCCACAGCTGGACATAGGCCTCCCCCAATGTTCTCCACACAGATCGGTCTTGTGCCGCCCGCATCCAATGGATTCCCGCGATCTTCACCAGATCGTCGGTCCACCTTGTGGGGGGCCTGCCACGGCTGTGACTTCCTGTACGTGGCTTCCACTCGAGGACCTTTCCGCCCCAACGGCCGTCTGTTCTCCTCGCTATGTGCCCTGCCCATTGCCACTTGAGGCATGCAATCCTTTGAGCTATGTCTATGACCTTAGTTCTCCTGCGGATCTCATCATTTCTGATACGATCACGCAGGGAGACTCCGAGCATAGCACTCTTCATTTCTTTCTGGGTGACTTTGAGCCTCCTTAATCGGCACATTGTTAGCGGCCACGTTTCGGTTCCGTATGTCATCACTGAAGACTTTCGTCTTGAGACACTGCGGTAGATGGGCCGAAAATATGCTGCTAAGCTTCCCGAACGCTGCCTAGAGATTTGTCGTTTAAGTAGGGTCTAGTAGAAGTAAAAACAGAGAGCTGGAAAACCAGATTAGCAAGACTAAAGCGCATCGAGTTCGCTGGCTCGGCCTCCTCTAGAGAATGGGAGAAGATCGTGCAGTAAAGAAAGCGTAACTGGGCCGTCCTAATGGGCGAAGGCCAGTGGGCCTTCCAAGATACCGCTGGAAAGATGAAGCTCTTATTATCGGAGGCAAGACTCACTGTGGGTCACTGCGCCAACCTAGTTAGTTAGTTAAGTAGGGTCTACAAGTGGACAAGACGAATGCCCACGATGCCTGACTCATCAGACTGCTGAGCATGAGCCGCCCTCAATGTTTGCCATTTTACCATGTATTCAGATGATGCATCCAGTCATCTGTGCATGCAGTATTCTAGTCTATACCACAGTAGATAAATACGCTAAAGCAGTATCGACACTCCGCCATTGTAGACAGAAAGTTACCTACCGTATAGGGTTGTCCTCTTATTTTTGTAAAATATTATTATTACCTTGGGACTCGGTTTAAGTACCGGGCCGTGATCGTGGGGTCCTAGGTGCAACAAGGCTCATCTGGTGCGTGTTATATTAGAACTAATGATATTTCTTAAGAAATAAACATAATACTAGCATATGTACAATATTGTTACACAAAGGTACACCAAATGATTCCTAAAGTTGCAAAAAGCTACGCAAAGATACATAAAATTAGACATACTTAGCACCTGATCGCTCGGGCCAAGACACAGTCAAAATGTAATTGTGATCTTCACAGGAAACCGGCGTGAAGCAGCACTGTGCTGTGTTTCGCTGCGTAAGTGAGGGTACCGGAGGCCCAATCCGGGGGATAGGGGGGTTTAAAGGTTGGCAGCGCACTTGTGACTCCACTGGTGTCCATGGGCGGCGGCAATTGCTTACCATCAGGTGATCCGTCTGTTCGTCTGTCTACCTATTACATAAAAAAAAACTAGTAAATTACAGTAGACACTAAAATAGTAAGAACGCCCCTTAGATACACCACTTACATACACCCCCCCCCCCCCCTTATATCACTTTAAAATTCGAAACCATTTTTTGATAAAATACATAATGTATCTCCTTATTTTCTATAACAAAATAAAGTAAGCGGCACTCGAGTAAAACCGACAACCCTAAATTTAGTTCCTGCGATTGTACTCCGATGGGACCTTAGAATCCGTGTAAAGTGTGCGTTTGTGTGCGTGCGTAATCGAGCGTTTGTTCGTAGTGTTCATACTGCTGCGTATATATCTGCTGAGTCTATACAGAGGCAGCAGCGGCAGATGCCAGAGTACAGTAGCACCATAGAGTACCTAAGATGTAATTGTATAAGTAAACGATTCGGCGGCTAGGGCTAAAACAAGCCGCGTGGGCTGATGCAATTCAAAGGTTAATTAGTAAATTAGTGTCTAGTGTTTTTAGTGTACAAATTTGGTGTTTATTTGTGCAGTGAAGTATCGCAAAGTGATCCTAATAATAATAATCGTTGGATTGTATCGTTTTTAACACTGCTATTGTGTGTCAAGTGCGATGTCTCGTGACAACTTGCTTGGACCTAATAGAATCTTAAAATCCGCAATTGCGTTTAGAGTGATATCTGCTAAATCCGTAGGACGATAGAACGTAAAACACCGGCATTTTTTGAGTGACTGTGACTGACTTCGACTGTTGACTACATTACTTATTCTCAATAAGTTACTTGACATTGGCGAATTATCTTCGGGTAGAGCCATAATAATAAAAAAAAACTGTAGTAACATTTGCGCGCGACATCCACCCCAAAACACTGAGTACTCTATGGTATAACGTAATGCAATAGTTACCATAAAATTAGTAGCGGTAATCTATACAAACGATTTATTCTCGGATAAAATATTGGTCGAAATGGACCTAAATTACCAAAAGTTTCGTCTTTATAGTCATAGTAATGAAAACATATCTATTAGTACATATACAGACAAAGTAAGTAAAAAAGTACGAAATGTCCTTCGCGATAAATTACAAATCCAAATATTGGCGTCAACCAATATTTTAAACCTTCTACTTTGAACTGTAAGTGAGTGCAGTAAGGTTCAAGGTGGTATTCCTAGTTATTGCTTAACTGTACACATACGAATCAAGGCAAACTTGTCAACTTGGGAGTTTAAAGAGCTAATTAACAAGCGCCCATTATGGTTTTTAAAGATTTTATCCTGTTATACTTACATATATTTTGAATTTAAATTAACGGAACGTTTAGCTTTAGGTAGTTAACATAAACATGGACATTTATTTATTTGCCTAAATAGACACTGATACACGGTGACTAGATAACCCGCTTGGATCAGTGGTAGTGAACGCTGCCTCCGGTGCAAGGATTGCGGGTTCGATCCCCGCACAGTGCAAACATTTGTGTGCATGAACATGTCTGTTGGTATTGGCCTGGGTGTTTTCTATGTATTATTAGTATGTATTTACAAAAGAAAGGTATTTATTTGAAATTCCGCTGTTGTTTCAGATATCCGTACAACAAGTGCTTGACCTACAGTCAATTTGGGTAACTTTGGGTTTCCTATACAATTTAAAATGGTATCTAAAGGTCGATCCATTTGACGTAGATACCGTTTTAAATTGTATAGGAATTCCAAGGAATAAAATAAAAAATCTTTAAACCAGTTTTATTCAAAGTTACAAGGTAATTCAAAGATACCCAAATTGACTGTACCTATTTTGGAGTCAGATCAATGTGTGTGACGTTGCGAAATATTTTTATAAATATATTTCACAACGTCACTTTGTAAATACAAGGTGGTAGTAAAAGAGTGTCTTATTGATAAATATGGTATAACTTTTGTCTCACTAAATCATCATCATCATCATCATTTCAGCCAATAGACGCCCACTTCTGGACATAGGGCTCCCCCAATGTTCTCCACACAGATCGGTCCTGAGCCGCCCGCCTACAATGGATTCCCGCGATCTTCACCAGATCGTCGGTCCACTTTGTGGGGGGCCTGCCACGGCTGCGACTTCCTGAACGTGGCCTCTACTCGAGGACTTTCCGCCCCCAACGGCCGTCTGTTCTCCTCGCTATGTGCCCTGCCCATTGCCACTTGAGGCATGCAATCCTTTGAGCTATGTCTATGACCTTAGTTCTCCTGCGGATCTCATCATTTCTGATACGATCACGCAGGGAGACTCTGAGCATAGCCCTCTTCATTGCTCTCTGGGTGACTTTGACCTGCCTTAACCGCACATTGTAAGCGGCCACGTTTCGGTTCCGTATGTCATCACTGAAGACTTTCGTCTTGAGATACTGCGGTAGATGGGCCGCAAATATGCTGCTAAGCTTCCCGAACGCTGCCTAGACGAGTTGGATTCGTCGTTTAAGTAGGGTCTAGTGGAAGTAAAAACAGGGAGCTGGAAAACCAGATTGGCAAGACTAAAGCGCATCGAGTTCGCTGGCTCGGCCTCCTCTAGTGAATGGGAGAAGATCGTGCAGTAAAGAAAGCGTAACTGGGACGTCCTAATGGGCGAAGGCCCGTGGGGCTTCCAAGATACCGCTGGAAAGATGAAGCTCTTATTATCGGAGGCCAAGACTCACTATGGGTCGCTGCGCCAACCTAGTTAGTTAGTTAAGTAGGGTCTACAAGTGGACAAGACGAATGCCCACGATGCCTGACTCATCAGACTGCTGAGCATAAGCCGCCCTCAATGTTCGCCATTTTACCATGTATTCAGATGATGCATCCAGTCATCTGTGCATGCAGTATTCTAGTCTATACCACAGTAGATAAATACGCTAAAGCAGTATCGACACTCCGCCATTTTGGACAAAGAGTTACCTACCGTATAGGGTTGTCCTCTTATTTTTGTAAAATATTATTATTACCTTGGGACTCCTGGTTAAATACTTCCACCCCAAAACACTGAGTACTCTATGGTATAACGTAATGCGATAGTTACCATAAAATTCGTAGCGGTAATATAAACAAACGATTTATTCTCGGATAAAATATTGGTCGAAATGGACCTAAATTACCAAAGGTTTCGTCTTTATTAGTCATAGTAATGAAAACATATCTATTAGTACATATACAGACAAAGTAAGTAAAAAAGTACGAAATGTCCTTCGCGATAAATTACAAATCCAAATATTGGCGTCAACCAATATTTATAAACCTTCTACTTTGAACTGTAAGTGAGTGCAGTAAGGTTCAAGGTGGTATTCCTAGTTATTGCTTAACTGTACACATACGAATACGAATCAAGGCAAACTTGTCAACTTGGGAGTTTAAAGAGCTAATTAACAAGCGCCCATTATGGTTTTTAAAGATTTTATCCTGTTATACTTACATATATTTTGAATTTAAATTAACGGAACGTTTAGCTTTAGGTAGTTAACATAAACATGGACATTTATTTATTTGCCTAAATAGACACTGATACACGGTGACTAGATAACCCGCTTGGATCAGTGGTAGTGAACGCTGCCTCCGGTGCAAGGATTGCGGGTTCGATCCCCGCACAGTGCAAACATTTGTGTGCATGAACATGTCTGTTGGTATTGGCCTGGGTGTTTTCTATGTATTATTAGTATGTATTTACAAAAGAAAGGTATTTATTTGAAATTCCGCTGTTGTTTCAGATATCCGTACAACAAGTGCTTGACCTACAGTCAATTTGGGTAACTTTGGGTTTCCTATACAATTTAAAATGGTATCTAAAGGTCGATCCATTTGACGTAGATACCGTTTTAAATTGTATAGGAATTCCAAGGAATAAAATAAAAAATCTTTAAACCAGTTTTATTCAAAGTTACAAGGTAATTCAAAGATACCCAAATTGACTGTACCTATTTTGGAGTCAGATCAATGTGTGTGACGTTGCGAAATATTTTTATAAATATATTTCACAACGTCACTTTGTAAATACAAGGTGGTAGTAAAAGAGTGTCTTATTGATAAATATGGTATAACTTTTGTCTCACTAAATCATCATCATCATCATCATTTCAGCCAATAGACGTCCACTTCTGGACATAGGCCTCCCCCAATGTTCTCCACACAGATCGGTCCTGAGCCGCCCGCCTACAATGGATTCCCGCGATCTTCACCAGATCGTCGGTCCACTTTGTGGGGGGCCTGCCACGGCTGCGACTTCCTGAACGTGGCCTCTACTCGAGGACTTTCCGCCCCAATGGCCGTCTGTTCTCCTCGCTATGTGCCCTGCCCATTGCCACTTGAGGCATGCAATCCTTTGGGCTATGTCTGTAACCTTAGTTCTCCTGCGGATCTCATCATTTCTGATACGATCACGCAGGGAGACTCCGAGCATAGCCCTCTCCATTGCTCTCTGGGTGACTTTGAGCCCCCCACTAAATAATATCAGTATATTACCTACTTATAGGCACGTTTCAAATTCGCAAAAAAAGAACTATTAAGTACGGTACCTAGGTACCTAGTAGGTTCTTAGTTTTAAGGGTTCCAAAATCAGGAGGAAAAAATGGAGACCTTATGAAATAACTTTTTCGTCCGTCAAGAAAACCCTTTATTTTAGGAACGCGTAGATAAAGGTATAGAGTCACGTAGATAAAGGGATCAAGTTGAACCGTATACTTACCAAGGTTTACGTTCTCTTGTTCTAAAACAAATTATACCTACTCAACTTTTGAGTTTATTTAAAAAGATAAGGCTGTCTCACCTAAAAACGCATGTTTCGACACTCCCAAGGGAATTTAAACCTGCAGGGTTCTTCCAGTGGACCTTTGGTGGACCAGTGGAAATTTTACAAGTAACAACCTACTTAAAGTAAAGTATCAGCCTATATACCTACTGTCTCACTGCAGGGCAAAGGTCTCCATCATAGAATTCAAATCATCGCTACATCAATGGGGTTAGGCTTAATCACCACGCTTGCCTAATGCGGATTGGTGACCACAAACCCGAGCTATATGTTCGAAAAATTCGAAACATACCTTTACTCGACCCGAGAAATCGAACCCCGGACCCCGAAATCACGGCCCGGTACTTAAACCACTAGACCAACGGGCGTTCTTACCTACTTACCTACTATAAAAGTCTTTCGTTTATAATAAAAACATATTTCCTAATAAAACACATCTTATTTCAGCCGAAGCAGACTCAAGCCATGCATTGAAGTTTCCAGGACCAACCAATTCCCCCAGGAATAGATTTGTACCAGAAATCCCCGATGAATGCCAGGAAATGGGGCTTTGCGCAAAAGTTCCTAATTATCCCCAAGATCACGTGGACCAAATCCTGGCAAAGGTAATATTATTTTATTTCGTAATTTTGTAAAGGTTCCTAAGCGGCAGTTTCGCCAACGTTCATTGTAGCAATCCCAGTACAAACTATTGTAACCGATATTTATTTACACTCATACCTACCTTTTTTTATTTCAGCACGGCAACTTGACAATATTCAACATGGACCTACTCACACCAGACATCGTCCACCGGAGAGGACCAGAGCCGCAGGTTGAGGAGCTCTGTCTATACACAGAGAGTGTATGTTCTGTCGTTTTCTTATTTAATTAATCCATCAGCCAATCGTCGTCCACTGATCATACCCTCTGTATGTGTTCTGAACCGCGCCCACCAGCATTACCTATGTATTTACTCTTTTACAGGTAATATACCCTGAAGCCGCAAGAAATGTAGACGGCGAATGGGTTTTTATTGTCAACAAGAAACAATTCCACGTCCAGGGATTTAAAACAGAAGTCTGCAAGTACGTGAAGTATCCCTAGATTTAGTTTAATTTAACTTCTTTACTTTCTTTACTTTTAGTCACATGAAAGACTTTCATAACCAATGTAAGTACAACCTGTGCGGATAAAGAATGGGATCAGAAATGGCGGTGCATCTATTCACTTCTCGCTCGCACACTATTTGCGACCCCACGAGTGCGAGTATAGACGCAAATAGTGTGCGAGCGAGAAGTGAATAGATGCGCCGCCATTTCTGATCCCATTCTTTATCCGCACAGGTTGTACTTGCATATCGCGACCTTTTCTTGTACAGTCGCGTGCACCAATAAGTACACAACGTCATTCAAATATTATGAATGTTATTGTGCCGCCTTAAGAGTCGAGATGTTTACATTTCATTGCAGGCGACTGTACTCATGAGCCTTTCCAACACGTTACTTTAATCCCACACGCGGTCCCTCTCCGGTCTAGCCACACTGGTTTCTCCCTCAGAATATGAGCATGAGAGCAGAATATGAGCATGATGAGAGCAGGTCCCTACGAGTGAGTTAATTTCACTCAAGATTAGCATTTTGACGTTTCTATCTCAAGAAGCCGCATGCGCCCAACGCAAAGGGGGTAGACTCAAGCCGCGTTTCCCGTTTCGCGGTACGTCTAATGTCTCTGAATATTTTTCTGTGAAGGTACAAAATGTATTATTACGCTACGGCAAACTGGAAGTAATTTAGCAAGCTGGCAATAGGCTCGAGCGCTCACTCCTCGCCTTCAATAGAGGATAAGTGCCAATGTAAATAAATCAATTGAGCCTGGATGCTAGGGTAAAGTAGGTACGCCATTGCCTTACTACTCTTTTTAGGCTAGTGATGGTCTTTGACACTACCACCAATGACCGCCGGCGTCAACGTCGCCAACCTCTCTGTTTCTAATCATAGCGTTTAGCGTGTAATTCTTGGATGCGGCCAAAGCTGTCACTTTGAAGCCCAAGGCTTGCTGAAACCATAATTTGGAGAGTCTGGTACCTAACTACAAAGAAACTAGTGCTGTTTAACCATCGCGACCCCTTAACAGGGGAACCAGGGCAACTAAATCATGGTTACACGTTTCAGAAACTATCACGAAATGGGCAGGTTTCCTCACGATGTTTCCTCTCACCACACCGTGCTAATTGTAGAAATACGTACCTACAAGCAGACGTATCACCTGATGGTAAGCGATTACCGCCGCCCATGGACACCTGGCACGTCAAAGGAATCAGAGGAGCGCTGCCGGCATTTTTAAAAGGGATTACGCTCTTTTCTTGAAGGTTTTCTGGTCGTATCGGCCCGGAAACACCGCAGGCCGATAGTCCACTCCATAGTTTTGTCGCACGGGTTAGAAAGTTTCTTGAGAAACGCAGAGTTGAAGACGGCCAACCATCAAGATTTGGAAGCCAAGAAGATTTGGAGAATTCGAACCACAACCACTGGAATGACGTTATTATCCTGACCTACCAATTACAACCAATCCAGTACCGAAACAAGATCCTGAAAATTCTAATAGAACAAGTCAACCACAATTACGTTTTGATTCATCATCATCATCATCATCAGCCCATTTAAGTCCCCACTGCTGGGGCACGGGCCTCCCTCAATCAAATAAGGGGTAATTGCCATACTCACCACGCTTGGCAGACGGGTTGGCGAGGGTTTTGATATAAATGCAGAGTTTTCCTTCTCTGGGTGCTGATGATCATGCCAGTAGCTTTACCTTAGACGCCTTTTACGACACCTCGGTAACAGTGAGGGTGGCCTATTCCACTCTGCCGGGGACCACACGACGTTTTGATTAATTCCAAGAAAACTTACTTTTTCCGTAAGTTTCCTCTTAAGGTGACGGGTAGGGCACACTAGCGACGCCATTCAATTTTAATTTTTTGCTACTAAATCGGATCTATTTTAAACAATTTCGGGATTACAACCTCTCGGCAAACACCTATACTTACTATTTATTTAATACTTATAGTTAACTGTTTAGTCTGCTTTTGCACTCGAATTTTGGATTACCGCCAAAAGTGGCCGCTTTTGGCGTGAATCAACTATTCGCGTACAAAAACGGACCCAAAATTTGTGCATTGTTATTTAATAAATAGTATAAGTGTTTGCCGAGAGGGAAACCTGGAATGGTAGCTAAAAATTAAAATCGATTGCCGTCGCTAGTGAGCCCTACCCGTCACCTTAAGAAGGGGGTTGTTATAGACAGTATATGTATGGCAGGGGGCTGGCTCTGTGCTTATATGTCAAGGTAGTGTTTGGTTGGAGAAAGTTTGCTCCGTTGTCTGACTCCGTACTCTGATCAAACCACTCGTGCCACAATTAAACAGCGAAAGTCAATTTAAATTCTTTTTTTTTAAAACGCTAACTCGAAGTCCCGTGTAACAAATCGCCAACCGTCCCTCTGCACTTTCTCTGAATCTCTGACTCGCAGCAGACAACAGTCGCCGTTAATCGGTAGGCACCACTAAGTTTACCTCTCCCCAGGGGCGTCTTTACATTTATAGTACAGGGGGTTCGTTGCACCCGGGCGCCGGGTGTTAGGGGGCGACGAGAGCCGCTCGCGATCAGAGCCTCCACTGTGTGCCTTCGGGGTGATACCCTATATGAAATACCCTGTATAAAAGTGGTGGATGCATACGCGTAGCTTACTGCGTGTTTTAAGCACCAAACTATTCCATTCTGTTCGCGCATTTTGAAACAAGAGGTCGCCAAATGTGCTGGTGCAATCAATGCACCAGGCTCTACATGGGCAAGAGCTGTCTCTGCCTCTCCCTGAAGATCAGCTGAACCCCTATCTCTTTTGTGTGTTAATGAATGTGCTATATAATATGCATCACGTTTCAGACAACCGAACAAGCCTTGCGAAAAGATAGCAATCATCTCGAAGAGGTACACCCATAGCTGCGGGCAGAAATACACGAAGAGGACCATGTGGTCGTTGGACCAGGCTTCAGGAAACATGGTCATGCAGGTTATTAATACGCCCTCGTGCTGCACCTGCTTTGTCACGCCTAAAAACATATTGTAAAAAGCCACTTAGAGACTAAAGTGAGTATATATGACTAGTATTAAATCATAACAACCAATCATCATCTTCATCATTTCAACCAATAGACGTCGAATGCTGGACGGCCTCCCCCAAAGTTCTCCACACAGATCGGTCCAGTGCCGCCCGCTATGGTCGCCAATGTCGGTCCACCTTGTGGGGGGCCTGCTACGGCTACGAGTTCCTGGTCTACGTAGCCTCCACTCGGGGATCTTTCCGCCCCGACGGCCGCCTGTTCTAACAACCAATATTGGATTGTAAATTAGCCATCCAATTTGATTTAGAGCGTTCATTAAACGCCGGCATTCAATCAAATGGCTGAAAAACAATTAGCCATCGTCGTTGGCCGCAAAGTTTAACCAGATCAGATGCCTGAACGTTTGTCGCCACCATCATCCAATTAAATGCCTAAGCCGATAGTTGTTTGAAATAAAATCACTCGAAAAACTTTTCGTAACAACTTGCAGACGACGTAGGTACTTACTATTATTAGGCACTTAAATATTAAAGTTTCTTTTGGCAATATTACACTTTTTATGCACACAAGAACTATATAATTGAACCATAACATTCACAGCTGTTCTCGCTGCTGAAGCCATATTATTTTTATGATTACTAGCGTGCACCTCTATTATAAGGGCTTGGCATTAAAACGATAAAAAAAGTATTTATGAGTACCTACTCGTACCTATATTAACTATAATGATTATATTTTTACTTTCCAGTTAGAGACAACATGCTCATTGCTCACCAATAAAATCAGAAGACGGATGGACTCATGACTGGATGTGAGAAAATGGAATACCTCATGGCAAATACCTACGTAAATTAAAGTTGAACTTTGTAACTTATTTATTATTTACTTATATGAGTCTTGCCTACTTATGTTACTGGTCGACACAACTTGCATAGACAGCCGTCAACAAATACAAGTATTGTCAAACTTCAATTATTCTTGGTTCCAATCACAAAGTAAGGAGAAGATATATGTTTAAAATATCAATTGAAACAATTTCATGGTATAAGCTGCTGATGACTTGTCCCAGTCTATCCTCACTCATTCCCACAGATCAATGAGTGAACAAGTTCATTCATAAAGCGAAAGTAACTTGTGGCTTTATTCATAAACGTTAATTAAATCTTTGTTAGCTCAAACGGTGTGATGAGCAGATTTGACGATTGAACCAAAATAAAATTCAAACAAAAATTACGAAAAAAAATTAAAACTGCTTTATAACACCGTTTTAGTTAAGAAAGGTTTAACAAAAATTTATTAATAAGACCCTTACCACCTTATTACATATCGTAATCTATAGTTATTACCGTACTAAAGCTCAGTTCATGTCATCCCGTTCCAACACGCAAGGTTTCAAGGGGCTAGCACGAGATTTGTTCCGGGACTATCCTTAGTTCGCGATTTGTAATAAGGAGGTGAATCGAATGTAGGTTTGTGACCGTAGAATATAGGAAACTGTACAAACCCTTAGGTTTGGTTGCGTACGGTCAGAATCAAAAGTAGCTAACTTTAGTACTATGTCAAAGTAACAGTTCTGCTTATTATAGGCAGTTTCCAAGGGGTTCGTAAAAAAAGTTACTTCGACTTGGTACTAAAGTGTTAAGCTCCTTTTAATGCTGACCGTACGTCGGCATAGGTACATACTAAAATAAACGCAAAGACTCGCGGCAGATGGTACAGTATTTTATACTTACATGAATTATGAATGAATTAAAATTAATAATTCGTGGATAATTAATGACACCGACTGCCATGATTCTATGGCCAGGGTACCTACGTTCCCTTTAAACATACTGATCATTTTGAACAACTTGAGCGATGATAACTTAATGGATAAAAACGCGCCTACCATACAGTGGGTTGTGCTTCGAATCCGAGCTTGCACCTCTGGAGCACATGATTACATATATAATTCATGTGTTTTCTGAATTTATTTCAACATTAGCTCAGCGGTGTCTAAATCCAACACATCGTGTCCAAATCGAATTGAACACTTAAGTTTCTGTAATGCCTAGTTTTTTTTCTTAAGTTGTATTTTTTGTGCAATAAAGTATATCTATCAATCATGAGGAAACCTGCATATTTCGGATAGTTTCTGATTCGTTCAAAAATGATTTTGTAAGTCTGGTTCCCCTGTTAAATTGTTGGGAAGGTCAAACGGCAGTCGCTTCATTGTAATTATCAGATGTAAACTAACCTAATCTAAATAGTAACAGGTTCAGTAGAAATACTGATGTGTGTTGTTAATTTTTTCGAGAAATGATAAGTAGGTATAACAAAGTAAATAAGTGTTATTAATTTTTAACCGATTCCAAAAAAAAGAGGTTCTCAATTCGACATGTATATATTTTTTAAGTTACTAATGCATTTATTTGCGTAAATTATCTAATATTTAAAAACTCAGCCCTCTTTGTCTGATAACGTGGCTGGTTACTCGTGTTCAGAGCCGTAAAGGGCGGTACAAAGCCCAGGCAAGACTCACGATAAATGATTTGACTTTTCATATATTTTTGGTCCAAATAGTGCCGACCAAAAAAAGTTTTTGCTATATTCTGTTAAGACTTATCCCCCTACTGTTCAAATGTCAAGATTAGACAAAATAAAAAAAAAGTTAATTCACTGAAAATGTACGAAGATGTTGAATTTTAAACTCAGAACCAAAATATTGACTCTAAAACCTAAGCCTACAACCTTAGTTCTATGATGTGCAGTGTAAGAGGCGCATCATGGAATTAACACATACATTACCTTTGTCAACTTTGTACCACCTGTGATGGCGAATAAATGAATTTGTATTTGTATCCATAGTTTTAAATACTCAGGGGGACAAGTCCTATAGAATACAGCAAACAATTTTATGGTCGAACTTGGAACAAAAAGAGTATGTCCTTTAAAGTAAGTA
This sequence comes from Marasmia exigua, assembly GCA_019059595.1. Lineage (NCBI taxonomy): Eukaryota > Metazoa > Arthropoda > Insecta > Lepidoptera > Crambidae > Marasmia > Marasmia exigua. Next base: position 17,639,105 of record CM032468.1, read on the forward strand.
ATGTTTTAATGTCCTAAATAGAGAGTGATATAATATAGGTACAACTTAAATTATGTCCATAACTTGTTACCCAACTAGAACCATGGTTGATACTTAATAACTATCTTCATAAGAAGGTATTTTTTTCAACGCATAAGAATTATTATTAAGTTTTATTAATAAGTTAATTTCTTAAGGCGTAGCCATCGTGGACAAAATGATCTAATTTTAAGACACGCTTTTAAGATTAAATGACAATAAATCATAGTTAATAAGTCTCTTTGTTTTTCATTTACCTACAGCAAATTCCCTATTCATTTAGGTAGCTTATTTGGCTGAGATCGCTACAATAGGTAGGTTTAATGTTTTACTTTTACTAAATTGTCAATAAAAGACGTTGTCAATAAAATTATACAGGTAATAAATTACCTGTATAATTTTATTGACAACGTCTTACTTACTTACTTACTACGTTGGCTCAGCGATCCAAAGTGGGTCTTGGCCTCCGACGTCAAAGTTCGCCATTTTTTGCGGTCCTGTGCCAACGTCTTAGATTAAATCTAAATAGCGGAAGATAGGTGACTCGTCTCAACCGCGTGGACTGCTTTAATTACAACCTGTGCGGATAAAGAATGGGATCAGAAATGGCGGCGCATCTATTCACTTCTCGCTCGTGTGATTTCTGATCACCATTTCTGATCCCATTCTTTATCCGCACGGGTTGTAGGTGCCCGGCGCCTTGCTTGCTACATTATAGTTATCTGTGGTCGCAAATTGGAGAGTCTGTCAAGAGTATAAAAAGTACTTTGTGGACAAGAGGTCGTGTGTGTGTGTGTGTGTCACATAAAATATTCTTTAATTGTTTTAAGTGGGATAAAGTTTACCAAAATGCCTTCGTGTGCTTTTACGCGTTGTAAAAATTATTCAAAAAGAAATAACAAATCATGAGATCTCAAATCGCGAGTGAAATGTGATTTCATGAGATTTGTTATTACTTAAGTAAAAGAAAAGTTTTAATTTCTCATGATATTTCTAAATTCATTAATGTTTTGGTCACCATTTTGCGAGATAGAAATATACGATATATTCATGTGTGATGAGTTCAGTCGTCTTTATAGGACTTGACTCTGAAGCGTAGCTGGGCGAAGTACGCTTGACTCACTCACACGTATGTTAAAAAATAGGTTTGTCTCGGTCATCCAATATCGTACAACTTTAAACTAATGTGTCAAAGAGCTGTATGTGTGCATGTAGTTGTGCGGGCCCGTTTTCAGCGTGTCGTAACTTCCGCTATTTTGTTTTAATCTAAGGACAACGTTAAAAAATAAACAATAACCTTTATTTTATGCCTAGGATAAAGTCCCATGATATTATATCTCGTAAATATCTCGACGTAGGTAAAATAGGCGGTAGCTCCAAAAAATACTAGGCAAGTTATTAATTAAAGCAAGGCAAAATTATTTAGAATTCCCGCTAAAAAGTTTAGCAATATTTAAAACTTCCGCCATTTTCAAAATAAAGTTGACAAATAAACTATTTTAACTTTCTGTAAGCAGCAAAGAGTGCGCGCCAGTAAATAAATCGCGATTAACATTGAGCTTTATGCCCATAATAGCATGAGGAACATGAGGTATCTAAAATAAAATGGGTTTGGTATGTTTTAGGCCCACCACATGTGACCGCAATTTCGATTTTTTTCTTAAAATTTGCGGCCAAGGATAAAACCATAGAGAAAGGTAATAATACTTGGATAAATCAATATTAAAGCAATATTTTGAGTCCATATGAGTCAGACGGGGACGGGGATAATCGGAAGTACCCTCATCATCAGCCTATCGCAGTCCACTGCTGGACGTAGGCCTCTCCAATTGTTCGCCACTGTGATCTATCCATGGCTTCTCGCATCCAGCTCTTGCCAGCCATCCTGCGCAGATCGTCCTCCCACCTAGCCAGAGGGCGCCCTACATTACGTTTGCCAAGACGCGGTCTCCACTCCAGAACTCGTTTACCCCATCGGTTGTCGGTTCTGCGGCTAATATGGCCAGCCCACTGCCACTTAAGCTTGCTAATCCGGTGAGCAATGTCGATAACTTTGGTTCTCTGCCGGATCACCTCATTTCGGATTCGATCTCGGAGAGAGACGCCGAGCATTGCTCGTTCCATAGCCCGCTGAGCGACCTTTAACTTGTGGACCAGCCGTACCGTAAGTGTCCACGTTTCGGCTCCGTATGTCATGACGGGTAGGACGCACTGATTGAAGACTTTCGTCTTTAGACTACGGATGAACTTGGACAAAACCAAGGTCATGTTCAATGAACATGTTCTACCGGAACCGATTGCAATTCACGGTGCCGTCCTCGAAGTTGTTCAAAAATACGTATACCTCGGGCAGACTTTGCAATTGGGTAAAAACAACCTCGAGGATGAGGTGAATAGGAGAATCCAGTTAGGTTGGGCAGCATTTGGAAAACTACGTCGTGTCTTCGTATCGGAAGTACCCTATCCCGGAGAAATACACATCGAAGTTCAAATGAATGGCTTCAGAGTTGGCATTACCATTTTGTAAAGTTGTATGGAAAACTTTCAATTTGTCGTTCTTAGACAGCTTCCAAAAATTGACACCAGATGTTCTAGTGAGAATCTTTGCCTCGCCAATATACTCACAGCTGCTTCACCGTCGCGACGATGCACAGACAACGTGCGCTTGATGCCAACGTTAAGTTCTATGAAACGCTCATGGCTATCCCCTGGTTCACGTTTCAAATAAAAAGTCCGTAACACTTAGACAAGCGGTAAAATAACGAATCTGACATTGACACTTGACAGTGACATTTGATTGTTAAAATCAAAACAAATCGGTCGATCGAATCGGTACCTATTCGGTCGAATAGAATCAAATCACTAAGAAAAAATAGAATGTAGAAGTCGATTGCGATTGCCTTCGATGCGATTGATTCTGGAAGAAAATGCTGATGAATCTAAGGAAGAACTCTCTTTTTACATTATATTTGACTATTATTAGACCATATTTAGTAACTTCTCAAGCCAACATGAGTTCTTCTGGGAGCATTGATGCTGGTAAGTTGAAAGAAAGTAATCTTGTTTTTTGTTTTACGCAATTTGTTCCCTTACATTGCGTAGGGATCTAAAACAACTAAAAACTGAGTAATTGTTCTAACTACACTTATATGATTGATTCGTCTCGTTTTTTATTAAGATGACGGGTAGGGCACACTAGCGATGCCAATCCATTTTAATTTTTAGCTACTAAACCGATCTATTTAAACAATTTCCGGGTAACAATCTTTGTAACCCAGAATGTGAACTATAAGTATTAAATAAATAGTATAGGTGTTTGCCGAGAGATTGTAAGCCCGAAATTGTTTAAAATATTTCCGGTTTAGTAGCTAAAAATTAAAATCGATTGGCTTCGCTAGTGTGCCCTACCTGTCACCTTAAGTAAGTATCGTTATCATATTGATTGTAATATTTGTAATAAATCAAACACCATAATATATTAATACAGTTTCTATTATGTACTTCCATAGGTAAATAATAGTATTAAATCTAGATGTACTTACTTGTAAACTGTATATCTTTCAGACAAATATTCCGTGGCCTATGTGACAGTCCCCAATAAAGAAGTTGGTAAAGCCATCGGTTTTGGCCTGGTGAAGGAAAAGCTGGCTGCTTGTGTGAACATCATTCCTTCTGTCACCTCGATCTATGAGTGGGAGAATGAAATCAATGAAGATGAAGAGGTATAGTATTTAGCTTCATTATTTTCTATGGAAATATGAGTCATTCCCCGGTTCCCGGGGTTCGATCCCCGTACAGTACAAACATTTATTTGCATGAGCATGTTTGTTTGTATTGGTCTGGGTGTTTCCTATGTATTATAAGTATGTATTTACAAAAGAAAAGTATTATATGTATATATTTGTAATCCCACTGTTGGTTCTGATATCCGTAACACAGGTGCTTGAGCTACCTATCTCAGAGTTAGATCAATGTATGTAATGTTGGGAAATATTTATAGGGTAATTCCGGGGGAGATGGCCCTAGTAACTTGAAGGCTCTAGTGTGAAGGAATTATGATGAATAAAACAATAATTAATAAAGAAAATTAAACTTTACTTATTATAATTATTGAAAATCAACAATAAGTCACTTTGAATATTGTAAAAACACGTAATATTAAACTTTAAAATAAATCTAGGATTGGCCATCTCTCCCAGAGTGTCCGGGAGTGACGGCCATAGAGGCTGGGGGAAGATGACCGGTACTCTTTTTGCCTTTCGTTTGCCCTTGAGATCCATGGACTTCTTTTTTTTCTTACAACGGCACTCTTATGACACATGTGCTCAAACTCGGTACAATTTTCATGCACCCAGAACATCCAAATATAACATTGAATCAAATCTTCCCTTAGTTAGTGTCAGTCTTAATTTTGTTTTTGGTAACGAAGGTTGATGACGGCTTCCATTCGTATTGGTTAGGCATCAGTAGAAAATTAAGTAGATGAAACGTAAATCCAAATTTAGACATAAAATTGTATAGCCATCCATCCAATCAATACTATGGCCATTTCTCTCGATTTTCCGGATGAGGTAGCTAGCTTACGTAAACACCACAACTCCTAAAATTTAAAGGTAATTTTGAGGATAGAACATTGAGAATATTTGTATTTCAACAGGAAACCACGAAATCAGACATAACTTTCAAAACCTTTTTGTGAGCACTTAATATATGAACCCCTTACCTTAAGTCGAATGTGTCATTGAAAAATAAAGTGAAATTACTCAACTTTCTATTATTTTTTCGAACAAAAATTCACCGACACTTGTTGGCCACAGTCACCTGAACCAAACTAAATTGTAAGTAGTGTCACTTGGGAATTATTTGGTGTTTTTTTTTCGATTGGTCATCTCCCCCGTACGGCCATCTCCCCCGGAATTACCCTATTATATTTTATATTCCAGTTATTTTGATCCCTCTATTTGAGGGTTACCAAGGTCAGACAATCTAATGTCAGATTTGGTAAATCTGATAGTAACAATGATGGAACTGTCTTTCATTGTGATTATCAGAGTTACCAAACCTTGTGTTATGGTCAAAGGATCCCCTGGGCTCTAGATTTTTTTAAATCTATGTGCGTATTTATACCATTCACTTGGCTGTGAAGGAAAACATCATGAGGAAAGCTGCACGTCTTGCAAAGTTTCTCACAAATTGTAGGTACCTACAATATTTAAGGTAATGATTCTGAATGTGTAACTGAGATCTAGTTCCTCTGTTTAAGGGTTGCGATGGTCAGATTGCAGTCGCTTCATTATAATTACCAGATTTCCGAATCCTGAGGCCTTAGCGTGATGATGTCCCATAAAAAACTAGAATATACCTGTCGCATTTAAGCAAAGCCGAAACACAGCGCGTGTGTCGAGGAGAGGAGGCAAACTCCGATTCAGTCGTAACGTCCCGCTGGTGCTAGGCTCCAGTTTCATGGTCCAAGCGTAGGTACCCTGGGCTCCCAAGCGACAGCTTTGGATGCAACTGGGAATCACCTACTCGCTAAGATAGGAGGGGAACATATTTTTTAAACCAGCGTTTTTAATTCACATTCATTTATGTGGGCCAGTCTGGCAGTGCCAATGGAAGTGATGCCTTGACATCATGTCCGTTGTAATTGCAATGTGGGCTCTCTTCTCTTGCTTACCATCAGGCTGAGGAGAGCCAATATACTGTGTTACTATAAAATAAATGACCGATTTACTCGTCATTGGTGCAGGGTTACTCGGTCGAGTACCCCAAGTACCGGATAGTACTTGGCCCATCTCTACTAAATACGGAATGCAAGAGCTATTCATCTGTAACACATGTATTTTTTTAACATCATAATATGTTTTAATAAATAATAAATATTCATTACTACTATCCTGTGGTAAATCACAGCATGGAAGCTAGTCCCTTGGTTGATTGTGATATCCATGTGCTTAATTAAATGAACATGGGTTAGGTTGATGTATATACAATGTTTGTCTAATATTTATTTATATTTTTTGTTTCAGCTCCTACTTATGATCAAAACAAGGACTTCAGAAGTGGACAGGTTGACTGAATTTGTGCGGTCCAACCATCCGTACCAAGTCTGTGAGGTCATATCTCTCCCGATCAAGAACGGGAATCCGCCATATTTGAAGTGGATTGGCGAAAATGTACCCGAAAGTCAAACTAAGAATTAAGGCATCTGTTTAATAGATTTTAAGTCTACCTATATAAAAGTTTTAAAGTGACATTGACAGATTGATGTACGAAATTGCTAAGCCACAAAATAAACGGACTTAGAAGGTCGGCTACAGGTGACATTCAATTCGAAGAAGTTGTTGAACTATGTACTAGGCAGTAAATCGTATTGTCTCTCCCGCACAATGTACTTGTTGTCAAAAATCGTCACACTTAAACAAGTTCCGTATTAGCGCAAAATAAATATTTTACAACATCACATACATTGATTTGAACTCCGAGATAGGTAGCGCAAGCACCTGTGTTACGGATGTCCGAACCAACAGCGGAATTATAAATATATACATATAATACTTTTCTTTTGTAAATATATAGAAAACACTCAGACCAATACAAACATACAAGTTCATGGACACAAATGTTTGTACCATGCGGGGATGAACCTGTAACCCGCAACCCAGAGGCAGCGTTCACTACCACTGTTCCAAACGGGTCGTCCAAGATATTAGTTCAGCGCGTATAACATACATAAAAACATACTGCAATCTTACAAAATATTCACCTCCCGCCCTCCCTTATCATAAACCTGCGATCTTAAGGTGACAGTTGGGTACACTAGCGACTCCAATCGATTTTAATTTTTAGCTACTAAACCGGAACTATTTTAAACAATTTCGAGGTTACAATCTATCGGCAAACACTTATACTATTTATTAAATAACCATGCATAAATGTTGGGTCCGTTTTTGTACGCGAAAAATTGATTCACGCCAAAAACGGCCACTTTTGGCGGTAATCCAAAATTCGAGTACAAAAGCAGACCAAACAGTTATTTTAAGTATTAGATATATAATATAGGTGTTTGCAGAGAGGTTGTAACCCCGATATTGTTTAAAATAGATCCGGTTACGTAGCTACAAATTAAAATCGATTGGCGTCGCTAGTGTGCCCTACCCGTCACCTTAAGTTATGTTCCGGACTAAAGTTTATGCCAACCCATGGTGTTGTATTCATTTTTTGCATTTGTAAATACTGTAAAGTTTTCATTAAAATAAAATAAATGAGAATAATAATTTCTTGTTATTTTTGTTCATGTCAGGCGTGAAAAGGACATCCCCTTTTTGGTCTGAGCGCCGGCCAGATTTTTTTGCCTTATTCTGTAAGATTTGTTCCCCTGAGTAGTTATTACTGTGGCACCAAAGTCATTATCCTTGGTTTTATTTGAGTTCAAAAATCAACATCTTAATACAATTTCCGAGAATTATCTAACCAAAAAAATTACCAAATATTGGCATTTGGACATCAGTGGGACAAGTCCTAACCGAATAGAGTAAATTATTTTTTGGCCGGCACTTTCGTATTAGGACCAAAAATCAAAAATATTAGACCTATGAAACAGCCCGTTTCGTATAGCGATTTTCTTAGATGATGAATTCTGGATTAGTAGCATTAATAGTTAAATACTTATGGAAAGTATTTAACTATTAATGCTACTAATCCAGAATTCATCATCAGCCCATTTAAGTCCCCACTGCTGGGGCACGGGCCTTCCTCAATCACATGAGGGGTGATTGCCATACTCACCACGCTTGGCAGACGGGTTGGCGAGGGTTTTGATATAAATCCAGAATTAACTGTACTTTAATGGACAATATTTAGGAATGTGTAATGTAGTTTTTCAGAAAAAAATATTTTTTAATAAAAAGGTTATTATCCCTGATTACAACGTTAGTTCTGCCAAGTAAAATAAGAGTCATTTCCAAGATTTTTTTTGCATTACAAATACAATCATATCTGATCTCTATTTTTTTTTATATACATATATGAGAGGTGACAGACGAGCAGACGGATCACCTGATGGTAATCAATTCCGCCGCCCATGGACACCCGCAACACCTTTGGAGTCACAAGTGCGCTGCCAACCTTTTCCCCTTCCTCCCCATTGGGCCTCCGCTAACCTCACTCACACGGCGAAACAGCGCTGGCGCTTCCTCTCCCAGCCAGCCAGCGAAGTCGATTAGTCTATGATAATTGTTTGATTTCATTACAATCAAATGGCGGCACCACTTACAAAATTCAAATCCCAAACAAGTGCTCACTAAAAATACCAGCAATTCGAACCAAACGGTTCAAATTTACATTCATGTTGCGTACGGCTTAGAAGGAATGGAAGTCTCTGCAGGAAGTTGTGTTCCCTGAACGCTATGATCTGAATGTATCCAAGAAAGGAGTGAATAGGCTGATAACTAGACAGACATGATCCATCCGCGATCACATCATCACCTACCATCAGGTAAGATTGTTGAAAAAAAAACGGCTTCGCAGAAAACCGGCGTGAAGCAGCATTGTGCTGTGTTTCGCTACGTGAGTGAGGGTACCGGAGGTCCAATCCGGGGGAAAGGGGGATTTGAAGGTTAGCAGCGCAATTGTGACTCCACTGGTGTCGCGGGTGTGCGGCGGCAATCACTTACCATCAGGTGATCCGTCTGCTCGCCAACTATCACATTAAAAAAATCGGAGAGTCGGAGAAGGTAAGGGGGCGGCAAAATAGTCTTTTGCCCCGCGCGGCCGACATCCACGCTACGCCACTGAGTGGAACGACAATCCTGCGTCTATTTCCCAATGATAACTATTTTAAAGCGCGAGTGATTATGCTGCTTCTAGGCCTACCTTTTTTTTATTGTCGCTAAGGAATGCCACTGGCCCGTGTGCAATGGCCGACGTCGCCTTATGCATAGCAAGGCGAGCAAGAGGGTTATGTCGGGCTCTCTCTGGCGGGGGGCTGCTCATCGAGAAGCCGGCCAGAGACATAACTAACTAAATCCTAGCGGTTTTTCCTCATCGCCCTTCAAGGGAGAGGAGTCATGGGTTCAAGAAGGGCGAACCCTAGCACCATGACCCTCCCCAGGCGGTGCCCGCCTGCACGGCGGGCCAGGCGGTTCCTCCCCTGGCTAAGCCGGAAGAGGGGGTAGGGACGGCCGGGAAAACGGAGCCGTCCCTACTGGGCTGCGGAGGGAGCCCGTGCAATGCCAACGATGCCATTCGAAGCGCGCTAGCGAGAGGATCCGCCTCTCGTTCGTGCTCCGCCGCCTCCTTCTCTGTCATTACGTACTCGCAATAGTCAGCGAAGGCCTGTCAGGCCCCCTCGCTAGCATAGCTCTCACTATACTAGGGAAGGAGAAATCCGAACCGACCTTCGCGAACAGCGCATCACGCTGCGGAGACCACGACACACACTCCGCGAGGGTATTGTGTGCCGTGTCCTCGGCAGCGCCGCACGCATGACAGGAAGGCGTCTCCTCCCGTTTGATTAGGTGCAGGTAGCAACCGAAGCTACCGTGCCCGGGCATTACCTGCGCCATTCGGAAGGAGACGTTGCCGTGGTGACGCTGAAGCCACCGATCCAGGACCGCTGCCTACGGCCGTACGGGGCGGTGGTGAGATACTCGGACCACCACCTCAGGAGGCTCTTCTGAGCCCTCCTCCGTACGTCTTCCCTCTCGACGGTCAGAGGTGTTTCCCCCTCTGCCCTACTGACCACCATTTTCTTTTAAATAGTGGTCAGCATCACGGCTTCGAACTCCCATGGAGGGGTCTCAGCGAGCAAGCAGGCCGCGTCGAAGCCTACCGTACGGTAGGTTCGAGCGACCCGCTGCGCCATCACTCTCTGGAGGCCCCCGCAGGAGGGGAGTGTTGTCCCGTCCCGCTAGGGAGTCGGACCAGACTGGCGCGCCGTAGAGCCTACTAGGCTTGCCTTAGGAAGAAGACTACGATGGAACGATCTTAATCGTAGTCTTCTTCTCTACTCTAGGGCTCAGTGCTTCGTTATCAAATAGGATAATTATAATATAAAAACACGCGTGTAGCATCAAAAAATATATTAGTAGAATGACAGATTACGTAGATGAATTCTAACACCACGTAAGTCATTTTTGGCGGTTTTGTCATTTTGATGCCATACGCTAGAGAATCGATAGACATCATTTCGCCCAATCAGAATCAAGATACGACCAATAAAAACCTTTAAAATTACGAAAAAGTAACATCACGGAAGTCATAAAATTACCTACGCTTTGAGGTGACCACGTAAGTCACAATTATTTTATTAATTTGTTGGTGACTGTAATGACATTTTGATGCCATTCGTTAGAGACTTGGAAGACGGATCGTTTTTTTTCAATCATAATTCGGTTACATCTTAACCTTTTAAATGTTCAAAAAGTAACAGAACGGAAGTCAACAATTAAATTGTTGACTTCCGTTCTGTTACTAATGGAAATTGCACGTAAGTCTCCGTTCAATAATAAGTTGTTTGGCTTTCATGAAAAGTTGCTTAAAATGAGTTACGAGGTGTTAAAACTTCAACGACGAGAAGTAAAAAGTCATAAAAAAACAAACGATTAAAAAAGCAAATCACTACGATTTCGAAATATTGGCCAAAAAGTGCCAAGAGCAAACCCATCAAATTCTTGGTAATATTCGTAATTTACAACAATCCGATAATTTACGGATTTATGACTCTGATGATGGAACCAGGGACCCAGAGCGCAGCCGTCGCATTGAAGCGTGACCCACTCGCCACTGCGCCACACGTAGGTAGGTACGTAAACATAAAGAAAACCTCAAAGGACTTCCTAAGCGCAGTATAAAAAGGTATTTATTATAAAGGTTATAAGGTCAAAAACAGACCGTAAACATTAATAAGAAATAACAATCTTAATGCTAACCCGTCCTTGACTACCTACACATTCCTATGCATTAGAGCGCTATGTGTACTAAATATAGTATGATTATATTTATCCCTCCGTTTCCGATAAGCGCCATCTAAAGCATTTCCTTTCGTGACCTCAGGCTATAAGGCTAGATACCCTCGTTTGTTTTGCATTACGTAGCGCTGTCTATATAAATCCACGATTAGAATCCAAAAACTATTAAGCAATTACACATACAATAACGTACCGAAACTGAGATAAGAAGTGAAACAAAGCCCGACTTACGAACTAACCATTAGGTACTAATGGTTAGTTCGTTCGTAAGTCGGGCGAGAGTCGACGCAAGTTCTCGCACCCCGACCCGTCGGCCAATCGCAACGCTCGTAGACGCTACGAAACTCGTAGCTACGAGTTGACGCAGTCACTGGGCGGCGTAGCGCTCATCGCAGGCACATGAACAACACATTGACCTTTGTTCAAACGTCCGCAACTCCGCATTGTTTGAAAAAGGAATAAAATTGAATCGTTTGGTTTTGTGATGGCCGGAGCGAGGGTATCACGGGGGGGTTTCGGACGGTGACGCGGCTGGTGTTCGAGAAGAGAAGGGAGGAAGAGGGAAGCGCAGCATGAGCGTTTTCGGTCGGTAGTGGGTGAGCGGGCAGTGCAGCGCGAGTGCGCAGTCGCGGATCGATAGCGCGCGCGGCATCGACCGCGCGGGGCGGGGCGGCTCGCGGCGAGCCCAGTCGCGCGCGGGACGGCGTGCGAGCGCGCGCACCGCTACACGTGCATGGCGCGCTTGACTGGATGCCTCGCGCCCTCGGGGAATGGCTTCGTCCGAGGAAGAGGCGACTACCGCGTCGATCCCTGAAGATGACTGCCTCAGTGTCCGAAAATGGTGGTGCTTTCTCCTGTCGTCGATCTTCACGTTCCTCGCGGGGCTCCTCGTGGTGCTGGTATGGCGGGCGTGCGCGTTCGTCTGCTGCCGCAAGGAGCCGGAGCTCGCGCCGAACGACCCCAAGCAGAAGGAGCAGAAGGCGGCGCGGCAGGGCAAACAGGAGTTCGAAGGCACCTTCATGACCGAGGCCAAGGACTGGGCCGGCGAGCTCATCTCCGGTCAGACCACCACCGGACGAATACTGGTAAGTGCGCTCACATTTCTACAATCGCGTGTTTTTATAATGAATTCACGCGCATGATACGAATTTGACCTTTTTAAATATTTTGAAGGCTTTCAGCAGCTTAAAAACGTATTTAATTGATGTTAAAATTTAATCGGTTTTAAATATAATAATACAGGGCCATAAAGTTAACTGTCCTTTCCGTTGTTTATATCTTTGAAGGCAATAAGTAAATGAAGGGCCGTTACATTTTGTACTCGTCAGGGTTTTGTGTTCATGAACCAAATTTGAACCAAAAGTTGTACTTGCCCAAAAATTATAAAATGTGAATTTGTTCATATATTCTTCATGCGTTTAACAATGCGTCATACTACATAATTAGTTTATACGTAAATAATAATAATAATAATTCTCACAACATTTCAAGTTGACCTGATTCCGTACTAAGTAGCTTAAGCACTTGTGTTACAGATATCAGACAACAGAGGAACAGAAATATATACTTAAATACATATATTACACCCAGACACTGAACAAACACAAGTGTTCATCGCACGAATGTTTGTCCAGGGTGGGGATCGAACCCACGACCTTTGGCGTAAGAGGCAGGGTCACTACCAATTGCGCCATCCGGTCAGTCGAATAAAAACATAATTCAGCGATATAAAGAGCTTACTGCGTGGCTACTTAATGAAATTGCCACATTTAACGTCCACGAGCCCCGTGACGTCAACGTAAATGAACTGCCTTTCGTGATATTGGGACATCCAATTTTCTTCTGGAATGACGTCATACGTGTCAGCCAAACATCTTATAGCTTATGCTGCTATCAACCTTGTCATTTTGCGACCTTTCTTTAATTCCACGGTTTATTTTTATAGACATTCGTTATGCAGTCATTCTATGGTATTTTATGGACTACCCTCGCGAATGGGTTTCTACTTTTAAACGTTGGAGGTAATTGGCTTCTTTCTCAGTATTGGATCGACGGTTGGAATGATTAAGTGGGTCAGGTGAACTGTTAACTATAAAATGCATAATTGATTAGGATTCCTAGTGGAAGGAACTTGCCGCAGTAGGTACCTATTGACTTATATTCTTTCCTGTATAATTTATTGATAAGAAAACATAGAAAAAGTACATAGCTTCACAAAATTACTGAACTGAAATCTTAAGTAGTTACCTGTTTATTTTATAATCCTCTTTTCTGCAATCTGAGAAATTTTATTTATTTTATTTTACAAGTTTTTGGAAAACCTACAGCTAGATTTAGGGATACAGTCACAGAAAAAAAACATTGAGGGCCTATTACAAGTTTCCACTGATAATCACTTGGTTGTTTAATAGAAATGCAAGTGGGTAATGTTAAGAAAGAAAAAAAATGCTAAATTACAAACAAAACGAACAACGTATTTGCCACTCTTAGAAGAAGAAACATTGAAATTGATCAAGTCATCTGATATTATCAGGAAAAAAAGAAATTAAATAACATTTGAGAAAAAGTTATCATTCATTCGTTTCAATTTCGAAACTGAAAGTGTTGAACAAGTCAATGTCGACATTTACTTTTGCCAAATTATTAAATAGTTGACACGTTCTAATAGAAAATTCGTTCTCTCTATTCTTCGATTTGTTGAAATTCTTCTATATTTCTTTAAAAATAAAAATAGTTTGCGGAATAAAAGCGGTCCATAAAATTGAAAGAAAGATAAACATTTCTTATTATAGACAGCACAACTCAGGGAATACAGAAGTTCTAATCACAAATTAGCAGAAACAGAAAAATGCTGACTAAAATATTGTAGGCAGTGGCGGATTTACCAATAAACAAACGGCCGCACTCAGAGACGTCATTTAAGCTAATGTTTATTAACTTTAGTATCTTTAGTCTTTATGCCTATCAAAATAAGTGTCAATATTTTTTCTTAAGTAGTCAACTAAGTTAATCAACGACTCTGAGTGTGGCAGTAAGTAGGTTGGAGCCTAGGGCGGCAGATTTGAAAGATTTTTTTCCGGAAAAAAGTGTATTTATCATGGAAAGACGAGCATCAAAACATTACAATACTTTAATAACATAATTATTATTGTAAACTTTTCTAGGATATTGAATTGCAGAGGTCAGAGCGTCGGCAAATTATCAAAGAGTCTACAGGCGGCAAATACGTAACTTCGCCAATGATTGTGGGTAATCTTTGACACCAAGAAAATCATAAAACTGTAATACGCCTTATAAAAGGCAACTGTAGTGTACTTGAACCATGAAAACCATAAAAAACATTGTAATGTTTTACTATCAAGCTCTTTCACATAGTAATTTGCGAATTTTGACATTATTTTTATGTTCATAGTATACTGAAAAAATATTACCTAAGAATTATTTCTTTACCAAATTAGTGACTTACTAATAAAGGAATTACCTATGTCACATGAGAGTTGGGCCAGAAATGTTACTTTTCATAGTCGGATTTTTATCTTAAAAAAGATGACCAGGCTGTTCTTTATTATCTGTTCTACATCTGAAGCTTAAAAACATGCTTATTATCTCTCAAAGTAACTTTCTTGAAATTTACACACAAAATGTGTTTCCAAGAGGTCCTTTAGGGCCTTTATGACTTTTAGTTTAGTTTATATAATTATTCTACTCTCTCTCTCTCTCTCTCTCCCTCTCTCTCTCTCTCTCTCTCCCTCTCTCTCTCTCCCTCTCTCTCTCTCTCTCTCCCTCTCTCTGGGTCGCTCCCTCATGACTGAGGCTCGTGGTCATCAGTCGATATGGATGAGTTGCACCTTGCTTGTGGGATCTGCCTCCACCGGTGCCTATTCATTGCGTCTCTGGCAACCGAGCAAAATTTGTTTGAGGGTACTCCTCTCACTTGATCGATCATTGGTCCATCTGGTTGGGGATCGACTTCGGTAATAATTCTACTACCCTTATGTTATTAATTTACCGACCCATGTTCAAGGGTTTAGGAGATATCTCTTTGACGATGCATGCTTTTTTAGGTAATAAGTATTCAGCTACTTATAAAAAGGTTTTGGTATTTTTTATACTAATACAAATACCTCAACAAAAAATAACTACAACTATTTTACATTTAAAGAATAATTCAGTATTCCTAGTTGATGCCTATTATCGATTTTTAGTTTTCTTTCGAAACAGACAAGGTAAGTCAAATATGCGAACTATTGACAAACCGTCTTTTTTTTCATTTTAAAACTGCAATATTTTATCGTTATGTTCCTTGATGAAATATCTTTTTTATCAGCCATTATTACCACTTATCTTCGCTTCATTAATTATTCATTTACAAGATTCGTTTATGGAGCAGTAACTTCGAGTCAGACACTCAAACCTCCCTTTTATCAAAACTTTAGAATCGACTTGCTCTTGATACAAAAGCGTAAGAAAACTTGCAACAGAAAACAAGCCGGGTATTTTTTCATCATCATCAGCCCATTTAAGTCCCCACAGCTGGAGCACGGGCCTTCCTCAATCACATGAGGGGTAATTGCCATACTCACCACGCTTGGCAGACGGGTTGGCGAGGGTTTTGATATAAATGCAGAGTTTTTTCTTCTCTGGGTGCTGATGATCATGCCAGCAGCTTTACCTTAGTCGCCTTTTACGACACCTCGGTAAGAGTGAGGGTGGCCTATTCTACTCTGCCGGGGACCACACGGATTCTTCACGGGTTTTTTTTATTATGAACTAAAGATCTATCAAAACATGATTGCAGGTAAGTTACCTGCGTAAAAAATATTCTTATTGTTCTTTGAAAATAGTTTGAAAAATAAAACGGAAACTAGTGTCTACTGTCAATAGATTCCCGCGACCTTCACCAGATCGTCGGTCCACCTTGTGGGGGGCCTGCCACGGCTGCGACTTCCTGTACGTGGCCTCCACTCGAAGACCTTTCCGCCCCAACGGCCGTCTGTTCTCCTCGCGATGTACCCTATCCATTGCTACTTGAGGCATGCAATCCTTTGGACTATGTCTGTGACCTTAATTCTCCTGCAGATCTCATCATTTCTGTCACGATCACGTAAGGAGACTCCGAGCATAGCCCTCTCCATTGCTCTCTGGGTCACTGAGCCTCCTTAATCGGCACATTGTAAGCGACCACGTTTCGGTTCCGTATGTCATCACTGGCAACACACACGCATTGAAGACTTTCGACTCGAGACACTGCGGTAGATGGGCCGAAAATATGCTGCGTAGCTTGCCGAACGCTGCCCAGCCGAGTTGGATTCGTCGATCGACCTCTTTCTGGAAGTTGGACTTACCAAGTTTGACTTATATATATGTATATATATACTTATACTATATATACAAACGAAACATTATAAAAAAAGAGGAAAATAAAAAAAGTAGAGCTTGAAGTCGTCTTCAAAAGTTAAATATCGTTTCTGCAACTAAAATAGTAAACTAAAAATATGTTTATATTTTTTCATTTATTTTAAAATATTACAATAACAGTATTTAAATTAAGAGTGCCATAAAAACTATGGCGGTTTGTCCTTGACACGGTTACACATGAGTGTCGCTTATTTAAATAAATAAAAAAATAATATCATATTAGTAATAATAAAGTATGAATATAACATGACTTACTCCTAATACATTATTATCTAGACGACCGCGCGCTGTGAGTCGTTTGCGTAGGTACAGTGACGGACAGGTCAAGCTATACAAAACTGTCAAATTTTCTCAATCGATTTCGAACTCAATGTCCAACAATATAAGGTTTATAATCGAATGAAGAAATTTGACAGTTTTGTATAGCTTGATGTGTTCGCCACTGTACATACCTATGCCGACTATTACACTTATATATTAGATATGTATTACGAAACAGATTCCTGATTGAAATAGGTTGGGATTCCCAGCTCGTCCAAAATGATTTCATTTTCTTAAAACATCCACCCCTACAATATCATGATTGTTCCATTTTCCCTGCACATCGTACCATTTCCGGGATGAGTTTTATTCTACTTCGTACGCAAAAGATAATTTTATAATCTTTCTTTAGTTATTTCTCGTAATCCATTGTGAGTTTGTGGCATAGCCGTCGCTCTTTTATGCTCTTTAATTTACTGTTTCCTGTTTCCGTTTTTCCAGAAAAGCCGCCATTACTGGATTACTACGTTTTAATATTTAGATAAGGTATCTGTTTCTGTGTGTTTGTTCCTTGTACTTCTAGCTTATATATACAGGGTGTATCGGTAAACCTTTTCATCTGTTTAACTACCGAGAGGTCGTAATTTCGATTAAAAAATCTTTGTGTGTATTACTATCATTGGTACGGTGGTGAGGAAAAACATTATCG
This sequence comes from Marasmia exigua, assembly GCA_019059595.1. NCBI lineage: Eukaryota > Metazoa > Arthropoda > Insecta > Lepidoptera > Crambidae > Marasmia > Marasmia exigua. The sequence continues at coordinate 17,656,481 of CM032468.1, forward strand.
TGAGGAAACCTGCGCGTTTCTGATAGTTTCTAAAATGATTCCATGTAACCATGATTCAGTTGGTCTGGTTTTCCTGTTAAAGGGTTGAGAAAGTCGGACGGCAGTCGGTTCTTTGTAATTACCAGTACTCCTTAAATCCTGAATCATGGTCTAAGCGTACCCTGGGTTTCAGAGCGACAGCTTAGGATGAATCCTGGAATTACAAGCTAAGATGAGGGATATTTACAAAAGCATAAGAGCACTTATATAACGTGTGAAGATACTATACAGGAATATGAAATTCATGTATGCATGACACTGACAGCTGTCACTGACAGCTGTCATCCAGTGACATAATTTGTGCATTCACCGACGTACCTACATATAATTCTATGCCGACGTATATGGGTATTTTTTGACATCAAATAAATACAATTCGTTAAAGACAACCACAGTATTTTAGACAAAATTGTATTTTATACGAAAAAATATATTTCCAGTCCAGATGTGAAATCCGAAACACAATGCCTCTGCACACCTCACACCACAAGCTCCACCGCTAAACCAGTCAATCTATGTAACATCTGACGTTACAATCCCACTTCCAGACCCCAATCGAATCGACTTCCAACCCACCAAATACCAATCTAATCCTACCAAAACAACGCAACGAGATTACTGCCGCCCCGTCATCCAATACGGTCCAACTAGGCGCGCGGACGCCGAGCGCTGGCACGCGGCCGGCAATGGACCCTGACCTACTTACCGTATCGATGTACCCTCCCTCCCCGCTCAAGTACATCTCCCTTTCGTTACCATTGATTTCCTACGTGAATGATTACACGCCTCTGATTGGAACCTCCCTGCGATTTTAGAGCATAAACCTCAGCAACTAAGCCTATATTTGTGTGAATCAGTTCATAGTTCTCCTGTTAATGTACCAGAAATTTGAGGCACTTTGCTCTTAGCTTCGGTCATTGATCGATTTTGGCCAGTATTACCTATAACTTCTCTAGTATTTTGTATGTTTGTAGGAGTAAACTCTAGACTTAATTTCCGAAGAATACCAACTCATCCAATAATTGGCAGAGTCTCGTATTGTTGTTGGTACAACTATAATTGACTGCCATTGATGTTTTGATCGAGGAATGTTTGCAAATCTACTAATGCGTGAAATCATACCGAATCTACGACATCAAGCACAGGGCAATAGCTTTTTTCAGATCCCTAGTTTCTTGTGATATTCAACCAAATCACCTCAATATTGTTAAAATTGTGTGAATAATTTAAGAAGACTACAACATAATATATTTTGCATATGAAATTACCGCCGGACTGAAAGTCATTTTTGTCCATTACGCTGAAATTTGTGAGAGTTTTGTTTCGATTGCCGATTAGGTTAGTTAAATCATGCATTTGAATTAGACTTCCTTATAAGATTTCCTTCAATGGACAACCCATACTTAGTAAACCTATGTTTTAAACAATCAAGCCATACCTTTCCGGACATCCAAAATTCGAGGGCAATAGCAGACCAAAATGTTAACTGAAAGTATTAAATAACTAGTATACACCTGTTTGCCGAGTGACTCGAACCCCTAAATGTGCCCTACCCTTCACCTTAATGTACAATCCGACTAAAAGTATCTCAAGATTTGACAAAAATTACTTTTAGGACCTGGAGCTGTATACTTTTGTTGTCATTGTCCTTGAAAATACACCTTAGCGTGCTCAGATATTTTTGGTTTGAACGCTAAGATCATTTTGAAGCTGACTGTACCTATTTCATCAACTATTTGACTATTACGTCTATATTTGTAGTTAGGAGCTAAATTACTTGTGCACATTTTGCATCGTACACAAACTAGAAACCTTCACAAATTTGTTTGCATGAAAGTGGCGCCATTGGATGCTAAGCGAACCCTAATGACGGCACTTCAGAACTTCGCGACAGTCAGCCGTCGCGTGCGTCTCTTCACTTTTCTCTTCCTTTTCGAACTCAGTGAACGCTATTTACGGACATTTACTACCTGTCATCATCAGATAAACTGTTTCTGAACCATGTTTGCGAAAGGGCAAATTGTTTTAGTATTTTTTTGTTGCAACTTGCTCACCAATTTAAACTTTTTTGTTTTATTAATTGTTTGTTGCTACTATAGGCTCGACTGCTTTTTACTGCTAGAACTTATCTGTTAATTCTTTAAAATGATTGCCTAAATTATATTTAAAGGGAAAAGTGTACCAAGCAATTATATAGCCGCTAGAAGCAATAGAATATAGTGCAACCTGATTAATAAAAGAAGAAGTAAAAACTCTAAGACTTAATTCTACCAACCTAACTAGATTTCATCAAAATTACATAAACCTTATTTAAGTGTCAATGCCTAACCAAATTCGCTAATAACGCTTATTCATAAAATTAATGGATAGATTACATAGTTTAACTCAATGTGTCGGAGTAAAACTATGTTTATTGCTCTATTTTGTTGGTTTGCCGGTTTTAATGGCGAGTTAGTGCGACTAGGCGCCGGTCTTTGCCTACCCATTATTATTTATTACTCAATTATTAAGCGAAATATGTACGAGAGACTGCGTATGTTTCGCTAGAATTTTCCGATCTCACGAAAGCATTCAACATCGTCATCATCATAGTTATAATATCATTGCATATTAATCAACTTAAGTGTTTTCTGTATAATATTGAAATTTCATAGCTGCAGTTTATCTAATAAATTGAGATAAGTGTGATAAAAACTGTAACCCTGAAAATTTTTGACTTAACTTTAGAGTTTTACAAGGAACGATTCTTGGTCTTGGTTATAATAACAAACAAAATTCGTTTTCTAAAACAGATAGAAATGGAAGCAACGTTAAACTCAACGTCTTTAACCTTGATGAAGTGAAAAAATGTCTAGTCATAAAAGTTAATCATGAAGAAAATCACTACGTTATTAAAGCAATGGTAGGCCTTGTTCAGTGTAATTCATAAATCATTCAGTTGTTACGTAACGAAATGCAGTATGTAGTTCAAGTAATTGATACATTGGTAAACTAAGACTAAAATATTATGAGTTTTAAGCATCGGTTAGCTGCTAAATTGCATACCCATCATTGTTTTTTTTATGTGATAGGTGGCATGCAAGCTGACGGATCACCTGGTGGTAAGCGATTGCCGCCGCCCATGGACACCCGCAACACCAGTGGAGTCACAAGTGTGCTGCCAACCTTTAACATAATATCTTTATTGTGAATCACAGGTAGTAAATACAGGTGAAAGAATTATTATAAAGTAAGTTTCACTGTGTTCCGCCTTATAGGCATACAATACAATTGATTGATTAAAGAACATTATAGGCTATTATTATTAATTAAGCTTATTACATTATTATAAACTTATATTTCACTAGATTAGTCAGTAGTTATTATCAGATAAGTATTCCTGAATTGATTAGTAACTCTTCTGGACAAAGAACTCGTGGAATTTATTTTTAAATGTACTAAGGTCGTCAACATTTCGAATATCGTCTGGAATTTTATTAAAAATACGAATAGCGTTACAAAAAATACTTTGATTCATTAGTGTTGTTTTACTAGATATCATACGTAATTTGTTTCTGTGGTGATCTCGAGTCCTAAACTCAAACAAACTGTCATTTGCCTTGACAAAATCTGCAACCTCATAGATATATAAACATAGAACTGTCAATATTTTCAATTTTAAAAATTCATTGGGACCCATTCTGTTCTTGATTATAAGTGTAGTGTGTTATTTTAATAAGTGCGTGAAGCAGCACTGCGCTGTGTTTCGCTGCGTGAGTGAAGGTACCAGAGGCTCAATCCGGGGAAAGGGGGGTTTTAAGGTTAGCAGCGCACTTGTGACTCCACTGGTGCCGCGGGTGTTCATGGGCGGTGGCAATCGCTTACCATCAGGTGATCCGTCTGCTCGTCTGCCACCTATAACATAAAAAAATGTAATAAGTCCGCAACTTTTCGTTCGTGTAAAAAAATGGTGGAAATTGGTTTATATGCTTCACTATTATTATTCGTTTCCTGGCAGAGTAGAATAGGCCACCCTCACTCTTACCGAGGTGTCGTAAAAGGCGACTAAGGTAAAGCTGCTGGCATGATCATCAGCACCCAGAGAAGGAAAACTCTGCATTTATATCAAAACCCTCGCCAACCCGTCTGCCAAGCGTGGTGAGTATGGCAATTACCCCCTCATGTGATTGAGGGAGGCCCGTGCCCCAGCAGTGGGGACTTAAATGGGCTGATGATGATGATGATGAGTAGAGTCACAAGTGCACTGCCAACCCCATTCCCCCGGATTGAGTCTCCGGCACCCTCATTCACGCAGATCTTTATCTTATAAAATCCTAAGCACATAATCTATCGGACTTCCAGGTGAATCAAGCCTACAATCCCTAATAAAACTGGGTTCACTCATGTAAAGAGGTATATTCCCCGTAGGATTTAACCTATGACCTTTCAGTTTAGAAGACAATACTCTGAACCCTTTTAAACCCTTTGGTCCTTTTGTTAGGTTAGGTTACTAAATAGATAAGCAGTAACATGTTTGAGCTTCACCACCGTAAAGTCTATTTTTTTAACGAAATCGAGTTATGGTATTATAGTTCCATGGTGTGTATACACGTATCGCCTTCCCCAGGTGTATCGCGTGTTCGCTGCAAATCGACTGTCTTTCTGTGCGTCATGCTATAATTGTCTTTGTATGCGGTGTTCGTTAAAGACACGACTGGAAATTCTTTTTTTACGTTATTTGCCTGTTGGATATAATTTTCAATACATTTGGGAGTCGTCAAGTTGATAGATAGATACATTTTATTTTATTACACAAAGTTGAAGATAAAGGTATTGTTTAATCGAGCATGCTTGAACATGTTTTATTGTTCTACTCATATGTACGTACGTAAGTTAAATTAAGTTTGCGTGGATTCGCAACACACTAATCATCTTTTTCCTTGTGCTTAATTTTTTGGAGAATATTGTCCTTTGTACTTAAATAAGTACAAAGGACAAATTTTTCTTTTTTACTTTTCCAAATTAAACTTATTCTCTTATGTTTGTCTAGAGTTCGTGTGATTAACACTAACCTGTTTATAGGTACACAAGTTTAGCGTCTGGATGTAATATACCTACAACACTTTAGACGACAGACACGATCTGACTTAGCCAAATGACACACTTTTACAAATCTCTAATGTTCGCTCCGAATTTATCATTCGACTCAAATAAGTAGATCACCTCGCTCACTGATACAGATGAGCCGAATAATCCGAGTGAGCCAAATGATCCGATAGAGCTGAATGATACGAGTGAGCCAATTGATCCGAATGATCTGAGTGAGCCGAATGATTCGTGTGAGCCGAATGATCTGAATGAGCTAAATGACCCGATAGAGCTGAATGAAACGAATGAGCGAAATCAGAGCGAAAGAGTAAGTCGTGAGCTGTTCCGGGTGAATCGGTTACCGTCTTTCCATACATTACGCGGGGAAAGAGATAGGTATATTACATGAAACAGCAGGAGTGAATCGATTAATCATTCGTAACAAAATCAATTAATTACGGATCTATGTGCGAGTTGATGTTCCAAATGATTGAATTGAAGCGTTTCACTGTTCTGCATGTTTGCACTGATCCAGATGCAAATGTTACAATCTTTTGAAAAATATGTTTTTGCCAGGTCTACAATACTTTAACATACTTATACTTGTAGTAGTATTAACTCAACGTGTTGCTGTCTAGTACTTTCATTTTGGTAATTTTAGACGCCCTAAATCTGCCAAAGGCTACTTTCGACCTTGCTTCAAAATTTAACATCCGTGCCCCGCGACCATATTTGGAAATAGAACTGAAGACCTACATTCTAAAAGTCAGAGGGCATCTATACGTCCCGATATAGATAGGACGACTGGATTCAAGAATAGAAGTCAATAATTTAATGGGTCAATACTGAAGATTGGATGGCAAAGGTGAAATGTCACGTCATGTCATGTAGCTGAAAGTAATATTGAGGTATTGGGAATGAAGTTCAGCTTCAATAGCATTTGTTGTGTGCGTCATATTTTCTGTAAATTGGCGCCGTCCATAGACGGGTGTCTATAGGCGGCCGCGGTGGCAATACCAATGGAGTCACAAGCTCGCTGCCAATCTTTTTACCCAATTTCCTGCCGATTAAGCCTCTGTCCTCTTTAACTCGGTGAAGTATAGCGCAAGCGCTTCTTTATCCCTGTTTCCTGTGAAGCCGATCACTTCTTTAGAACCGGCCCATGGCTCATCCACTCGGTTATTAATTACCGGCTAAAATAGACTTGTCACACTTTTTTGGATTTTTAACTCGTTACAACATATTTTTCGTGTCACACAACTACCAGATTAGAGATACCCTCTTTATTTGAGGGTCTTCAGATTTATTGGGTAAAGGGTCAGGCAGGTCAGCTGTTTTATCTCAACGTTCTATTCGTGTAACCTAGTTTAAATTATAAAAGTGGTGTATGCGATAGCTCGCTCGTCTTCAGATATTTTCACCTTTTGTGCTTCTACTCAAGTTTACCTTAAATAGCAACGTAATTTTCTATTCAAAATGGCTTGTCAAAATTACTATACGTAGAGGAATACTTTTGTGGCTAAAAATATTGATAGGTATTCGGTAGAAGTATCACGAAAGTAATGTGTTGATTAGGTCTTGGCGGCATCTTATTTATTCATGACATTTATTGAATAGTAATTCCATTGTCTGTACCTTTGCCAAAATTAGTCAGTGACCTAGCTGGCTAGACATGTCTACGACATACATAGACCGCTGATAAAATGCTTTCTTTTTTATCGTGGCCTTTTAAATTCTTCAACTCGTTAGCAGTTCTGCTCTCGGCTATTCCCGGATGGTGTAAAATAAGTGGATATCCTACGTGTTAACTATATTTTTCCATCAGAATTTTCTTTGCCACACACTTATTTGCCACACCTGGTTATTAGTACTAATTATTTTGTTTTTCCTTTGTTTTGTTTTGTTTTTATTTTCTGTATCTATTTTGTTTTTCTTTTTGTTTGTTTGTTCTTTTGTAACTAATGTTGTACTCGTATGTAGTGTTGTGATGTCCAAAATAATATTTTTTTCTTTCTTTCTTTCTTTCTTCTTATAGGCTATAGGTACAGTTAGCATCAAAATGATCATAGCGTTCAAATCTACCAAAAATATGTAAACATTTGACAAAAGCAAGTGTATGTCATTAGGTATACACGGTCTTGTTCATCGAGAGCAAATGATAACAAATGAAAGTAGACCTTAAGGTATTGTGCTTTATCTAAGTGATTTTTGTCAAATACTATGATACTTATAGACCATTTTGATGCTGACTGCAGCACGTACTCCTATTTTCACAGCCGAAATAGCCAGCCATTCGTTGAATAGGTCTAGTTGATAAAATATACGGTACAGAGAATAGAAAGGTTCGTCACCTTAAGGTAAATTTTCGCTTGCAAGGCAAGAATCAGTTATACCAACATACCGTTTAAAAAATATCTGCCAACCTTCTTTAAATTTTCTTGACATAAAAAACAAAAAATATTGCTACAAGCAAATCTGAACTTTCTGATCTAACAGTTAAGCATAATTTTCTGTGCAACAGGTATTACTCTGACAAATTCACGAAAGGAAATAAGTGCTTATAGCATATCAAACGAATCAATTTGAAAACTGACGAACCTTTTCGTCCTTTGACTGTACTCTAGCTGCGACTAAATATTCCAGCTGACGTAGATATTATACTCTAATCTGCATTCTTTCTTGTATATTTATATAATACTATTATACCTTAAATACAATAGTAATTATAAAATCATTAGGCTCGTGGCCAAATGGGTCAACGATTTGTTTATCATACTACATAGTAGGTAGTGAAATTAAGTCTATTTATGGATGAGACAATGAGTCTAGATTTTAAGTTTTTTACACTTGGCAGGGTAACCAGGAAGCGACATGTTTGTGAAACGAAACAATTGTATCGCTTACCACAGCGCAGTCACTTTTTGTTGATGAAAGTTTCCAAATGTTACTGATATTCTACAACAAAAAGAAGATGAGTAGTTGAAGAATGTTACATAATGTTATCGTTTCATTCTGTTGCCCTATGAAAAGAAACTGCGGGTGGATGTACCGTTAAACACACGCATGCGATGTTGCATGAGTGAGGGTACCGGAGGCCCAATCCGCGGGAAAGGGGGTTTAAGGTTTATCAGCGCACTTGTGATTACCATTAGGTGATCCGTTTGCTCGTCTGCCACCAATCACATAAAAAATACGAAAATTATTTCTCAGATATTTCAGGTAATTTTGAACGTTAAGATCATTTCATCAGATGCTTACTGTATCAATGGTGCAGAATTTTATGCCAAGAAGATATTCTTCTTTCTCGACTTCTCTTTCCTTGTAAAGCTGGAACTAGTCCAGACTCCGAGGTTACAATATTTTTGCTATGATAATATACTCGATTTGGGCTGGTGCCTACATCATTGGAAAAATAATAATGGCTTTTTTTTAAAAGAGTCGTTACGAATTATATCAACCGAGTTTTGAGAGTTCGTCATTGTTTTTTGACAGATTAAAGTAATCCTATATATGTGGTTATCTGTACAACCTGTGCGGATAAAGAATGGAGATCAGAAATGGCGGCGCATCTATTCACTTCTCGCTCGCACACTATTTGCATCTATACTCGCCACTCGTGGGGTGCGAGTATAGACGCAAATAATGTGCGAGCGAGAAGTGAATAGATGCGCCGCCATTTCTGATCCCATTTATCCGCACAGGTAGTACATATAACAATGAAATTAATTCCTGCCACCAGTGAACGCAAAATCCGTTCACAGCCAGCCACCCATTTTATAACATTACTCCAAACTCAAATAAAAAGATCTACACATTAGAAAATAATAATTCAAAAACAGTTCCTATGCCATGCCCTACGGCTATAATTCCTACAGAAATTGACAAAGCCATCAATATCTGTAGGAATTTAGTTCCCCCATTTTTGGGCGAATTGCCCTATTGGGAACAAAAACGGCCGCAAATCAGTGCGGAGCAAACAAAGAACGCAACCCGGATGGCTATCACACATTCCGATGTGACGGGGCCTTTATTCGTTGGCAAATTGTTAAGGTACTGGGTAGGGCTGGTAGGGCTATATAAAATACATTTATGAAATGATGAAGGCAACACAATTGCATGGAATTGTTCTCCTTTTGTTAGGCTGGGCAGCATTTGGTAAACTTCGTCAAGTCTTCTCGTCACCCATCCCTCAAAGTCTTAAGTCGAAAGTCTTCGACCAGTGCGTCCTTCCGGTCATGACTTACGGTGCCGAGACGTGGACACTCACGGCTGGACTAGTCCACCGGTTCAAAGTCGCTCAAAGAGCTATGGAAAGGGATATGCTCGGAGTATCTCTGAAGGACCGCATCAGAAATGATGTAATCCGACAGAGAACCAGAGTCACCGACATAGCCCACCGAATTAACAAACTGAAGTGGCAGTGGGCTGGTCATATTAGCCGCAGAACTGACAGCCGTTGGAGCCGTAAAGTCCTTGAGTGGAGACCGCGACTCGGTAAGCGTAGTGTAGGACGCCCTGCGACAAGATGGGATGATGACATTCGAAGGCTGGCTGGTGTGGGCTGGATGAGAGTGACCGAAAATCGGGAGCAGTGGCGTGCATTAGGGGAGACCTATGTCCAGCAGTGGACGAGTGTGGGTTGCTGATGATGATGATGATGGTTCTCCTTTAATCATCATTAGAGCCAATAGACATAATTATACTGCTTGGCATAGGCATCCAATGATCTCCACACAGATCGGTCCTGCGCCGCCCGCATCCAATGGATTCCCGCGACGTCGTCCACCTTGTGGGGGGCCTGCCACGGCTGCGACTTCCTGTACGTGGCCTCCACTCGAGGACCATTCCGCCCCAACGGCCGTCTGTTTTCCTCGCTATGTGCCCTGTCCATTGCCACTTGAGGCATTCAATCCTTTGGGCTATGTCTGTGACTTAGTTCTCCTACGGATCTCATCATTGCTGAAACAATATATTATAAAAATATATCGAAATACAAGGTTCATAGCGTTATACAAGGTGCCTGTTGGAACGCTAACCGATAACACAATCATGCAAAAGTATTATTCAAATTCAAAATGCCTTAAAACATTGAACAATCTGGACATCTACTTTGACAGCACTACTACATATAGTCCATGCAGTAGCTGATGGTGAATTTGAGGTTTAAAACGTATGATGTATTATCCTACAAATAAAAATATTACTTAAGTTGTAAAAATCATTAACTTTTTGCGTTGTCATTATTCGAAAATAACAAGTAATAATCTTCCTCAATTAATATGAACAAGAACTTGAAATAATGATTACCGATGAAATTTGTAAAAAATATCTTATGAATTGCATAATGTGCTAATCAAAATATCAAAATCTTACCATCGAATCACGATTATTGACTCGTGCAAAATATGTCCGCATGGATTGCATTAGGGACCAAGAACTGGTAATTTTTCTTGGTGACGAAGTCGGTTCCGACACGTCAAGCGAGAGTTGTTATTTTTCAGATGAATTAGATGCATATTATTTAATTATTAGTGATATACTGCGTGTGTTATAGTTCAAATTCGTAGACAAAATGTTGATTAAGATTAAAAATCAAACAAATAAAAAGTCGATTAGATTTCTAAAGAAAATGTTCTCGATACTTAAAAATATCGGTTAGGTGTAAAAGGTTTTCTCACTTTTAATGTCAAAATAGAACTGTCCAACTCACCTTCAGCTAATGAATGGACTATAACTAAAAAAACTAGTTCAGTAGCGTCGACAATCACCATCGGGTGTATCATCTTCTGATGTGGCAGACACCACAAAAAAAATCAATGTCTGATTCCCCTGTCTTAGGCGTTGTCCTATTATAATAATAACTTAAAGCTAAATTCGTTCCTAACAGACTAATAAGATAATCTAAATGGAAGAATAATTATTATGCACATACCTACTTTTCTTGCAATTATCATTAGCTATCAAGACGACAGACAATACACAAAAAACGACCTTTACCAAACCAGTTTATATTCTGTTACATGTAGGCAACTTGTTAATAATTTCTTTATTTATTCTATACCAATAAGACCGCCTTATTGTACTGACATTTGTTGACCTACCTGTTTTTTGTTTCTGTGCAATAAATAATATCCATTCAATTTATAATGCACATCATAATGCTAATAACAAACGTATTTACACCCAAATAACACAGTGAATACAAACACGAAATTATTAATCTTTTACAATTCTAAAAGTTTTCGTTGGTGAAATATTTTGTAATGATATATTGATGAATTGATATCCTTTTCCTTTATCCTAGCACTGAGGAAAATCATATTAAAAATGTGGGTAGGTGATTAGTTTTAAGGGGTCAAATATGTAGTAAAAGAAGGTCAATCTGTGTAGGGACTTTTTCATCACCTTATAATTCGGAGAAAATAATAGGAGCCCAATTCTCGTGCTCGTGACATTTATTTTCATACGACATATATCACTAAAACATGTTTTTTTTGTATGGTTTTAGGTGATATCCGCCATGTTTTCGAAATATCACGAGCACCAGAATTGGGCTCTAGGTACTTAATAAATCTAAGGAAATAAAAGTCGTTAATTATTTTTTTCTAAAATGAACGAGTACCTAGATAGATTCCTTGGGCATAGTCGAAAAAGATGATATTAGAATATTTATTGATTGACGTTACATGGTGATGTCTCTGGTGAGAAAAGGATTAATTTTCAAAGTAAAGTATGCTGTTTGTTGGATTCGGCGGGTAAGGCTAAAACAAGCCGCGTGGGCTGATGCAATTTAAATTAGTGTTTAGTGATTTTTAGTGTACAAATTTGGTGTCTATTTGTGCAGTGAAGTGCCGCAAAGTAATAATACTAATAATAATTATAATAATCAAAATACTAAAAATAATCAGACGGTCTCAAAATATTGAGACGTTGCTGACTCGTAGAGAGCACAAAGACCAAATATTATTATTTAAAATCATTAATGGTTTAATTGATTCTCCCTTCCTTTTGAATCGATTAGCATTCAGATGTTCTAGACCAAGCGCACGGCATAAATTTACATTTTCGGTACCCTTTTGCAAGACAAGGTATAGAAAAAATAGCTTTATTATTAGATCATATAATAAATACAATAGAACTTACGGCGGCATCGACAAATTTCATGACAAAATGGCGCGTTTTCGTCGCCTTCTGAAGGAGCATTCATGTGTGCACACTTAATAATAAGTATAAAGTTTTCTTTTTTTTAACTGCTATTAAGAATTTGTCTTTTTGTTTAACTTTTAATTCCTGAAGTGTAAGTTTCTCATTCAACATTATTTGTATTACTTAGTAGTGGAAACTAATTATGCTAGTGAGTTACTTAAATTTAATAAGTCTAAATGTATTAGTATTTACGCTGTTTGTTTCCTCAATAAAGAAAAATAAAATAATAATCGTTGGATTGTATCGTTTTTAAAACTGCTATTATGTGTCGAGAGCGTTGTCTTGTGACAACTTACTTGGACCTAATAGAGTTGAAAAACCCGCAATTGCTTTTAGAGTGATATCCGCTGAATCCGTAGATCGATAAAACGTAAAACACTGACGTTTTATTGAGTGACTGTGACTTTGACTGACTTTGACGGTTGACTACCTACTTATTCTCAATAAATTAATTAAGACTTCCACAGTATAAAGAGAACTAATAGCACGACAAATCCCTTACCTAGAAAGTCCTAGTCCTAGAAATACGTAACCTATATGGCTTAGATTTAATCAAATAGAGGGTATATGGATTGGAAAAATCCAGAGGCTATATAATAATATCCTCCAACCGATTACGGTTATGGCGGCCAATCTCAAAGATCGGCCTCGTACGCAGGGTATGTTAAGTGCTCAAGTGTGTGCGCAAACACAAGCGCACTCTATATTCCCTTAGCCTCATAATCTGATGGGACACCAGTGTGACACGATCAGAGAGGGATCTGGCGCAGGACCAACGGTTTAACGTGCTTTCCGAGGCTCAGGGGTACAAGACCGCCAACTTAAAGACTCTCAGCCTGGAGTCTAGAAGTTGGCAGTCTTGTACCCCTGAGCCTAAGAAGCACTGAACACTAAGAATTTCTTACAGAAAACTTAGGTACCCGCGAATCGAACCCGGGACCTCTTGCGCCATCGAGGCAGTCAGAGGCTATATTCACCGTTATTTTTTATCGTTTACATCCCGAAAACCTCATTATAGGTATGAAGTCCATTTAGCATCATCATCAAAAAAATAAGCTAAAAAAATCAGCTATTCCATACAAAATAGAATGTCCACCCGGCAACAATGTATGAAACAGCTGATTTTTTTTTCGCTAATTTTGTTGATGTAACATGGTAAATGGACTTAATTCACGATACCTATTGTATATATACTAGGTATGTCCCAACAAGTGGTTTGCATATTCATTTTGCCCCGTCTAAAAATAGAAGTAAGTATGTTTGATTTCGATTTTCCTTTGCTAAACGGTTTTAAATGTGAAGTGAAATCGTTTCCCGTGTCTTAACCTTGGTTCTAAATTGCGGTCAAGATTAATTTTATCGGAAACTACGTACCTACCTTTTGTATATTAACACCTATGAAATTTGCGTTTCCTATGGACATTTTGAGTTGAGTCTTGGTGTTTGTGGTACCTAAGTTGTTTTTTATTTCCATAGTACATGTTTACCTTACCTTAGAAAATATAATAGGACAATATTGTCCTGGACCGAATTAGCAAACTGAAGTGGCAGTGGGCTGGTCATATTAGCCGCAGAACTGACAGCCGTTGGAGACGGAAAGTCCTTGAGTGGAGACCGCGACTCGGTAAGCGTAGTGTAGGACGCCCTGCGACAAGATGGGATGATGAAATTCGAAGGCTGGCTGGTGTGGGCTGGATGGGAGTGGCCGAAAATCGGGAGCAGTGGCGTGCATTAGGGGAGGCCTATGTCCAGCAGTGCCAATGTCCTGGTCCCAAACCAATGTTTTCCCCTCATACATATGTGACTTCGTCACGTTGTCTTAATTATTCACAATTTTATTTATTCACGCGGTAGTGTGGAAGCTCAACTGGCCGATGACCAGTACGTTGTCCGAGATATGCCTTCTTGGCGCCCCGATCTAATACCATCCATTTCGACGTGGCCGAACCATCGGAGTCTATAAGGCTTTGTCTCTCCTATTATGTTAAGAATAGGAGAGACAAAGCCTTATAGACTCCGCCGCGTGGTCCCCGGCAGGAGTAGAATAGGCCATCCTCACTCTTACCGAGGTGTCGTAAAAGGCGACTATGGTAAAGCTGCATGGCATGATCATCAGCACCCAGAGAAGGAAAACTCTGCATTTATATCAAAACCCTCGCCAACCCGTCTGCCAAGCGTGGTGAGTATGGCAATTACCCCTCATGTGATTGAGGGAGGCCCGTGCCCCAGTAATGGGGGACTTAAATGGGCTGACGATGATGATTATGTTAAGAATAAACTTCTGGTCACAGAACTGAAAAATCCTGCGTAAAATGTTTGGTTCTAAACAAGAAGCGGATGGCAGTTGGAGGATTCTAAAGAACAGTCGAAATTGAAGAACTGATGGCGGACCCTAACATAATGGCGGAACCGTAACTATAAAAAAATGTATCTTTAATAAAAGCCTAAGAGTGCATTGTTGAAGCGTTACTATGCTAACGAGGTGCTTGTTCCGAGTGGCGCTAAACGATCCGTGAAACGATATCGTCACGATATAATTGGCACTTCTACTCTGAACAAGCTTTTCGTAATGTCGCCAAAAACGTCTTTTACTGTGGAGTATTGGTCATCGAATCAGCGGAAAACGATTTATTTGGTTTTCCGTATAAGTATAGAAATAATTTTGTCTGAATTTTTAAGTGTGTACAAAAAAATTACGCGTTCTCATAAAAGCAGGCAACACGTCTGCCCTATTATGTGGCATATGCACAACGTTTGTAGGTCTAAGTTAATTATAAATTACTAACATAGGGTAAGACATTGTTACTAACACAAATAGACTAAGTTGTCTGAAATAAATAAATAACAATAATAATAATAATAAAACAAAAATTAAAACAGCCGACCATAATTTTTAAAATATATTTTTTGTAGGGGGTTTTTAAATTTATAATATTTTTTTTATTTTTCGTTTTTAAAGAGACTCTAATTTTTATTTTACTTAAGTACAAAATAGTTCCCTCTTTTAATAGGCACCCCTTTTAGGTATATATTATAATTTATTATTTCGCCATTTTACGGGAAAGGAACCCAGGACCCCGAGATCACGGCTCGGTGCTTAAACCACTAGACCAACAGGGCGTCTTTATTTACTGTAAAATATTTTGCAATTGCTCAATCAATAGCCAAGTATTCCCAGGTTCGTTAGCGCGTGTCCACAGCTGCCTGCCAAGTATCTTATTAGTGCAGAATTTAATGAATCAAACAAGCGCGACCACTCGATATTTACTGAACTTCACTTATGGAAATTGGAAGTCATTTTCCAACAATACAATCCTGTGTTCTAATCACACACTTTGTATTTTAACCGACTTCAAAAAAAGAGGTTCTCAATTCGACATGTAGGATATATATATTTTTTATGTTTGTTCGCCGATAACTTTGCCATTTATGTGGGGAGCTCTCAAATTTCAACGTAATGTTTTTGTATCTGTTTTCAAAACTACAACAGTATTTACGCCTGACTGTATTAATTTTGTGGCTCTGCTGATAATGGATGGTCAACTCCTCAACGGTAAGGAGTTAAAGGATATTATAACCTCTAAAGTAACCAATACGATAGAAATAAAAAAAATATCTAAGTTATTTTTCTCATAGTGTTTTAGTCATAGTCACATGCGTACGTGCAGCTTGAATCACTGATCACATACATTCAACCCACTATTCGATTCCCTTTTTCATCCAAAAACTAGTTTAATTGTATTCCCATTTAAATAGCTTAATGAACACATTCACATTTAAATATCAGTAAGTAAAGTACATTAACGTTACCCATTTACGAGTGAGTCATATATTTCAATTTCGGCTGCCCCACTCCGCGGTGCTAACTTGCCCCGTGGGGCTATTCCAACATTCCAACAAAAAGTAGGTCGACAAACAGACCCACTTACTTGTCTTGCGACAATTCGTGCTGGGCAAAAAGCGTAATGCGCACGGTTCGCCTTTGAAGTTGCTTTTAATGCTGTGTCCAGCTTATTATCTGGTAGGAATATATTCATTTCACTTGCATTAAGACCTACTTATATACTTTTTTTTTTTCAATAATATATTTTTGTCAATTACGAGTACGACTATCGTAGCAAGCTACGTAGCTATGATGTTGCTACGACAATCGTAACAAACTACAGCTATCGTAACTATTTACGTAGCTACCTCAGGTCGCTACGTCGATCGTAACAAGCTATGACGACCATAGCAAGCTACGTCTATCATATAAAGCTACGTAGCTATCTGAGGTTTCTACGATAATTGTAACAAGCTACGGCTATCGTACGACGATCGTAACAAGCTACGACTACCATAGCAAGCTACGTCTATCATAGCAAGCTACGTAGCTACAGATAGCAATCCCAGAAGGTTGCTACGATAATTGTAACAAGCTACGACAATCGTACGATGATCGTAACAAACTACGACTACCATAGCAAGCTACGTCTATCATAGCAAGCTACGTAGCTATCTGAGGTTGCTACGATAATTGTAACAAGCTACGGCTATCGTACGACGATCGTAACAAGCTACGACTACCATATCAAGCTACGTCTATCATAGCAAGCTACGTAGCTATCTGAGGTGGCTACGATAATTGTAACAAGCTACGGCTATCGTACGACGATCGTAACAAGCTACGAGTACCATAGCAAGCTACATCTATCATAGCAAGCTACGTAGCTATCTGAGGTTGCTACGATAATTGTAACAAGCTACGGCTATCGTACGACGATCGTAACAAGCTACGACTACCAAAGCAAGCTACGTAGCTATCTGAAGTTGCTACGATAAATGTAACAAGCTACGGCTATCGTATGACAATCGTAACAAGCTACGACTAACATACCAAGCTACGTAGTTATCTGAATTTGCTATGATAAACGTAACAAGCTACGGCTATCGTAGCAATTAACGTAGCTACCTGAGGTCGCTACGACTATCGTAACAGGCTACGACTATCATAGCAAGCTACGTTGCTATCTGAGGTCGCTATGATAATCGTAATTAGCTACGTCAATCGTAACAATATATGACAATCGTAACACGCTACGAATATCGTAGCAACCTACGTAGCTATTTTAGGTCTTAGCTACGACAATTGTAGCAAGCTATATTGTCATAGAAAGCTACGAAGCTATCTAAGGTCTTAGCTACGACTACCGTAATAATCAACGATTATTATGGCAAGGCATGGCCGTGTTGTCCCCGGCAGAGTAGAATAGGCCACCTTCACTCTTACCGAGGTGTCGTAAAAGGCGACTAAGGTAAAGCTGCTGGCATGATCATCAGCACCCAGAGAAGGAAAACTCTGCATTTATATCAAAACCCTCGCCAACCCGTCTGCCAAGCGTGGTGAATATGGCAATTACCCCTCATGTGATTGAGGGAGGCCCGTGCTCCAGCAGTGTGGACTTAAATGGGCTGATGATGATGATGATGATGATTATGGCAAGTTACGTAGCTATCTGAGTTCTTATCCGCTGATACCTTATCTACCGTAGTAAGTAGGAAAATCGTAACAAGCTACGTTGCTACCCGAGGGCTTAGCTAAGACTATCGTAGCAAGCTATGACTAGTAGTAATTTACGACTATCGCAGAAAGCTATCTGAGGTCTTTGCTATGAATATCGTAGTTATCTACGATTAGACTATCGTAGCAAGTTACGGATATCGTAGCAAGCTACGACTTTCGTAGCAAGCTATGTAGCTATCTGTACGACTACCGTACAATAATTGTAATTCAAATAATGTAATTGGTGTTATGTTATATGAATTCAAATAAATAAACATATTAATTTACGACTATCGTAGCAAGCTACGTAACTATCAGATTTTTTTTAGTTTAATTACATACCACAGATTGTTTGTTTGCTGATTTTAAATTATAAATATTTTCACATCACATACATTGATCTGACTCCGAGATAGGTAGCTCAAATAATATTGCCCCACGCACAAAAAATCTTTTCTTACATAGATTTTAATAAGATACGGGGCAGACGAGCAGACGGATTACACTTAACGATATACCGCCACTAGTCTAAGCTTAGGTTAGGTTAGGGTCTACATTTTTTGACCCGACTCGGGGTTCGAACCCAGGCCCTCTTGCCCAGCCGTCGCTTTAAAGTGCGACCCACTAACCTCTGCGCCACCGAGGCAGTCTTTTATCTGAAGTGTTAGCTACGCCTATCGTAGTGATTTCAATGGACAACATTTCATATTTTTAACATGTCCATATTGTTTTTTTATATGAAAATAGACATAAAATGAACAGACCCATATTTTTTCTTCTTTCAAAATTTGTCCATTTTCATGCATAAAATAATTATTGAAATTCTTTTTATTCTAAATAGACGTAAGCGCCAAATGACAACATCGGACGGCTGAATACAGCGATATTCCTTTGCTTATCATTGTTTTAATAAAAAAAGGGTACTATTGTCAAAGGTAAATAATACTAGTGTCAACATTGTCAACGTCATTCATACATTCAACGTTGACAAGTTGTCTTTTTTTTGACAGTTACATGTCATGGGTTTGGCATTTCGTAAATTTAAAACTATAATGTGCTAAGCAAAGAAATATATTACATTCTGCCGTCCGATGACGTCATCTTACGTTTTTTAGTTTTTAATTATTTTCTCAGTAAATAAGCAATATAAAAAATGAATAAATATACATTCGAGCAGCGGAAAAGTAAACAAAGAATTGGTATTTTTTGTTTCAGAGCTTAGCAATTTTGAAATGTTGTCCATTGCCGTACTGATGTATGATAGATGGAGGGAAACTACTACTGTCTTTCGCTTTAAGATCTAAGTTAATTAAACAACTTCACTAAATAGTCAAACCCTGCCGTAAAGGAAGTGGTCTTAGCTTAAAATCTGCATACCTTACCAGTAAACCCGCTAGGCACAATTTGAATTCATAAGCTATTTTTAGAAGCAAATCAAATATTCATGTTGGGCCGTCCCTTTCGTTGCGGCCGTGTCAGCCCAGCTAATGCACCGTGAAGTTTCTACTCCAATACGCTATTTGACGAGGCTCAAGGAGCGATGGTAGATCATTGGTTTACAACGCGCCATAAATACGGGGGGTTCGAATCAGAGCATGCACCACCGGATTTTCTAAATATATGTGCCTATTTCATATGATTGAGTTGGTCTGGTTCCCCTGTAAGGGGTTCCGAAGGTCAGACGGACATAGTTTCACTGTAATTACCAAACAACGTGTGGTCCACGGCAGAGTAGAATAGGTCACCCTCACTCTTACCGAGGTGTCGTTAAAGGCGACTAAGGTAAAGCTGCTGGCATGATCATCAGCACCCAGAGAAGGAAAACTCTGCATTTATATCAAAACCCTCGCCAACCCGTCTGCCAAGCGTGGTGAGTATAGCAATTACCCCTCGTGTGATTGAGGGGGGCCCGTGCCCCAGCAGTGGGGACTTAAATGAGCTGATGATGATGGATGATGAATTACCAAACATCCGAAACCTGAAGGACGCCCTGTTGGTCTAGTGGCTTAAGTACCGGGCCGTGATCTCGGGGTCCTGGGTTCGATTCCGAGGTCCAGCAAAATATATGATTCGAGTTTTTCGAACGTTGCTCGGGTTTGTGATCACCAATCCGCATTAGGGAAGCGTGCTGATTAAGCCTAATCCCATCATAGTGGCGATAACTTGGTTTCTTAATAATAAATATTTCACAACATCACATACATTGATCTGACTCCGAGATAGGTAGCTCAAGCACCTGTGTTACGGATATCAGAATCAACAGTGGAATTACAAATATATACATATACCTAATACTTTTTTTTGTAAATACATATTTATAATACATAGAAAACACCCAGACCAATACAAACAGATATGTTCATGCACACAAATGTTTGTATCGGGGGATCGAACCCGCAACCCTTGGACCAAAGGCAGCGTTCACTACCACTGTTCCAAACGGGTCGTCATCGTCCTATGTTGGAGGTCTTTGCCCTGCAGTGGGACAGTATATAGGCTGATACTTTACAATCCTCCAGGCTCAAGAGTTACAGCTTTGGGTGCAACCGGGAATTACACGCTAAGGTGAGGACGAGGACGCTATGGGACGAATGACAGCTGTCAGTGACATGCAAACATGAATTTCATATTCCTGTATATCTTCGCAAGTTATAGAAACAGTGCTCTTATTTATTTTATTTTTTTTTATGCTAGAGGCGGACAAACGAGCAAGCGAGTCACCTGATGGAAAGTAATCATCGCCGCCCATGAACATCTGCGAAATCAGAGAGATCGCTAATGTGTTGCCGGCCTTTTTTTTAAAAAAGAGTACGCTCTTCTCTTGAAGGTCCCCAAGTCGTAGCCGTCCGGAAATACTCCTTATTATTTATTTATTATTCGGAAAACAAAACAGATAACAATCAGTAAATTATGGATGTGTACACATTTAGTTGAGTTTAGAGCTAGATTAATATCCTACTATTGGTTACACATCATTTTATTACGTACTTATAAAATTCTAAACAAACAATACTTATACAATAATTAGGTTTAGGAAATGCTTACTGGCCGCTGCAAGACAAGCCATTTGCTTAGTGCAGCGACCGCCTGATAAAATATTGTACAATGTATTTGTTTTTGATAAATAAAGATTTTTATTATTTTTTTTTTTTACATAGTGGCAGTGATTAATAATCAACAGTGGGAGTATTCGGTGGATTATAGCAATTTAACACGATTTTTAAAGACGCAAAATCTGGAGTCGAAAACATCTTATGTTTTTTTATATATCACACATTTTAGCTTGTAATTCCCGGTTCTATCCTAAGCTGCCGCTCTGGAGCCCGGGGTAATCAGAATCAGAATCATTTATTACATAAACTGTGTTACAAATGGTGGAAAAAAAACTACGTATAGTATCAACAGTTACCTTAACAGGCATGCTAACTTTTTTTTTTATTTATTAGGAATAGCAAACAGCTACAAAATACATGTTAATCTAAGACAGTACATACTTAAACTACTTAATAATATTGTAGCCCACGACGCTATCCACATGTTACTAAAATCAAGTTGTCGCAAGCTGCTCAAAAATACAACTAATAATATTACAAAGAGAGCAAAATACTTAAAATACAACTTATTTAAAAAAAATAGCTAGACCATGATGAATTCAGGATTTAGGGAGTCTGGTTATTACGATGTAATATACATGTAATTACACATTATGACAAATGTCCCAGAAAACCGGCGTCAAGCAGCACTGTACTGTGTTTCACTGCGTGAGTGAGGGTACCGGAGGCCCAATCCGGGGGAAAGGCGGGATTAAAGGTTGGCAGCGCACTTGTGACTCCACTAGTGTCGCGGGTGTCCATGGGCGGTGGCAATTGCTTACCATCAGGTGATTCGTCTGCCACCTATCACATAAAAAAATAGCGATATATAAAATATACTAAGAAATAAATAAACATATTTGATGTGATTCTACCACCGGAATCGGAAAGTTGATTCTGACGAGAAGATCCGGAAAGAAACTCGCCAGTTACTCTTTTTAATCGCCAAAAATTAGGGGAACCACATCAACTGAATTTATGTTTCTATTGTGCGGGGATCGAACCCACAACCCTGGACCAAAAGCAGAATTCACCACCACTGTTACAGACGGGTCGTCATTATAATCTGGAAGCTAGAAACTGTACGTCGATTATTCCGCAAGGAATTTCAGTAATAGGCCATGAATTTGGATAACATTAATTTGTTAAATAGTTGGAAATGCTAGAGTAGGTAAACGGCATTACTACCAACCAACCATGGCCCGCTTATAATTTTCCATTGCCATTTTTTCCAGACGGAAAAATTGAGTAGATAGGGTAACACATAGGCACAAAATCACCACAGATTCAGAGTTTGTTGACCTACGAGTTGTGCAGTATATTGTATCGTGTCTCTCCCGTACATTTTCCGAATAGTCTGTCTCTGTTTCACGCCGAGATCACCATTTCACGTATTACAAGTATTTTACTAACCATTCTGACCAATATGTGTTCTAGACTTTTGGAAATCCACATAAAATTTTTTCGACAAATAATAAATATAGGTACGTGGGACAAAACGCGGTTTTTTTAATATGTAAGTACGTGTTCGTGCGTCACGTGTGTTGGACTTTGGACCGTCCTTATGTTTGAGACATAAGGACTATATTTGCACTGCGTGGAGGGGGGGGGGGGGGGGATGACATGACCTGACGCAATCTAGGCATACTCGTTGTAGCATCTACTCACAGCTTGACGTTTCGACCGCGTTACAACGGTCGTGGTCACAAGCGGGGTGTTTCGTGTATAATGCAACGCGAAAGTTGAAAATGTTGTTCTTTATGGTTGGTAGAACACGTGGTTAAGGGGGTGTAAACGTTCACAGATACATCCTGTATGTCTTTTGTGATGCTGCCACTTACTTTTTGATCGACGTCAATGAAAAATTAAATTGAAAATTTAAAAAACCCCCGACACAACTAAAGCTCTTTCATTTGATACCTATATTGAGGCAGTTGGAACAACAAATAGGTTATTTGTCATTTTCTGATGGCGGCCATCTTGGATTTGAAATTTTTCATAGTTAATATATTCTGCTACTCAAGCCCGTTTTATATGATACCCATAAACTTCATGCTTTTTCAGACGCATCACAAGCTGGTTACGTCGCAGCTATATACGCTAGATTTGTGGATGTTGATGATTGTGTACACGTCAGCCTGCTTACAGCAAAAACAAAAGGTTGCTCATATAGCGAAAGAAGTCACCATACCTCGGTTGGAGTTATGTGGAGCTGCTCTTGCTACCAAATTGCTGTCAGAGGTATCACAGGTAATGAGCATTCCTAAAGAAGACTTGTACGCTTGGACAGATTCCACAATAGTGCTTGCATGGCTGAGGGGCTCACCTTCACGTTGGGCAACATTTGTAAGCAATAGAGTGTTGAATATACTCACTGTCTTAAACGTCGATCAATGGGGTCATGTAGCAACTGACATGAACCCAGCAGACTGTGCTTCGAGGGGTTTGAAACCTGATGAATTGAAGAATCATCAATCAATCAAAACATAATGAGTTGCAACCAAATGATTATGATGTTCCTGATACGCATGAAGAAGAGAGAGTCAAATCCTTTGCATCAACAGAGGAAAGAGAAAATAAGGAAGAATTTGTATGGTGCAAGTTTTCTAAATTGCAAAGGATGTTACGAATCGTGTCATATTGTAAGAGTCCTGAATTTAAGAATGCCAAGGGAAGAACGACCAGTTTCCCCGGGAGTTTTGTTAAAACATAAAATCCAAATCTTTGTGACGGCGGCCATCTTGGCTTGATTTTTATCTAACATAGCTAAGAACACTCACTCCTTATTCATCTTTCAAACAAAGAAAACAAAATCAAAATCGGTTCATTTGTTCGGGAGCTACGATGCCATAGACAGACACACAGACACACACACACACACACAGACACACACACACACACACACACAGACACGTCAAACTTCTCTCTCTTTTCTGCGCTGTGTTTCGCCGTGTGAGTGAGATTACCGGAGGCCCAATGGAGGGAAGGGGAAAAGGTTGGCAGCGCACTTGTGACTCCACTGGTGTTGCGGGTGTCCATGGGTGGCGGAATTGCTTACCATCAGGTGATCCGTCTGCTCGTCTGCCACCTCTCATATAAAAAAAAAAAAAACTTATAACACCCCGTTGTTTTTGCGTCGGGGGTTAAAAAGGAGGAGGGAGAATCTCACTTTGTCGTGATGTTTTTTTGCTTGCTCCATTCACTTTATAGAACAGACCGTCCGTTTCAGTACTAGGTTAGCCGACCGGAACAAAAAAACTAGCGCTGACAACTCCGCCGTTGAAATATAACAAAGTCGCCTTTTATTAAGGTCCCATATCCACAGGGCGGTGTTTACGGGCCGTTGCTCCATAAAACTGTTTGTAGCCCAATCGGCTTGTGTACCCATGGCGTAGGTACTAGCGCCAGCTGTCCTCCCTTGGAGGGCAAATAGTGGCACTAGAAATTTTATTACGGTTTTGTTGCCAACTTTAAGCCTGGGCCATAAATGAAAATGATGTAAGTATACCTATACTTTTATTTATTTATTTATTGTTTTTCAAGATCTACAGCTCTTAAATTATACTATTTAAAATGTATATACTACTTACAGCCAATAACAGATTTTAAATACATTGACAAACTTATATAAATACAACAGCCAAGGGGCAGCAAAAAAAGGGAAAAAAAAGAAAACAACCAATACAATTTGACAGTTGTGTACAGACAGCCACACATCAGGCTACTATAGTCCGTCAAAAATCTTCAATTGATATTGAGTCGAAAGTGTTTGACATTAAGGTGAGGAACGAATGAAGAGAATCTGACTGTTCCGCATACCTCGATGTGTGGCTGTACGTACCTTGCACGTAATAATGTATTTATACGTGTGTGTGTGTGTGTGTGTGTGTGTGTATACGTGAGATCAATATTTACTTAGGTATGCCATGTCTACTCAATACCTAAGGGTTTATAACTATACTGGATTGTGCCCGCGGCGTTACTCACGCAGTTTTAGTCTTTATTACAATAGTCTTCATTCAAACTTCAAACCCGCGCAACTACCCCTTAGAGGTTGAAAGTTCAAAAGTTAATTTTATTATTCAAAACCAGTGCCCAAACATCAATTTTAAAAATCTAACTTTTAAACTGTCTAATCCCCCATACTGCATTTTATCCCCTAATTTACCCCCTCAAAGGGTGATTTTCCAAAAACGTTTAAGTGAATTACTTTTTATTTTAATTATACGTACATATACAATTTTTCACTTTCCTAACATCAAAGATGACAGACTTCCATACAAACTTCAAATCCCCTTTTCACCCCCTTAAGGATTGAATTTGTAAAAATGTTAAAACAACTTGTTCTTGGTTTAAAATAAGGAGAATGTATAGCGATTTTCAACATTCTTACTTTAAAATGGTTAAACCCCCATACTGGCACTCCATCTCCTATTTTACCCCCTTTATGGATGATTTCCATAATACGTTAAATAGATTACTTTTTTATTTCAAATTATCAGTCTGAATACAAATTTTCACATTTCTAACATCAAAGATAGCGGACTTTCATACAAACTTTTAAGCCCCTTTTTACCCCCTTAAGGGTTGAATTTTCAAAAAGCCCTTCTTAGTGCTCACTTTCACTATTAAAAGAACCCCATTCCCAAATTCCAAATTTCTAGGGTCAGTAGTTTGGGCCGTGGGTGCATTCCTAGTCACTCAATCACTTAATACCTTAGTCACTCAAATTCTCCTTTTATATATATAAATATATTAGTAGGATTATAGTTTTGATTCTTGCGTTGATTGATGGCGATAAAACAGGCACTTATGGTACTTTATTTGTGATTAAGCACGTGATAGGTGGCAGACGAGCAAACGCATCACGTGATGGTAAGTGATGTCGCCCATGGACACCTGCAACGCCAGTGAGGTCAAAATTGCGCTGTCAACATTTTCCCCTTCTCGCAAATTGGGCCTCCGGTATCCACACTCAATCCAAACAAACCCACAGCAAAACAGCGTAAGCGCTGCTTCACGCCGATTTTCTATGAGGCCGTGGTATCAATGCGGTCGAGCCATTCACGTCGAGGCCTGGCAATTTTTTTAATCAGAATTCATGCCTTCATGCCTCATATGAAATCGCTTGACCTTCTTTAAGATACCCATTTTAACTCAGTAAAAATAACAAGCGTAGGTACCTTATTTTATAAATCTAACTAATCTAACATACCTAAAGCAGTCACCATTCCTAACAACGAAAATCGGCACACAAGCCACGAAACAAATCAACTGAGATACCAGCCAGTCCGTGTAATGCACGTAAATCGAAACACAATCCTTCCTCAATCGCGCCGTTAGGGCCGCCCGATTCGAGCCAAATCGTGCGGGAATCGGGCCAGAGCTTTTTGCAGGGAGCAGCTAGCCAAGTTACACGTAGGTTAGGTTACATTTTCGGGACCTCCAATAAAATCTAATAAACGTACTGTCGCACATTAGCTAATACAATCTGTCTAAATTTCCCAATAAGGGTTATTGCGTGTGAAAAATCCGCTAGATGGAGTACTATAGGAGTGAGGTCCATATACTATGTGATTAGTTATTTTAAAAATGATCTGTCAAAATGTCCATTTGACAAACTAAACAACCAATGCGGTTGATGTTGGACCCCAGTCCAATAGTACGCCATCTAGCGGATTTTTCACACGCGAAAACCCTTATTGGTATTGAATCGAACGTGTTTCACATTAAGGTGAAAATCGATCGAAGAAATTTGAAAGTTGTGTATACTTTGATGTGTGGCTGATCTACAGCCACACATCAAAGAAGGAAGAAGGTATCTACCTTCTCACTTTTCTATTTTATTTTATGAAGGTAATTATACAGTAGTTAAAAATACACCTCCCGGTATCATGACATCAGACATTTTGACGAGCGCCGGCACAAAAAAAATGTAATAACAATTCTTTACGCGTCATATTAAAATTATAACGTATCATTTTAAATATAAATTACGACGAGACGAGATGACAAACGATCCTGTCACCTGATGATAATATGTGAAATTGCCGTCGCCCTTAGACACCCATAACCCAAGCGCGCTGCCAAGCTTTTAACCATCTTTCCAAATTGGGACCTTCGGGGCCGTGGTGCTTGCATGGTTAATCCGTGATTACCCTTGTTGTTTGAAAAGTTGGTCAACTCGGCCCTTAGTGGCCATTTTTGTTAAATCTTGCTAGAGGTGATTGTGATATGAATGGCGTGTGTAAAATAATAAATCTTTACCGTTTACCGTGGGAGTGCCACGCTTCGGCATGAATTGGCCGACTGGACCGGAGCGATACCACAGCCTAATAGAAAACCGGCGTGAAGCAGCATTGTGCTGTGTTTTGCGTGGGTGAGGGTACCGGAGGCCCAATACGAGGGAAAGGGTGGTTTAAAGGTCGCCAGCGCACTTGTGTCGGGGGTGTCCAAGGGCGTGCGGCAATCGCTTACCATCAGGTGATCCGTCAGCTCGTCTGCCACCCATTACTTGTCTGTCTTGATATGTTTTTTTATTCATTGTCTTAATTTCATTACAATCTGCGCCACTGCCATCGTACTGTAAAAGGTCTCTTAATCGTTAAAATTCAGGTCAGGATTTACTAGATGACTATTAAGGTGACGGGTAGCGACGCCAATAGATTTTAATTTTTATCTCCTAAACCGGATCTTTTTAAAATCTCTCGGCAAATACTTATACTATTTATTAAATAACCATGCACAAATGTTAAATATTTCAATTTAATGCCCGCGAAACTTCTGCCAAGTTGTGTTCCTGAAGGGGTCATTGATCGATGCACTTAATGGCGTGGAGGCAAATGCTACTGTTGCTTTATGGCTGCAATTAGTGCTTAAGTACTGACATCTGTGCCAGCCATGTGTTTTACTAATTCTTATTTATTGTTCCAAGTATTACTACCAAAAACAGTCAAACTAAATTGTTACCATTAGATAGATAGATAGATAGATACTCTTTATTGCACAACATACAAAACTTAAAAGCTAGGTATACAGAGATACAATGTACAATTTAGGCGGTCTTATCGCTGGGAGCGATCTCTACCAGACAACCTTCAGGTAAAGGACATTAGATAGAAGAGGGGAGGGTGGTGCAATCCTTTTGATTTTGAATATTGATTAAGTAAATTTATAGTATAAATACATATATCTATAAATACATATATTATACATATATTTATAGTATAAATACATATATATACCATTATATCGGCGGTGAGGAAAAATCTTTGGCAACTGGTTGAGTAGCAAGAATGTTACTTCTTCTTCGGCAGCTGGTTGTGAATCTTAGTTGCCAATGTGGCCGGAGGGGGAAATACCCATGACCGTTTTTTTTATTTTTTTATGTTATAGGTGGCACGACGAGCAGACGGATCACCTGATGGTAAGCGATTACCGCCGCCCATGGACGCATGCAACACCAGTGGTGTCACAAGTGCGCTGCTTACCTTTTAACCCCCCTTCCCCTGGATTGGGCCTCCGGTACCCTCACTCACGCAGCGAAACACAGCGCATGCACTGCTTCACGCCGGTTTTCTGTGAGGACGTGGTATTACTCCGGTCGAGCCGGCCCATTCATGCCGACGTGGGAGAGCCTTCGGCATGAATGGGCCGGCTCGACCGGAGTGATACCGACTTCACAGAAAACCGGCGTAAAGCAGCATTGTGCTGTGTTAGGTGAGGGTACCGGAGGCCCAATCCGAGGGAAAGGGAGGTGACTCCACTGGTGTCGCGGGTGTCTATGGGCGGTGGCAATCGCTTACCATCAGCTTATCCGTCTGCTCGTCTGCCACCTATCACATAAAAGGGACCAAAGTTTAAGATATTTGATAAAAATATTTACCAACAATGCTATAACATTTACTGCCTAAAAAGTATAATCCGGCAATTTAATTTTCCTGTCTCCATGGTAACCCCTCGCTTACCTACCGTTAATAAAAGTCACATCCGTAATTTTTTTGACATTATTAAAAAACACAAATTGCAAAGCAAATATAATTGGCCAGTAAAGTCCCACATTTGGTACGGGTGTCAGCGGCGTTCATTAAAAACCTGTCGGCCAACGTCACGGGCCTCATATGACACGCGTCAGGAATTTCTCACCGCATCGAAGACATGAGAGCCATCCTACACGATGCGTTGCGGCGTCGCATCGCAACTTTTTTCACTAAACTGGCCCACTGGGCACTTAAAGTGACGGGTAGGGCACACTAGCGACGCCAATCGATTTTAATTTTTAGCTACTAAACCGGATCTATTTTAAACAATTTCGGGGTTATAACCTCTCGGCAAACACTTATACTATTTATTTAATAACCATTCACAAATGTTGGGTCCGTTTTTGTACGCGAAAAATTGATTACCGCCAAAAGCGGCTACTTGTAGCGTGAATCAATTTTTCGAGTACAAAAATGGACCCGACATTTGTGCATGGTTATTTAATAAATAGTATAAATGTTTGCCGAGAGGTTGTAACCCCCAAATTGTTTAAAATAGATCCGGTTTAGTAGCTAAAAATTAAAAGCGATTGGCGTCGCTAGTGTGCCCTACCCGTCGCCTCGCCTTAAACGGTCAATAAGGAGCTATGGTCGACTGACATTCAGATCGATCAGTGAGGCTATTTATGAAATGAAAATTATCCAAAGCTCGGAAACAATTACATCCCTTTAACCATTACTTCGATTAACCAATCTGAACAATGTTTGCTCTTCTACTTTTGAAATTCGTCGAATTGTTTTCGACTCCACGAAAAATGTATCTCCTCCAAACTGATATTTTTGGACATGGTGGCCAATCTTACACGAGTGGACATGGTGTCCAATCAAACATATTACACAAGTGTGTGCGCAGGTACAAGTGCACTGTCTATTCATGTACACTCATATTTCGATGGGACACCAGTGTAACACGACCGAATAGGGATGAGGCGCAGCTGGAGAACATTAGCGATCTCTCTGATTTCGCGGTTTTGTTCATTGGCGGAGTTGATTACCTACTTTCCACCATGTTACCGGTTCGTTTGGCTCTAGCATAGAAAAAAAATATAATAGTAGGATAAACCCCTGTATAGTTTGCCAAATGATTTGATCGCATCTTATTTAAATTGTCTAAGGATCACATCGGCCGTGTAGTTTTCGGACTGTCACATAAAAATCTCCTTAATTATCCGATTTCAGAAAAAGGAGGTAGTTATAAATTCGTCGGACTCGTTTTTTATATATTTAATTTCCACAATATAGCTCATACGCTATTACAATATTCAATTTGTCACTGCATAGTATAAAACATGCTTTCGCTGTCCGTCTTTATAGGTATGCTTGAATCTTTAAAACTACACAACGAATTTTTAAGAAATAGATAAGATATTTAATTAATAACAGGCGTCTACCTATTAGAAAACCGCTCTAATAGATAGACGCCTATTATCAGCAAAAAAATGGATTTCTCAAGAGAAAGGTTTATAATGCATAATAATATATATATTTTTTAATAATAATAATTCTCACAACATCTCATACGTTGACCTGATTCCGTACTAAGTATCTTAAGCACTTGTGTTACAGATATCAGACAACAGAGGAACACAAATATATACTTAAATACATTTATATTACACCCAGACACTGAACAAACACAAGTGTTCATCGCACGAATGTTTGTCCAGGTTGGGGATCGAACCCACGACCTTTGGTGTAAGAGGCAGGGTCACTACCAATTGCGCCATCCGGCCAGTCGAATATTACACAATACACATGTATAATATTGCACCCGTGCGAGGCCAGGACATGTCGCTAGTTTATTTATATTACAGTACACTTGCAGCTTACAGAAAATTCCAAAACACACACAAGTACAGTATATTAAAGTAAGCAGTAATATAGATCGCACCGTGCGGCAAACCATAATTTTGGCTCGTAGGAAACCGCACCGCTTAGCCGTCACACACCGCGTTCCCACCGCACCGTGTCACACCGTGTGGAATGGCTCTAACGCAAAGGCGACCCGACGCGAGACAAAAACAAGAATATTTCGGGCTCTCGGCCTCTTCTTCCTAATCCCTCGAAAATAGGTCATTGGGTGGAGTCCTATCGATTGCCGGCACTTGTACGTTTCGCGTGGGGTGGCCAGGTCTCCCGTATCTCACGGGATGTCAAGTTCATCTTGCGTTGAGTAAATTTACAAAATAAAATGGTGGTGCACAAAGCTACTGTATTTTTATAAATGCTGATCCACATATAAAATTGAAGCTAGAAGTTATATATATGGGTAAATGTAATGATAAAGTTTTCTCTTATAACAAGAAGCGGTTTTAACAGTGCAGTAACTCAGAATAATATAGAACCTCGGAGATAAGTAGTACATTTAAGCAATGAGGTAGGAAAGGGGCGCTCTTTTGAATGAGTCTACCACATAGAGTAAGGTAATTAATACTCTGGTTAGTCTACTATAATATTATTTTCGTTACATTTAGTATCTTATTTGTGATTAGGTATACTAAACTACCGTGGCAGGCCCCCCACAAGGTGGACCGATGATCTGGTGAAGGTCGCGGGAATACATTGGATGCGGGCGGCACAACACCATTGGGGGTGGCCTATGTCCGTATAATGGACGTATATTGGCTGGAATGATGATGATACTAAACGCAAGGACTTGCGGCAAACGTAAGAGTATTTCAATCATGAATTATGAATGAAATAAGGTAGGTACTGCCAACAGTCTTTGACTCCAGTATAACACCAGTTTCTCCCCTTTAAAACTTTCCGGACTTGATTAGTTTAAAGTTGTGCCTATAGATGGCGCTGGGTGTCCATTGTATCGCGCAAGTGATTCGTATTTTTGGTTTACCTATTACCTTGTCGTTTTCTATAGAATTTACCTATTTATAAATATGATGATGGATATGGAACACGATGGTGGCTCAGAGGATAAGAAAGCACCTTCCATAAGGGGGGCCAAGGTTCGAAACGAGCCATGTACCTCTGGATTATTTAAATATATGTACATATTTCTACCATTAGCACAGTGGTGAGGGAAAACATCGTGAGGAAACCTGCACGTTTCGTATAGTTTCTGGAACGTTTAACCATGATTCGGTTAGTTTGGTTCCCCTGTTAAAGGTCTACGAAGGTCAGACGGCAGTCGCTTCATTGCAATTACTAGACTCACAAAATCCTGTATCATGACCCCGGGCTCCAAAGCGACAGCTTTGGACGCAACCGATAATTACACGCTAAGAGCACAGTAGATAAATACGCTAAAGCAGTATCGACACTCCGCCATTTTAGACAGAAAGTTACCTACCGTATAGGGTTGTCCTCTTATTTTTGTAAAATATTATTCTTACCTTGGGACTACTGGTTTAAGTACCGGGCCGAGTATATCTACTGTGCTAAGAGGGATGGATTTAGGTATGGACCCTAAATCAAATAGTAGCACCTGGTCACCCTAGTTTCACAGGAGCCCGACGGAGCACCGCTGCGCGACCTTCGCCCGCTTTATTTATTTATTTCTGGATATTTCGCGGCCACTCTGCAGTTGAAGGGTTGATAAACATGTTTGATGTTACTTTAGTAACAATGTTCGCAAAGGGTTTGGAAATTGACACAATTCTGCTTGAGATTTTTTGTGTGCAAGTGTCCCTTAGGGACACTTTTAGAAGGGAAATGTTATTATAAATTAGATGCATACCTTTCCGAAGCTCTGTTTGGTTGGTCACTTGAACTAGATCTAAGAAACTTAGGTGGTTATTGCATAGAGTCATTAACGATATTGTAGATTTTACAATATAATATTTTCTTGCAAATACTCGTATACCTACCAGGTCAATCGTATTGGAATACAATACTATGTTAATATTTTTTTGTACTTATGATTATAACGAATAAATATATTATTTCATTATGATTAGAATAACGCCCTGTTGGTCTAGTGGTTTAAGTACCGGGCCGTGATCTCAAGGCCCTGGGTTCGATTCCCGGGTCGAGCGAAAAGTATGTTTCGAATTTTTCGGACATGGGTCGGGTTTGTGATCACCAATCCGCATTTGGCAAGCGTGGTGATTCAGCCTAATCTCCTCATAGCAGCGATAACTTGATTTCTATGATGGAGGTATTTGCCCTGCAGTGGGACAGTTAATAGGCTGATTAAAAAAAATGATAAGCACATACAGTATTGTTACCTTTCTCTATGGCACAACAAACTAAGAAGATACATGATAAGAAAGCGTTGGATGTATGAATAAGTGCTTGTTTTCTACCTTAAAAAATGAAATAAATATCTACAAAACTGTCTATGATAAAAGCAGGTATTTATAGCAAAATCGCTATGGGCCATCCATGTCCATTTCTCACTCCAGCACTATACAGGCCGTATCTGTGAACATTTACATCCCTTTAACCACGTGTTCTACTAACCATTATGAACAAAATTTGTTCTATCACTTTTGGATATTCGCATGAAAAAAATTCAACTTTTCATAGAAAGTCGGTCACGTGACTTGGTCATTTTATATGGGGAGTCGTAAAAATTTTCGATGAATTTCGAAAAGTCGTTGAATAAATGTTGTTCAGAATGGTTGGGTCACGTGTTCTAACGTGGGTAAAGGGAAGTAAATGTTCACAGATACACCCTGTACCTAGCGTGGCTTCCTAACTTTGGTTTGGTAGGTATTATTTCAGCTGTGTAAACCGACCATTAAACTGGAGGACTGTTGGCAATCTATCTCTTGTGGTCACTTAGCTCCGCACTGAAGGCTGTGACGTCATAACGTTTCGTTTTCAGGGGGTCGTGACGTCACTTGTGTCAGACTAAGTTTCATAATGTATTATCAATAAGTAAAGGATGACGGATAAGTTCGTTTAGGTGAAGGTAGCGACGCCAATCGATTTTGATTATTAGCTCTCTCTCTCTCGGCAAACACTTATACAATTTATTAACTGACCATGCACAAATGTTGGTTCCGTTTTTGCAGGCGAAAAATTGGTTCACGCCAAAAGTGGCCGCTTTTGGCGTGAATCAATTTTTCGCGTACGCATTGTACCCAACATTTGTGCATGGTTATTTAATAAATTTTATAAGTATTTGCCGAGAGGTTGTAACCCCGAAATTGTTTAAAACAGATCCGGTTTAGTAGCTAAAAATTAAAATCGATTGTCGTCGCTAGTGTGCCCTACCCGTCATCTTAAGAAATTCTTAGCGTCAACCCGGAGTCTGGTAGTTGACGGTCTTGTACCCCCGTGCCTCGGAAAAAAAGTAGCCCTTGGGCCTGCTCCCGATCCCTCTCCGGTCACACTGGTGTCCCATCGGAATATGAGTACAAGGGAAAAGAGAGTGCACATGTGTTTGCGCAAACACTTATGCACTATAATAAATATACAAACTGTGCGGATAAAGAATGGGATCAGAAATGGCGGCGCATCTATTCACTTCTCGCTCGCACACATATTTGCGTCTATACTCGCACTCGTTGGGTGCGAGTATAGACGCAAATAGTGTGCGAGCTATTATTGATAAAATTAAAACAAAAGCCAATAATCCCAGATGGAATTATTTAATACTCTCTATAATCGTAGCAAAATATTTTAAGGATATCTATAGTCCTGTTATTTGTCGTATACACAAATATTTGGTTAGAAATGCCTTAAATATCTTTCTCCTTTTATTACTACGACCTTCTGGAGTGTTCTGGGAACTTGCCAAGTCTGGAATAGTACAATTTACTATCAAAATGGAATCCTTTCAAGCTCCACCGGCCAGCACGTATTTCATATCCAGGATCCTTCGCTTATGAATCACTTGCTTGGCATACGGTGACGTCATACTGAGTCATTACGTCAGTACTTATTTTACATTCTGTGGTCGTACTTAATGCGGGGATCCATTGCGGTCTGTGTGAGAGGATGTCAATTTGATGCGGCTCTGGCTGCTTGATTCTCTAAACTTTATTTGTTTTGAATCTTGATTCAATTCTGCCCTGAGTTCCAGAAATTACAGACAAGTGGGAGTTATTCACAATTACTTTTACAATCATCATCTACACAGTAAGTGCCTACTGTAATCCCTTATGTCTTATGAGATAAGGATCAAAATGCATTTGTTTGTATATCTGGTACTACAAGATCGGCAATTAGTAAATTTTTTTGCCACATGAGTAGTTAAAAACATAGATATAGAAAAATGTTAATTAGGTACTCACTTACTCGTACATAAGCAATAACATTTATCATATCTTTAAGATTCATTTTTGCTTACACAGAGATAAATATTAAATATTAAGCACTGTGTTGTGTTTTGCTTCGTGAGTGAGGGTACCGGAGGCCGAATCCGGGGGAAAGGGGGTTTAAGGTTGCGGGTAGGGCACACTAGCGACGCCAATCGATTTTAATTTTTAACTACTAAACCGGATCTATTTTAAACAATTTCAGGGTTACAATCTCTCGGAAAATACTTATACTATTTATTTTAAACCATTCACAAATGTTGGGTCCGTCTTGTTGTAGATTGTATCCCCGAAATTGTTTGAAATAGATCCGGTTTAGTAGCTAATAATTAAAATCGATTGGCGTCGCTGGTGTGCCCTACCCGTCTGCTTAAAGGTTGGCAGAGCAATTGTGAACTCACTGGTGTCGTAGGTGTCTATGGGCGGCGGCAATCGCTTACCATGAGGCGATCCGTATGCTCGTCTGCCTCTTATCACATAAAATTATTATGAGTATGAAAAGCAGCTGCACAGTATTTTTTTTTAGAATCTTTATATAGATTTTATATTCTTAGAATTCATTCCTGACACATTAAAGGAAACATTTTAAGTATGAGATATTAGGGATTTACAAAACATTTACTTTGTAGTGTAATTTAAAATCCCACAGATTAAGTCTAACTGACAGCTGTCAAGAACGCAGTTTTAGAGCGGCTGCACTATCTTTGATTGTACATTCCAAACACTTTGACCGTGGGAGAGCCACGCTTCGTGAATGGGCCGGCTCGGCCGGAGTGATAACGCGGCCTCGCAGAAAAACGGCGTGAAGCAGTACTGTTTTGCTGGGTGAGTGAGGATACCGAAAGCCTCATCTGCGGGAATGAGGGATTAAAGGTTGGCAGCGCACTTGTGACTCTACAAGTGTCGCGGGTGTCCATGGGCGGTGGCAACCGCTTAGCAGGTGATCCATCTTCTCGTCCGCCACCTATGACATAAAAAAGCAGCTGGATTATTTTTTAATCGTACATTCCTAACATAAGAGCCCAACACTAAAGCAGTTAAAAGCCGCATATCGTACACGTCTTAGTGTTCCCTTGCGGCCCTTTGTCCCGGCTAAGTGCAGCACAAAACGAAATCGTATTCCGGTTGCGTCTCTTAATGAGAGCGTCTTTTGTCAGTGACAAAGTGTGGTGCGCACTATAGATAGGGGTCTCTTCAAAGCGATTTATAGGTTGGACCGCTTTGTCGTTCGGGGGAGGAATATTTATTTCTTTACAAGAATTTTCCGATGGATAGGTTTGAAAAGGAAATACTTTATACAAAATAGAATTATAGGTCGTCTTAGGACTGTTTGGAAGCTATAGTAACTCAGTGGATAAAAAAGGCGGTTTCCGAATGGAAGGTCGTAGGTTCCGAGTATTCACCTCGAGATTTTTCTAATCTATCTAGAAATATGTACATTCCTACCACAAAGAGGAAAAATACGAGTATCGCGAGAGAGTTGTAGTGAACGCTGCCTTTGGTCCAAGGATTGCGGGTTATATCCCCGCTCCGTACAAACATTTGTGTGCATGAATGTGTCTGTTTGTATTGGTCTGGATGTTTTCTATGTATTATAAGTATGTATTTACAAAAGAAAAGTAGTATATGTAGGTATACATTGGTAGCACCATTGTTGGTTCTGATATCCGTAACGCAGGCTTTAGCTACCTATCTCGGAGTCAGATCGATGTGATGTTGTGAAATATTATTATTATTATCTCATATCTCGACTGCTGGAATATTCCCATATTTTTCATTCAGTTCATTAATCATGAAATAAGTGAGGATGAGTTTTATTGCACGTATACAAGATAAATTAGAATTAATGTATTTGATCTGTACGTTAGGTATCATATCACATGTCACGCACTATCGCACATCCTGGATCGTGAAAACCATTTCAATTGACCTTAGGATCCATACAATTCTGACAATATGAGCATTTATTGTTGACATCTTATAAAAGGATGCATCATTACACAATAGGTTTATCTACGTTTTAAATTATTGTTTATTTGTTCAATAGACAGTACGAGTAATTAAAAATTAAACTTACATTTACATTACAATCATTGAGCTGATGTGTCTCAACGAGTAACCATGATCCAGCTGATCTGGTTCCTCTAAAGGTTCATCATCGTCATCGTCAGCCCATTTAAGTCCCCACTGCTGGGGCACGGGCCTCCCTCAATCACATGAGAGTTAATTGCCATACTCATCACGCTCGGCAGACAGGTTGGCGAGGATTTTGATATAAAGGCAGAGTTTTCCATCTCTGGGTGCTGGGTGACGCCGTGTGGTCCCCGGCAGAGTAGAATAGGCCACCCATACTCTTACCGAGGTATCGTAAAAGGCGACTAAGGTAAAGCTGCTAGCATGATCATCAGCACCCAGAGAAGGAAAACCCTGCATTTATAGTCTAAAGGTTCGCTTCATTGCAATTGATGATGGATGGAGTCCGTCCGATTTCACGGCGACCGCTTCAACTCCTAGCCAAATGTCGTTGGTGTGCTCGCATGGGGCTGACGTAGCCTATCTTTTTCGAAAAGATTCTCATACATGGCGGGCATGTGAGCAGACCGCTGGCATAGTTATAATTTATAGCCGTAGGTGGTAGGGCTTTCAACTCATCCTGCTTAGAGTCAAGCTCAGAAAGCCTTTGTGTTTCGAAGTCTCGGACTCTAGTTTTCACTAAAGTCCTCCACTAGCGACCTGAGAGCTATTTAACTACAGCAGCCTGTTATTCCCAGCGAGATGAGTGAATGTCAGACTTTTTCATGTGGCGCTTAAGCACATTATTATATCTGAGGAGTTGTCGGCCATGCTTACGCTTGCCCTCCTCAAGTTCAGAATAGAAGATGCGCATTGCCACTCTCTGCTTTGGTATCCGAGATACGTGCCCGCACCACCGAAGCTGTCGCCGCATGAGACTTGACTCAATGCCAGCTACATTGGCTCTGCGAAGCACTTCAGTATTCCGCACATAGTCAAACCACCGAAATCTCAAAAAAAAAACACTGAAACTTTAATAATGGTGGAATCGGTCTAACATGCGGATGTGCCGGCGGTACACAGTTCAGGTCTCAGCTGAGTACAATATGTTAGGCAGTAGGTTCTACAGCCATGTACACTGTGATCCTTGTGGCCAGTTTTATGTCGTGTGAGCAGAAGACCTTCGCATACAGTTTACCAAACGCTGTTGTATTTTCTACGCATTTTCTAGTTCTATGTCTGTAAGATGATGAATTGTGTGAATTAAGATGACGGGTAGGGCACACTAGCGACTCCAATCGATTTTAATTTTTAGCTACTACATTCTTACGACAACTCCAACTTCCAGAAAGAGGTCGATCGACGAATCCAACTCGGCTGGGCAGCGTTCGGGAAGCTACGCAGCATATTTCCGGCAGATCTACCACAGTGTCTTAAGACGAAAGTCTTTAACTCGTTTGTGTTGCCAGAGATGACATACGGAACCGAAACGTGGCCGCTTACAATGTGCCGATTAAGGAGGCTCAAAGTCACCCAGAGAGAAATGGAGAGGGCTATGCTCGGAGTCTCCCTGCGTGATCGTATCAGAAATGATGAGATCCGCAGGAGAACTAAGGTCACAGACGTAGCCCAAAGAATTGCATGCCTCAAGTGGCAATGGGCAGGGCACATAGCGAGGAGAACAGACGGCCGTTGGGGCGGAAAGGTGCTCGAGTGGAGGCCACGTACAGGAAGTCGCAGCCGTGGCAGGCCTCCTACAAGGTGGACCAACAATCTGGTGAAAATCGCGGGAATCCATTGGATGCGGGAGGCACAGAATCGATCTGTGTGGAGAACATTGGGGGAGGCCTATGTTCAGCAGTAGACGTCTATTGGCTGAAATGATGATGATGAATGATGATGACATTTTTACACGCTGAAAAATGTATTCACGCTAACCGCTTTTGGTGGGTAATCAACAAATACAAAAACGGACCCAACATTTGTGCATGGTTATTTAATAAATAGTGTAAGTGTTTGCCGAGATTTGTTGATTGTTTAAAATAGATCCGGTTTAACAGCTAAAAATTAAAATCGATTGGCGTCGCTAGTGTGCCCTACCCGTCACCTTAATCTTGACATTCGAACATCAGGGGGACAAGTTATTTTCATATTTGGACCAAAAATATATGAACGTCCGAGGATTTCCTTTTGTATGTTTGTAAATTGTAACGAATAAACTCAAAAGAATAGGACCGATTTTGAAAGTGCTTATATCGGTCCTGGTGGCTCGTTTTCTCTAAATAGCTCTGATTGAGCGAATCCATTTCACCTGATAGTACGTTTTCTCGGAAACCAATGACGAAGGAAACCCTGAATAGAAAAACGATTTATTATCCTTGAATAAAATAAGGTAGGTCGTACTTACCTACTTCAGAATGGAGAATGTTAATAGGTGTACAAAATCGCTTAAAACTATGGTCCCAGTAGAGCTTATATCTATACAAATCACAAGTTTTTGTTTCATCAAAAAAGACCAAGTATTCATGAATTTACAGAAAATTTAAATTGCGCAGGCGCGCGCTAGTATTGTGACGTCACCGAAAAACATTTTTTTTAATTAAGTATCTCAGGAAATACACGACGTATCGTAATCATATTTTCAGTCATGTTTTTATTTACAACCAAGTTTATGGAGACACGGGCGATGCATTACCGGGACACACGAGTGGCCTGACCTAGTGTTGCGAAGTACTGGGACGGCGATGACGTCACTTTACATCACGTTTATTTTGAAATTAAATATCTCGGAAACTACAAGACGTATCGTAGTAATTTTTTCAGTAATATTTTTTACTTTCAATCGATTTTGAGGAGAGCTATAAAATAAAATTAGTGAACATTCTCCTTTTCAGGAAGACATTTCATTCCACAAAACATAAGTAATATTTCGTCTAAAATGCTGCGAGTGGTACGCGAATCTATCTTCTATATTAGTTACAAGGCTTATAGGTTATCTGAAAAGACGAAACACTTGCGCGATGTAAGCGACACCGAACGCCATCTATTGGTTCAGTTTGGAAGCTGCGTCCCGAAACGAAGTAAGGGCGGGCCAGCAGTTTTTCATATTAATACTCGTAAGTAGGCACACGCTTTAATATTTCGTAATATCTGATTTTAAACATTCATATAGATAAAATTGAGAACTAACTTTATTGGAGTATTCCATAATACAATTTATTTATAAAAACGAGTCATTGTATCGGAGAATGGAACCAAACACCCATGGGCTCAATAACTCGAGATAAATGGGGACCAAAATAAAATATATTCCGTGATTAATAAGAAGGTTTAATATCATTTCTATCTTCGCTAACAATAGTTGATGTACGTAGATTTTTTTATACTACGTCGGTAGCAAAGAAGCATGCGTCTCGCTTGATGGTAGGCGATTACCGCAGCCTATAAACGTCTACAACTCCAGAACACCTGCATAGACGCTGCCGACCCCTTGACCATGTGCTGTGGGAATGTCAGCTGTATGAAGAGCGGCAACAGATGCTGAATGACTGGAACAGAAACGAGATAGGAGCAGTATACCATCAAGAGATGGTCAACTCTGCAGAAGGTTTTCGACGGTTGCGTGCGTTTGCATACAAAAGGCTTAACATTAGGAAGGAGATTGATTGATGTGGAACTGCCCGAGCGCGAGTCGCTTGTGTTGTGGTGTTTCACGCCCCATTTGGGGAGAAGTGACATTGAGATGGGATACAGACACAGACTTTGTAGGGAGTGAAGAAACGCACCGGGGAAAGAGCCCTTAGCAAGTACCTGGTGAGCGTCTCCCAAGATTCGGTCCGTATGCCGAGACGGTAGGAAGGACCATGGGCTGGTGGAGGGACTGCCGACCCCTTGAAAGACCTTAACCCTACTTTTATGAAGAAATTTATGCTGTATTCCCTCGGAAAAACTTCTGATGGAAGCTCGTTCTACCTAGCCGGGGCGTTCGCGGGAGGAGATTCCTCTGGAACCACACTGTGCGAGATCTTTTGGCTTCCAATATGTATATACATACCTTATTACCTACTTCAACACATCAAAACGAATATAAGAGTAGGTAATAAAGTTTTTTTTTTATGTGATAGGTGGCAGACGAGCAGACGGATCGCCTGATGATAAGCGATTGCCACCGCCCATAGACACCCGCGACACCAGTGGAGTAACAAGTGCGCTGTCAACCTCAAAACTCCCCTTTCCCCCGGATTGGGCCTCCGGTACCCTCATTCACGCAGCAAAACACAGAACAGTGCTGCTTCACGCCGGTTTTCTGTGAGGCCGTGCTATCACTCCGGTCAAGCCGGTCCATTCATGTCGAAGCGTGGCTCTCTCAAGGTGAAATTGACTACATTTATTAATCAATTACATATTGTTAAATTGTTAAGATAATTATTTTGTACGTGTAACTATGATCTACTTTATCTAAGTCCTCCGTCTAACAAGAAGACCAAATGTTTGGCAACCCTCTACTCCTTATATTTTAAAAAACATACCTCATTCTATCAGAGGGGCTGGTACAATGAAAAATATATAAAAGTTTGACCCACTTAGTGGGGGCCATTTAGTAAGAATAAAAATAACGATTGAATAAACGATCAATATAACAAAATTACTAACTAGGACTTCAATTACTACCTAGATATCATATACTTACGTATACGTAAGTCATACCAATTCATATTTATATGAATAGGTATGACTTAACAGCGTACCTATGACTTTACCAATGCGTTTTTGTGGGATAATATTTTTATCACTCTAAAATTTACTGAGTCCACAAAAGGTATGTGACCTAAAAAAAATATGTATCACTGTCTTAAGGCACTGAAGCAGCGAAATAAAAATGAGGTCAGATTTATGCACGCCCCTAGCACACC
Organism: Marasmia exigua; assembly: GCA_019059595.1. Classification (NCBI taxonomy): domain Eukaryota; kingdom Metazoa; phylum Arthropoda; class Insecta; order Lepidoptera; family Crambidae; genus Marasmia; species Marasmia exigua. The sequence goes on from CM032468.1 coordinate 17,698,616, forward strand.
TACATAAATTGACAGACCACAATCACCGGCCGAAATCCCAGCCATTCATTATCTAGTGCATGTGCACCCGATAGCACGCCACTGACAAATGTCAGTGACGGGGCAGAATCTAAAGGCTCGACCACACGCTTAGCAAAAAACAAGTAAAAACAACGAGCACAAACTTGTGAATGGGTGTATGCTGTTTCTGTTTGCAAATGTGTTGCCGGAGTGGGTGTTTGAAGTCAGTGTTTGCTTTAACTTATATGTCAGGTGGCAGACGAGCAGACAGATCACCTGATGGTAAGAGATCACCGCCCTTGGAGACTCGCGACACCAGTGGATTCACGTGTGCCTCCACTGGTGAAATTGGGCCTCCGGTACTCTCACTCACGCAACGAATGCTGTCATAGTGCTGCTTCACGCCGGTTTTCTGTGAGCCTGTTTGTCAAGCTTTGAGCCTGATGCCGCATCCACACACTTGTTTCTTACTACGAACTACAAATAGGTCGTTCTTCTTTTTTATCGACAGTGTAACTTACAAATCAACATTTAACTTTTATATCAGACTACAAATGATAAATATAGTGTGTCGTAAATATTCGTTAATGTACTATTTTACAGATGGACTATTACATGATGTAAAATTTAATTGTAAAAAAAATACTTTTTGATTGAAATGAACACCTCCGTCACATCCCCCGAAATTAGTGCCATTTACACCTCTGTCCAATACCAAATACCATTAAAACACCAAGTACAATCAGAAAACACGTAGTTTTACTCTGGATTGGCGCTAGCCAAACACTGGCAAGCGCAAACAGCTTACACCCAAACAGCAAATACCTACCCATCCAGATATTGGTAAGCTTGCTGTTTGCCGGACTTTATGGCAAACGTGGACACGGCACGAAGAGACGAAACCTGTGACGTCACCCGCGTACGTTTGGCATAGACGCATCTTACTCTCCCTGGCGCGCAGCCATCTCAGCTGTCCCCATACGTCCACTCAGGATTATTATTACGCGTATTATTTATAAAATTGTGTTTTGTTTTGAATCATAATCGCTAGAATACACGTGATTGCTAGAGTTGGAAGCCACCGGGCCTGAAATGGGTTGTTAAACTGACGCAATAATACGTTGAATGATACAACTCAATTATAAATGATATCATACTTGTCTAATACTTTTATTAACCGATTTCAAAAAAAGGAGGAGGTTCTCAATTCGACATTTACATATTTTTTTACGACAGGTTTTTTTTATATATACCACTTGCCTAAACTTTATCTATTTATTACACACATTGTCATCATCATCATCATCAGCCCATTTAAGTCCCCACTGCTGGGGCACGGACCTCCCTCACATGAGGGGTAATTGCCATACTCACCACGCTTGGCAGACGGGTTGGCGAGGGTTTTGATATAAATGCAGAGTTTTCCTTCTCTGGGAGCTGATGATCATGCCAGCAGCTTTACCTTAGTCGCCTTTTACGACACCTCGGTAAGAGTGAGGGTGGCCTATTCTACTCTGCCGGGAACCACACGGCTAAACACACACATTGTAAAGAGATGAATTTGTATTTAGGTTTGGCAAATTTTTACATTAACAAAATGAAAACCCAAAAATGATGGAACGTGACTCCAGCATTGACCATCCAGATACGAGTAACACCATCTGGGTTGCAGGTATTTGGGGGCAACGGCATTCGCTTACCATTAGGTGAGACGTCTGCTCGTCTGCCAAAGAAATGTAGTGCACTAAAATAAATTTAGAAGAAGAATAATTAGAAAAGAGACTCAATTTTAATTAATCTATGCATTTACAAATTCTAAAATTTAGACTAAAGTCGAAATGCGATTTTCCTAACTACAGGAAGCCTATTTTCGTGTACTCGACATTGAAAACGAATGTATGAAATCTCTTATTCGACATCGATGTCGAGTGCACGAGAATACGCCCCCAGTTCCGCTCTCCAAAGGTGAGATATGGACTATCGCCCAGACAATTTCCCGTAATAAAAACAGCGATCCCGGCTAACGTGATCCAATTTCGTAATTTGCATCCGAGATGAAGGATTTTCCAAATGGACGGACAAACGAGCCAAGATAGTGATGGCACTAGAGTGAAATTGCTAAACATTTCAGTTACTTGTATTATCTCTCTCTCTAGTCGGTCCCTCATTACTGAGGGTCGTGGTCACTGGAACTCATCAACCAAACAATTTTTCTCCATTGATTCCGATTGAAAGTAGTCTTCACCACGTCGTAGATGGGATGTAGCTTCCTTTTATTCCATCAGTGATCTCGTGATCTTTTGCCTTCAGTGTTGCCAACAATGACCAGTTTTTCTAGGCTATCATCTCCCTTTTTATTATGTGATAAGTGGCACATGAGCAGACGGATCACCTGATGGTAAGCGATTGCCGCCCATGGACGCCCGCGACACCAGTGGAGTCACAAGTGCGCTGCCAACCCTTACCGGTACCCTCACTCGCGCAGCGAAACACAGCACAGTGCCGCTTCACGCCGGTTTTCTGTGAGGCCGTGGTACCCGTCACTCCGGTTGAGCCGGCCCATTCATGCCGAAGTGTGGCTCTCCCACGGTCCTCTTCGCATTATGTGGCTGAAATAGAGAGCATGCGTTGTAGAAAGAAGCTCGACAGTCCGGTTCTTATGCCAAGTTTGGGAAGCACAAATACATTTGTACGTTTAGCCGTCCAAGGTATTCGGAACATACGCCTCCAGCACCACATTTCGAATGTACTTTTGTTATATTAGTGTCTCATAAAGATTTGGGTCGGGCCAAAAATTTGTACCTAAGTTTTGTACTTAGGAAAATCTTAGTGTCAGCCCGGAGTCTGGAAGTTCGCGGTCTTGTGCCCCCGTGCCTCGGAAAGTACGTTAAGCAGTTGGTCTTGCGCCCAATCCCTCTCCGGTCGTGTCACCCTGGTGTCCCATCGGAATATGAGGGTAAGGGAATAAATCGATTGGCGTCGCTAGTGTGCCCTACCCGTCACCTAAAAACAGATAATGCCGTAGCAGCAAAAGCTGAGGTCGGGACCTGATTGACCACACACAGTTACACATTCTTCTTGTATTGCCTATCCTGTCTCACTGTGTGAGACATGTCACGTGTATGTCGACGAAAATTCGTGCGTAAAAGAAAAACAGATTCGTGTTAATCAAGAATAAATTTCAAAAGATTGCTATAACCAAAAAAAACATGTTTTCACTGTTGTGATGATGGTTATAAATGTATTTTCATTGTTACTTTTTAAAGTAAGTAAGTATACATTTGACCACATAAAAAAATTACAAAGAAGACTCATAACATAAATATATTGAGATTGCACAGTAAAGCATAGGAAAGAAATATTTAAACAAAAACAAATAAGTTAATACATAACACACACAGTACAAACATTTGTGTGCCTGAACATGTTTGTTTGTATTGGTCTGGGTGTTTCCTATGTATTATAAGTATGTATTAACAAAAGAAAAGTATTATATGTATATACCTATTTGTAATCCCACTGTTGATTCTGATATCCGTAACACAGGTGCTTGAGCTACCTTTCTCGGAGTGATGAAGTGTATGTGATGTTGTGAAATATTTATTTATTTATTTTATTTACATAAACTAGTGACAAAGGAAGTAGAAAAGGAACAAAGTGTAGTGGTCAACAAGGTCCAAGCTCAGCATGTGCTGCAGCGGTTTGCAGCCGCTGCCGCGCTGATTTTCAGTTTGGACCTTGAGTGACTTGAGTTTTTCAAATGTACTGCTCATTTGAGTGAGTGAAACAATGGTCGACTACTCTCGTTTGATTCAAAAAGGTATCCGTGGCGGTCGAACGACTAAGGAGTTAGGTAGTTTCGTAATCCAAGAGAGTGGGTTCAAATCAGACTGGGAACAAAAAGTTTAACAACGTACCTACTATAGGCTGGCCAGGAATAATTTTTAGAAAGAAGTATTTTTATTGTTAATGCCTGTTTTTTTTTCTAAAACTGTATAATAACTCAAACTTTGACTAAGTCACGTCACTAGCCAAGTTGAGTTTCCGTATGCATCGTCTGCCAGTGTTTACCTTCGGTCTAATGGAATGCTAATTCTAATTATACTAGTCACACCCACCGGCTATTTTTTGCCAAAACCCCTGGTTGATTAACCTCTTTGATGATCTCACTTTTGATAGGTTCTAGTGAAGTTGTGAATGAATTGGCACATAACTTAGCTATGTAAATACATCACGCACAATAGACCGGAAAAGAGAGAGAGAGAGAGATTATAATTATATGTTTTAAGAAATATGTTATAACCATGGGGATAGTCTCTGTTAAGGTGACGGGTAGGGCACAACAGCGACGCCAATCGATTTCAATTTTTAGCTTCTTATCCGGATCTATTTTAACAATTTCGGGGATACAACCTCTTGGCAAACACTTATACTATTTATTAAATAACCATGCACAAAATGTTGGGTCCAACGCGTCCGCGAAAAATTGATTATCGCCAAAAGCGGCCACTTTTAGCGTGAATCAACCTTTCGCGTACAAAAACAGACCCCCCCCCAGACATAACCCCGAAATTGTTTAAAATAGATCCGGTTTAGTAGCTAATAAATGGATTGGCGTCGCTAGTGTGCCCTACCCGTCACCTTAAACACTTTAGCTGAAGACAGATTGTTAATTTTAGTAAATGATGAGCTAACTTGGAACTCTATTAATTTATACATCGAGACTAAATCTTATGCCTATGTACCCATATGGTCTTGATCCCCTACTTAGGTTCTTCCTTGTAGCCTTGTAGGTGTTCCTTGAAGCCAGGAAAAAACATACGTACCACAAATAACTATTTCATCAACAAACATTGTGTTGGTGCGAAGTCGAACCCATCTAGCCACTCTTGCTTCGGCTGCACGAGTCTTTAATAAATCCTGTTATCATTGGCCACAGAATCTGAGATGATAACTACACCACTATTAGGTAGGTGGGAATCCACATCGACCTTGATTGATGACTGTCTGGTAAAGTCCTATTGATAGGATTGGCGTACGACTTCAACACACCTCCCTCTCCCTTAAATCTTCGTCGTCGTATTAGTTTCCAGAAGTTACGGCAACCCTACCTATTGATGCCCGGCACATCTTGCCGGATCGATCGAAAGTCCACCTTGGATTCGTAGGGGGAGAGACGGCGGAGCTTTTTCTGTCAAATACTTTTTATTTATTGATTTATTGGTATGATATTATAAAATAGGTAAGCTAACATTTGTTAATTCAAATAAAATTATTATTTTCTTGCTGCTGCTGCTTCCGAAGACGTAGTCTAAATTCGACCTTATTTAGATAGATAGATAGATACATATTCTTTATTGCACAAAAACAAAATACAAGTATGATACAACCACCACAGACCGTATAATAAGGTGGTCTTAACGCTTGAAGCGATTTCTTCCAGAAAACCTTTGGTTAGAGGTAAGAAATTCGAAATTGGGGAAGGCAGTGCAAAGCAGTTTAACAAATGAAATTTATCTTGCAGGATGTGAACCCAACTTTACCTTTTTTTACCTTTTTTTGAACTTTTTTTACTTTACCTTTTTTTGAACTCGACGATTTGAACTACTCGTAGAAAAAAACCGCCTTCAAAAACCACGAACTAAAAAGTGTAAAATAATATTTTTAACGCTTTATACACTTTAAATAACATTTCATAACAGTACACTCGAGAAAAGGTGTTATCGAAGTCGGCGCCTAATACTATCTTGTAATTTAATACAACATTCAATTATTCAATAGGGATTCGGCGCCGACTTCGGTAAAACCTTTTCTCGAGTATAGTTATAAAAAAGTTATTTCAAGTGTATAAAGTATTAAAAATTTTATTCCCCCCCCCCCCTCTTCCTCTCCCTCACCCTCGCCAAATATATAAAAAACGAATTGTGAGTACAGTATTGAAAGAGTTATATTTTGATTCCTTACCGTTTAGGAGTTGACCTTCCATCATCAGCAGAGCCACAAAATTAATACAGTCAGGCGTAAATACAGGTGCAGTTTTGAAAAAAGATACAAAAACATTACGTGTCTCTATAAAATTTGACAGTTCCCCTCATTTTTTCCAGGATCCCATCATCAGATCTTGATATCCTGACCATGGTACCAATCCGGGACTATCTACTTTCCAACTAATAAAGTATCATCTAAATCGGTTCATAAATGGCAAAGTAATCGGCGAACAAACTTAAAAAATATATAAATATATATACATGTCGAATTGAGACCCACTTTTTTTTTGAAGTCGGTTAAAAAGATTTGGCGCCAATGTAAGGCGCCAATTAAAAAAGCTATTTTAACACTTCAATTTACATACCGGCAGTGTTTGTCTATAGTCTTTAAGAAAACAATTTTAACACAATTCCCCAGACATTGACGGATTCCTTGCAAAACTTCTGCGAAGTCAACATTTTTATGAGCAAAGTAACTAGGGCGCAAACATGTTTCATATTTCTTATTTACGACGTGCGTTTTGACAGATCCGCGTAGTTATTTATTTTTAATTTACACTTTATCTTGAAGATTAATGACCTAGATAAATCGAAAGTAAATAGGTCTATTTAAATGTACCGTGACTCATGAGACCTTCGTAGATATTTGTAAGTGAAAAGTTTCTGCAATTAGTAATGAAGTATTTTCACTTTAATCACACATTCCCATAGGTTTTCGTAGCATTCTTTATGTGGTTCTGAATCAAAAATGCCTAATTCTGGGAGCAAATGACAGTTTCATCAACTTGGTACTACATATAGGTAGACCCAGGGTTCGGCAGGTAGGGCTAAAACAAGCCACGTGGGCTGGTGCAATTCAAAGGTTTTAAATTAGTACAACCTGTGCGGATAAAGAATGGGATCAGAAATGGCAGCGCATCTATTCACTTCTCGCTCGCACACTCACGAGTGCGAGTATAGACGCAAATAGTGTACCGAGTGAGTCGTCCAGTGACAACTTGCTTGAACCTAATAGAGTACTTAAACCCGCGATTGCTTTAGAGTGTTATCGGCAGAATCCGTAGGTCGGTAAAACGTAAAACACCGGCGTTTTATTGAGTGTCTGTGACTTTGACTGACTTCGACTGTTGACTACCTACTTATTCTCAATAAGTGACTTGACATTGGCGAATTATCTGCGGGTAGAGCCATAATAAAAAAATATACCAGGAAAGTCATTATTGCTAATCAAATTGGTTCAAGATAGGTAATGAAATATCATGGAAAAGGTTTAGGACATCAGTCTTATTGTGATGTTAATCCTGGTTTTAAAATACAGAATCTGACGGTTTGGTATCGTTTTTCCGATACATTTATTATCAGCGGCACTATCTTGTTATTTCCTTGGAATCTGGTCCATCCGAAAAACGGTTTTCTCTAAGGAGCAATGTTGTACTCTCCAGAAATTGGTAAGAAACAAGAAAATCTTTATATCCTTTCAAGGTCCTTGGAAGTGGAACTTGGCCGCTTTCCCATGGGTTTAAAGATGGGATAGGCAATGATGTCACCTGTGGCCTATCCAATAAACATAATCAGTTGTATTTTAAGTGGGATATTATCGGCTTGCAATGATTCATAAAACATGAAGATGAATTGGATTGAACATTTCCGTTTTATAAATAGCAGCTATGAACTTGTCGACAGCCACGTAAATATTTGTTGACATTTAGTCAATAAATACGGTCTAATGTTTTGAGATTGGCCTCTGAGGTGAAGATATTCAGGGTGCTGATGGTGTAATGACGATCTGGAAGGTCGTCGACATTGCTTACATCTGATGCGTAATCTCACAGATTCTTTGCCTGTTATCACTTTATGCTGCCTGTTAACATTGATTAAATGGGTTGATAACCTAGCTTTTTTTAGCATTTCAACTACTTACTATCATAATGGCTATATTATTCTGTGGTATTGTGAAAACACTGCGGTGCGGCGAATGATATATAGTGTATATAGGTATTCATCATTAGTGCGTAAAACAAATCCTTCAAGATTAAGCGAGCATCGTATTAAGATGCCCCATTCGACCTTACTGTTGTTTGGACTGATTAGATGAGAAAACATGGAAAGCTAATGGGTTCTACGCTCGATCCCTCTCCACTCGTGTCCCATCGAAATTTATGGGATAAAAGTGCAAAGAATCTGCTCACAGACTATTGCCATAGGTATATGATCAAACAGGAAGAACCCAATGACATAATTATGCAATACAAAACTTAACAGCTATTTCACAAACAAATATCAATTAGATTTAACAAAGACTTAATGGTATCTGCAAATATATTAACTTCTATAATATAATGTGCTATAATATGTCCTTTGGTTTTGGCCCCTCTAGTCGAAATAGCGGTAGGAGGAAATTATTTATTAGGGCTCAAAGGTATCGCACGGTTTTGTAAATCTCTAGCGTTGTGCACGGCACATCGCCGTATCGATTCCGTGTCAGTTACCATATTCAATGCCGCTCAGACTGCCTACTCCGGGACATTTGCCCAAATTAAACGTCTATCTAAATTTGGAAGAGGCGGGAAAACCAGAAAATATTGGAGGAAATTATTCATTATCATCAGCCTGTCGCAATGTGCATAGGCCTCTCAATTTTTTATGGTATATGGGGTAGACGACAGACGTATCACCTGATGGTATACGTCAAAGAAGTCACAGGTACGCTGCCGGCCAAATAGTCGCCACTTAGATTGAACTTCTGCTGCTCTCATCAGCGATCATGCACAAATCATCACTCCACTTGGTCTAAGGGTGTCCGGACTACACTACGTTTACCGAAACGAACCCTTCAGAACCCCAGAATTAGTCTAACGGTCTTCGCATACAGCTGAGTCAGCTCACTGCCACTTCAACTTGCTGGTCCGGTGAGCTAAGTCGATGACCTTAGTTCTTTGCCGGACAATTTAGCAGCGTGTGAATGAAAGGACATGCCCAGGAACTGGCTAGGACGTTGTACAGTGTTCCGAAAAATCAAGAAAAATCTGCCTATTTCGGGAAAAATACGACAAAACATTCATTATACAATTATATGGGGCAAATCAGACACAATTTAATTATTTTACTCCCAATCAAGCATTCAATATGGCGTCAGAGGAAAAACTGACTGCAAACGATAAATACTGTCAGATGCCATCTTACAGTATTTATCAATAACCAATATGTTCGAAATGTCGTTACCGCCATGATGGTTTTTGCTTTTCTGTATTGCTATATTTTTCTACACCCTTGTCTCGTACCCCCGTGCTCGGAAAGCACGTGAAGCCGTTGGTCTTGCGCTCGACCCCTTCCGATGGAATAGAGAGTGCACTTGTGTTTGCGCAGACACTTGAGCACTATAATATATCCTGTGTGCGTGGCTGATCGTTGAGATTGGCCGCGTAGAGGTAATCGATTGAAGAATATTATTATTATGTTTATTAGTCGTTCCACAACCACGGGCAATTATGTCCCGGACTTTTGGAAGGCGTGCGTGAGGCCGAAGCCAGCACTTAGAGGCCCGTTCGATTGACAATTTTAGTCAAATGTGATGTGACACCAGCCGGCGACTCTCCCTGTATACACTATGGAAGTGTAGCCAACGGCAGTCCCCGGTTAATGTAGGACTATTGCAAGAAATAGAAAAACTTTTTTTTTTTTTTTGGTCAATAAGCCAACGCTTGACCACAATCGCACCTGATGGAAAGCGACGATGAGGTCTAGGATGATACGCGTTTGCCTAAAAGATGCCTGTTCACTCTTGCCTTAAAGATGCCCAGATTATAGTGGTCAGGAAAAACAGATCTCGGCAGAGAGTTCCATTCCTTAGCCGTCCGCATTATAAATGTGGAAGCAAATCGCTTCGTGCGGATAAGGGGTATTTCTACCACATAAGGATGAAAGCTCTCGCCGCGCCTTGTCGTCCGATGATGGAATGGGCTGGGGGGGATCAAATTATGTAGAACCTCCGCACACTCCCCGAAATGAATCCGGTAGAAGACCGAGAGGCATGCCACTCGTCGACGGTGGTCCAGGCTCTGCAGGCCAGCTTCGGAGAGTGTGTCATCATCGATGAGCTTCTTCGCACGTCGCTCTATTGAGTCCAGAGCGTCTAACTGATACCGGGCAGATCCGTCCCAGAGGTGACAGCAGTACTCAAAGCAGGAGCGAACCTGGGCTCGATATAGACTTAAAAGCTGCTTGGGCTTAAAGTACCGCTTGACTTTCCAAAGGATGCCTAGTTTTTTAGCTGCAGTTTTGGCTATGGACTCAATGTAACGACCAAAATTAAGGCTAGCCGACAGATCCAAGCCCAATAGCTCGAGATGGTCAGTCACTGGCACGGAAACATTTCGGAAAGTAGGAGTCAGATGAAATGGATTCCTTTTCGCCGAAAAAAGGCAGGCCTGTGTTTTGGCGGGGTTGAACCCAACCAAATTGGCATCTCCCCATATGGAGACAGCATTCAGGGCTGTGTTCACCCTCTGAACCATGCCCTCCCTCAAAGAACCGACATCTGCACCGGACCTCGCAACTGACAGATATCTATCCGCAACTGTGCTGTCATCAGCGTACCCAAAGATACCGGGTGTCAACAGCAAGTCGTTGATATGTAGTAGAAATAGAGTTGCGGAAAGAACAGAACCCTGAGGGACACCAGCATTGATGTCATGGCGATCAGATGAGTAGCCATCAATGACTACCCGAATTGATCTGCCCCACAGAAAATCCTCAATCCATACGCAAAGGCCGGTGGAGATTCCGTACGACGGAAGCTTGCCAATGAGACTTGCGTGCCAGACCCTATCAAAAGCCTTGGAGATGTCGAGGGAAACAGCGAGAGCTTCGCCGTGTTTCTCGATGGCTTCACTCCACAGGTGGGTTGCATACACTAGAAGGTCCCCAGTAGACCGCCCGCGGCGGAAGCCAAATTGACGGTCACTGAGGAGATCGTTGTCTTCTAGGTATGCAAGGAGCCGGTTGTTCAATACACGCTCCATAGTCTTACAGAGTATGGAGGTGATTGCGATAGGACGGTAGTTAGCTGGGTCAGCACGACTACCTTTTTTAGGTATAGGTTGAACATTAGCAAGCTTCCAAGTACTCGGTACTAGTCCAGTACGGAGGGAAAGGCGGTATAGGCGAGTCAAAATAGGAGACAACTCAGGGGCACAGGTTCGTAAGACAATTGCAGGGATGCCATCAGGACCACTAGCCTTATTAATGTCTAGAGTGCTGAGCGTGTTGAGTACCTCTTTCTGTCGAATATGGACTTCAGACATCTCAGAAGAGCATTGAGGTAGCTTAGGTGGATTTTTGCCAGCTGTATCTAGTTGCGAATTGCTCGCGAAGAGAGAGGCAAACAAGTCTGCCTTCTCCTGGGCCGTGTGAGCTAGCGATCCATCGGACATCACCAACGGCGGCAGCGACGACCGGCAAAAATTGGCCTCGACCGACTTAGCCAGTGACCAGAAAGCTTTGCTTCCAGACGGATAAGAGACTAATTTGTCTCCTATGCGGCTAATGTGGTCGAAGCGGGCCTTTCGGAGAGCACTTTTGCATGACTTAGCGGCACTGTTGTAGGCTTTCTTCAGTTTCGACACATTCTGCGATTTGCGGGATCGAGCGTCTGCCCAGGATTGGTAGGCGGTGTGCTTGACCGCTTCGGCCTTGGCACAGTCCGCGTTAAACCAAGGGTGAGCTTTGTTCTTTTGCAAAACGTCAGAGTATGGAATAAAGTATTCCATAGCCTGAAGTATCACGTCAGAAATTGCATCCGCGCAACGCGTGGGGTCGTCCGAAGAAAAGCAAGTGCGACGCCAAGGGTAAGATGCAAAAAAGTGTCTCATCTCATCCCAATCTGCTGACCTGTATCGCCATACTCGCCTAGTTCCAATAGGATCAAGGTCCGGTGGAGAGTAGACTGATACTGATTTCACCAGACAGTGGTCAGAGCTTCCCAAGGGAGAAGAGATTGCCACTTGGTATCGGTCTGGGTCGGTGGTCAGCAGAAGGTCTAGGCAGTTTGCTGTATGGCCATCTACGTCAGGGATACGGGTAGCGCCTTTTACCAGCTGGGAGAGACCTAGCGACAGAGCAAATGCGTACGCCAATCTCCCGGCGTGGTCAGTGCTCTGAAAGGGGAACAACCACTCATTGTGGTGGGCGTTAAAGTCCCCCAGAACAACAAGTTGCGCACTCGGGTACCTCTGCAGGGCCGTTTCTGTGGAACCGCTGAGGTGCTGGAATAGCCTGGTTGTCTCTTCATTATCGGCGTGCGACCGGTAGACACAACAATAGAGAATTTTCTCTACTCCAGTGTCAACCAGAACCCACAAGGTGGAAAATCTGGGATCCTCAAGGTTACGGAGACGTCGGCAGCAGATGTCATCGCGAGCATAGACGCAGGTGCCAGCTCGTTGTTTAAAATTTTGCTCCAGGGTGTAGCCTGGGTAATGTAGATATGCTGCGTCTAAAGGACATCTGATTTGCGTCTCCGTGAGGAACAGCAGATGCGGTTTTTCGGTCTCCAGGTGGTGATGGACCGGTTCGAGATTGGAGTGCATACCCCGAATGTTGGCGAGGTGCACTTTTAGTGCGAGGGAGTGCAACCGCTGTTTAACAAGTTTCTTCTTGGGCTTTTTCATGATGAGAGAGTGAACAGGCAGGCAGGGGACAGAGGAACGAGGCGCCGCAAAGCTTCTACCAAACGGTGCAGCTGTTAAACTACGCTAACGGGTGACTGAGCCGGAGCGCGCGGGGACGCCCTAACCCCCCCAAGGATGTCCATCGGGCCCTCGCATCCGGTCGCCAACAAGCACGATGGCGCATCCTGGGATTTTTCGCTAGTTGGCGGGGCAGCCTTTCGTAGGTGGCTATCCTAGTACTTGGGCCCCCTACTACCTGCGGTCGGCCAGCGGAGAACCGTGCTTAGGATCCCGCTACCCTCCGCAATCAGCCACCCAGCGCAGCAATCATGCGTCACCGTAGACGGCTCACTCCGCGCCGCAACTGTTCGGGCTCTCCTGCCGAAAAGGCATCACCCAGCATCATGCCGGAACGCGACGTTAATCACTTGGCGGCTTGGTTTTGCTGGGTGGGTGGTAACCAGCCGCAGCCGAAGCCTACCACCGGTGGTGCTGAGCATTTGGCGCTACCCAGGGGACACGTGTGGGTATCTAGAGCTAAAGCCCACGGACGCGCTCAGCTTTGCCCCCCAAAAAACTAAACAAATTGGGCTATTGAGTTGAGATGTTAGCGGACTGGGTAACTGGTTCTATGGAGGCAACATGGCATCTGCCCGATCAATGATTAAAATCACGAAAAAATGGGCACGAAGCCATTTAAAAGAAATAGGATAGTGACAAAGTCATCATCATCATCATCATCAGCCTATCGCAGTCCACTGCTGGACGTAGGCCTCTCCAATTGTTCGCCACTGTGATCTATCCATGGCTTCTCGCATCCAGCTCTTGCCAGCCATCCTGCGCAGATCGTCCCCCCACCTAGCCAGAGGGCGCCCTACCTTACAAAAAAAAACAAAGTAGTAGTGACAAAGTGTTTTAGGCATATTGGTCATTTTCGGGAAAGCTGTACCAGGTCTTAGCCAAGCTTCCATACAATTTTGGAAAACTCCTTTGTGGTTTAGTTTTCGCATCCCTAAGCGTGCGGTACGGTCCGGGGCCGTATCGATCCGGTGTCAGTCACCGTATTCAATGCCGCTCAAACTGCGAACTCTGGGACATTTCGCCCGTTTTTAGCAACAATAGAACCGTTTATTAATTCATGGCCCGCTTTTATACGGAACTTTTCGCACGTGGCCCAGTTTTGCGGAGTTTTCGGAAAATGTTTATAGGTAGAAACTCAGTCATTCAAGGGGTTTGGGAAACTAATCAACTGCCTCAAAACATAAATTTGGGGCTACACATTGTTATATTTATGTTTTAGCAGCAAATACTGGGGTTGCGAGCTGATTAAACTCGAAACTTCTATTCAATTATTTTGTCAGATGTGTCAGTGCGTCTCATATTATTGTAACTTTTTTTTTTTTTTGATGACCCAGTGAAAATGCACCTTATGCACGCTGAGAGGGGCTCTCCTCCGGGTTAGGTCTCTGCTAATCAGAGGCCGTCCGGAGGCATACCCAATAAAAACACTGGGGCGTTTCCATCCCTCGCCCAAGAAACACTCAGACCGGGGTGAGGACTGCCACGGAAGCTTCATCCGTCGCCCGGTCGGGGCGAAGAGGCCCGCCAGCTCGGCCTCTCTCCCACTCAACCTCCCGGGTAGCACCCACGCTGCTGGATGCAGTGCAAGCACCACCGAGAGGAGGACTGCGGGCACCCCTCCCCGCACATACACTGCTGGTTGCAGTGCAGTGCGAGTTAGGGACAAACCCGCAGGCTTTCAACATAATAACGCGTCGCAGAAACCGACTCCGCTGGCTGCGGAGCCGGGGAAATCCGCGACGCAAACAACTCCGACCTACCACCGCAATCCGCTGGCTGCGACCTTGCGGCGCAGGTCCCCAAACCTTGCGGCCTTGCGGCCACTGCGCCCGGAGGCGCTCCACTCTAGGGGGATGCCGACGTCAAAGCATCCCCAGGTCCGAAGACAAAAATGGCGCCTGCAACCCCGCTGTACAATGGTTTAACCCGCTTTCACGGGCCCTAGTGCACCGTCAGGGAACGACGCGAAGACGCCGGTCCTCAGACCCTCGGCGCGACAATATAGGCCCTGTAGCGAAGTGCGCTTCAGCGCGGTCGCACGACAGGGCCGGTCCGTCGGGTGTGCATCCTTCGGCTTACAGGTAGCAATCCACGAATGAATTACTACCCGTCATTGCCCAGGAAAAACCGTGCTCTGCAGTAACCGTTTCTGCCTAATACCAACCGAAGTTAGAATTAGAACAGAACTGATTACCAGCAGGGCCACTCGAGGAGGTAGATGCACCTGAGTCCCCATATTATTGTAACTTATCTGAAGCAATAACAACCATCAATGACTCTTCAAAGGTAACTTAAGTTATTGCAAATGAAATCTTCCTATATTCAAAATCAACCAAATTAACGTCCACTCTATCAAAAAATGTTTGTCAGCAATTCAGCTTATAGGACTAAATTTTACACTCAACTCTGTCACTCATCCCAGTTGCGTCCAAGCCCGTCACTTTGGGCCTGAGGTACTCAACACTCAACCCTGTATACATAGTTCCGCCCTCACTTAATTTCGGGACTTTATTAGCTTTTGTTTAAAACCTTAACAATAGATGGCGCTGGGCATCGATTACATCGCGGAAGTGTTTCGTCTTTTCGGATTAAGAGATTAGGTACATAACGTTATCTATAGGGTGTATCTCTTTATGCACTAATAAAGATTACCGAAGTATGCGTTATGCAATAAAGATTATCTATTTTTGTAAGCTTCATTGCTGAACATTCAAAATGATAGCTGCTACATAACAAGCGAGCTCAATCTCTAAGTGAATCCCCAACTTGAAATAAAGACATCTTAAAACTGAACAAGCTGGGATAGCTGAGAAGGGTATAGGGTGCTTGAGAGGGCAACAGCCTCCCGCAGTGAACTTTTACGACATCCCCAGACGAGCTCATATAAAACACAGCCATGGTTTGAACTGAGTGTACATGTGTTGCCCCTAAACGAGTAGTTCACTTTTACTAGTTCACTTATCTAGCTAAATCGTGTCACTCACTCTTATTTGTCCCATGGACTGAGGTACACCCAGTGGCATAAACGTAACTTTATGATGAGCATTGGTTAAAACGACATCACCGGTACACGCTTTTTGAATTAGAACAATTAAATTAAAAAATTCATTAGATCTTTAAGGTCTCGTCATTCCTCGTCATTAAATCTTAAAGATCGTTTTCAAAACTGAGTGATGGTTTAATACCTACATAATTCATCTAGTTCAATTGATGTTGAATAGACAAACAGTAAAAAAATATGAATTTCAATATAAACAAACTATTTCAAGGGAAAAAACTTAGAGTTAGAAAGACTGCAAAACGGTTGACGATAATCGATACTAAGTATTCATTAATCTATGTTTCTGTGAATCAGTACCCTTACCATGAGTTTAAAACTGTTCTCGCTATCTAAAACTATCGCATTGGCCTTTTAATTGTGGTGCATGTGAAAGAGACAGAGCAATAGTTTTGGATAGGGAAGATAGCAAGATCTCAGGAGTCCATTATCATCGAATCGTTCTATCATTTGAACTACTGTATTCAAATGACCTGAATGAACTTTATTGAATGAATTTCGTCACTCTTCTATGGTAAGTGAACTGTTTTGTTCCAGTTCAGATAAGTGCTGTAAAGACCGGTCAGCTTATCTTGTCTTAGAATATTTTTTTACGACACCACATAAAGTGAGGTCACTGTGGTAAGTAAGATTTTTATACTTTAAGTCTTGAGGTGAAAATAGATCTTAACTTATCAAATTTTATTATTGAAGATCATAATTAATTATGTAGGTGTAAGTTATTTGATGGCAAAAATTGTGAACTATACAGCATTAAGAACCTACTATGTAGGTATCTATGGTCTATATATATTTTTTTGGTCAATAGGCTAACGCTTGACCACAATCTCACCTGATGGAAAGCGACGATGAGGTCTAGGATGATACGCGTTTGCCTAAAAGATGCCTGTTCACTCTTGCCTTAAAGATGTCCAGATTAAAGTGGTCAGGGAAAACAGACCTCGGCAGGGAGTTCCAATGCTTAGCCATCCGCATTATAAATGTGGAAGCGAATCGCTCCGTGCGGATAAGGGGTAGTATGATTAAGATTGGTACATGACTTGCAAAATCCGAACCATTTATTAACATTAACAATAGAACTGAGTGAGTAACCCATAGCTATACGTATAAAGCGTTATTAATTGAACTGTTGCTAAATTTTGTCGGACCTTCCCAACCCTTAGGCAGGGGAACCAGACCATCTGGATCAAGGTTACATGTTCAGTCATTAGGTATTTTAATAATTAGATAGATAGATAGATTTATTGCACAACATACAAAACTTAAAAGCTAGGTATACAGAGATACAATGTATAATTTAGGCGGTCTTATCGCTGGAAGCGATCTCTACCAGACAACCTTCAGGTAAAGGACATTAGATAGAAAAGGGGAGGGTGGTGCAATCCTTTTGATTTTAAATATTGATTAAGTAAATTTATAGTATAAATACATATATCTAGATAATAAATAAATAAATAAACACGTTATCATACACTAATATATACGAATGTTAACTTACTATAATACAATATAACCTACACAAATTATATAAAATATACTACTATAAGGTTATAATAGAGAAGATATATTTTATACCTACAATATATGGATGGATCTGGGAGAAGACTAACGACCACGAGCGTCAATGACAGGAAAGGAAGACAGGTGAAGTTAATAAAAAAGGATCAGTTGGGGAAAGGGTTTCAGTTTTCAAGGAAGTGTGCAATAATTATGGCCAATTACAGTTTGAAAAACTACCATCGCGTATATTGTACTCGTAAGTACCACACAATTGTCTGTTGTATGTCCGTAATCCCGTATCAAAAGCTTCGTATTGTCTGGTCCACTGTTTGGACACTTATCCTGAGAAAGCCAAGGACGTCGATTCGGCGCCCGAGGTACACGCTTGGACTATGATCCAGAATTTGATGGTCTGGTAATGAGCAGTTTTCCAGTAGGTATTTATAAATTTCCTAGTGATTCGCAAGATGGCGCAATCAGTTCAGGGATTAACATTTTCATTTCAACCCTAATTTATGGGAAAATTGTTTTAGGTTTTTTTACATTAAATATCTTTATACTTCGCAGTTAATATTTTTAGTGCTATGCACATTTTAAATGACAGAGAGTGATTTAAAACGAAACTTCATAAACAAGTTAAATATGTATTTTACTTGTTTACTTTTTATCTCTATTTTCTTATGGGTAAAATAAAGTTAAATATGGCAGGACCTGTAAATGTCATGATGATGGTTGGTATATCCAATATTTCCTATCTATCATAGACAAAAAAGGAACTTTTAATTGATAGTGAGAGTAGCGTCATCTGGTGTTGCTTTTAGAAACCACCCAAAAATACCTACTGGAAAACTGCTCATTACAATGATGCGACTTCCGTCTGACCTTCGCAACTCTTAGTCAGCGAATCAAGACCATCTGAGTCATAGTTAGAGTTATCGTATATCAACAATTAACTATTTTCAGTAGCGTCAACTGAGTTATCGACTTCTAATCCCCAAACAAGGCCGTAACGGATCGGCCATCACCACGTCCACAAACGGCCCCTAACTTACGTGTCTTCAAAACCAAAACTATGCTAACCCGTTCCATGTGACTGGACTATATTTAACTCGCTATATTTAAACCGTGTCACATAGGCGACATCGCCAGCAGGATCATTAGTGGCGGACGAAAATACACCTTACTCCGCGGTCTCAGTGACCACTTTGCGAGGTGGCCGTGTGAACTTTCAGCGTGTCGAATCGGATTAGCACTTACGTACAATCGGCAATTTGTAATAACCGTGTAAACGCGGTAAGGTGCACAAACATCTGGGAAAGCTTTTATTGATTTCCAAAGATGGACATCATAATTGAAGAAGCCACTATTTTTCGAAATTTTCTGTAGGAACTCGTCCAGTAATGTCTAGGTGTTATGATATCTATAAGAGTATATAAATATATAATTGCGTAGAAGGGTACTTGCTCTTAGGCCAGTTCGATTAGAAAGTATGCGATGTTATCAGACTCTCGAATCATTTGCAAATTTTTTCACGCGTCCGAATGACTTACCGTAACGTAAGTAGGTACCTACCTACTCCAGGGTTTGAAGTGATAATTATCATTGATCATTATCTTTGATAATTATCAAGATAATTATCAAGATAAATATTGGTTGATAAATATCTTGATAAGTATAATCGAAAATATTTGCCATTTGTTATTCAGATACAGAAAACCCCCGTCCAGTTAACGCAGTTGAGGTTGATGAAGATGATATTCCACTCATCAATTTATTTTAATTAAATAAGTACAAGTATTATCGTTGTAAAAGTATTATATAATTAGTTGATTAACTGCTCGTATTTTGGTTTGCAAGTTATTATACACGAAATTATAAAAATAAAAAAATAAAAGTTGACCTTGATTGTAAAATGTCTCTAATTTATTTAAATCACTTGATTCTAACGTAAAATATTGATATGTAATATCAGTTAAAAAAGGATAACTAGGCTTATATCTGTTTGATAATTATCGGATAATTATCTGATAATTATCTTGATAATTATCTCGATAATTATCTAAGGACATATTTATCTTGATAATTTCAAACCGTGCAACTTACCAATTTCACGATTATTTCTTTTTTTATTGCTTGTAATAGGCAGGCAAGCTTGCCGCCTATCTGATGGTAAAAGCAACCGCCGCTCATAGACATCAACAATGCCGGAGCACAGTCATGCCGCTGCCTACCGTGAAAGAAGAACTCATTACAAACCTCGTTTAAAAAAGGGCATGTCATAGCGACATGTGTCTTATACAGTTTTTATTTAATGCGGTTTAGAAGAAGGTTCCACAGATCACATTTTCTTCAGCTGTCAGAAATACCCTATCTCGCTGTATGACATCCTACCTCCAAAAATTCCCCGCCCCATTAACTTTTCTTATTTACTGTCTCTTTCTTCTTCCTCGGTTATAGAGTATTTATGTACCTAAATATATTTACAAATATAATATAAGACTCTAATTTTACATGAGAATCTCCCCTTAATATTGTGTCGTCTTTGTGTATGTTTTGTTCTGTCTTGGTTTTAGATGGTGTTTGGTGCAAAACTCAATTAAAATAAATATTTAAAGGATTTAAACTCGCCACACCGGTCAATAACCATAAAAATAACGTGTCTCTCTAATCACTCGACACTGGCAGACTTATTATGTGTTCGCCACGGGCAACACCAGTAGCAGCCACTGATTAAAAAAAACTTATAATTTCTTTCAGTGTAAAGTTTCACTTGGCCGGATATACATAAGCTCGTGTTTATCCCAGGTACCAGGTTTATCTTATGTATCCCCACAGGAAATCGGAAAAGCGAAGGTCTGTTGGAGTAACTTGTAGAAGCAGTAAACAAATAAATGCAATATTCAGGTACAATGAGTGGAATAAAAATATTAATTTTTAAAATTGTATTTTAAAAAATCTTTGAATGGACTTCGTTTCCTTTAATTGGATTCCAATCCAGGGCTAACATTTTTTTCCACTCAATAAGTAATATTTTTTTTTAATGTGATTGCTGGCAGACGACCGCCTGATAGCAAGCGATTGCTGCTGTGGCGGGTCATTGCATTCCCTCTAATATGGTTAAGTGAAATGATGGCTGACACATACGTCATACTTGTGGACAGGCTACCTTTGAGGACTGGTCTGCTTCGGTTTACCTCATAATATTTATTTTATTATGATTTCCTTGATTTTATTTTGTTACAATTAAACTGTATGGCTTGGTATGATGATGACACAACATTGTATGAAAGTTTGGCGATTAAAAAGAGTAACTGGCGTGTTTCTTGCCGGATCTTCTCGACCAGAAACAACTTTCCGAGCCGGTGGTAGAATCGCATTATGTTTATTTATTTTTTTGGTATATTTTATGTATCAACATATATGTCTTAACATGTAAATTATACATAAGTACTTATTTAGTTTTAAGTCATTCAAATGTATGACGATTTGTAAGTGCTATGTACCTGCCTATGCAAATAAATAATTATTTGAGTTTGAGTTTATACCATTTAATGCGGTTTTTTATGTTTTCTACTATTAAATCATTCAAGAACGTAAAAACTAAGTAGGTATTTTCAAAATAATGCGCAGAGAAACCCGTATTCGAATACTTTACTAACAATTCCAAGCGAATCTTCATTTCCCGTACAAAACTAGCTGAGATGGGCGGTAATATTCTGGGACCGTAAAGAGATCCAGGAAATGGGACCGGGCGCCGAGGCTCCTCCGGGGCAAAAGGATGCCATCCGGCGTTGTTGGCGATTTTATTCCTATTGCTTGGGTTCACAGCACGCTCGATGCCGACAAAATTGATCTTTTTTGGGTACCGTGCCCAAGGGATGAAACGGGACACTTTTACTAAAACTCCACGTCTTAGCAAAAGGGTTCTTTTTTACCTCGTTTTATCCTCGCCGGGGAAAATGCTAACGGTCGCCTAGGACTCCCTAATTAATATGTTTATTTGAATAAAATCAAATCCCGCTTTCAATAGGCACCCCATTAAAGCATAGTTCTTTCTTGGAACCATCTTGGATTAAAAAAAAATCATAGCGTATTGTGTTCTACTACTTAAGCCCTTTTATTTGATATCTATATTATAATATCTGTGCCTATATCGAAGGGGGTTGTGATAAAATATATTATGACATTTTGTAGCGGCCGCCATCTTGGATCAATTTCCATCAAACATAGGTACTCCCCACTAAAGTACCTTTCAAACAAAAAAAATCAATTCGTCCATATGGGACAAAAGTATGGGAGCTATGATGGTCGGGGGTTAAAAATATGGGTAGTCTACATTAGTATAATTGTTAGTCATAGTCTAAGCCTGTATCTAATAATTATATCTGTCATGTATAGGTGGTATCGTGGTGGTATGCCGTGTGGTCCCCGGCAGAGTAGAATAGGCCACCCTCACTCTTACCGAGGTGTCGTAAAAGAGCGACTCAGGTAAAGCTGCTGGCATGATCATCAGCATCCAGAGAAGGAAAACTCTGCATTTATACCAAAACCCTCGCTAATCCGTCTGCCAAGCGTGGTGAGTAGGGCAATTAACCCTAATTGATTGAGGGAGACCCGTGCCCCAGCAGTGGGGACTTAAATGGGCTGACAATGATGATAGGTGGTATCTAATGCTTTATGATATTGAGGAGGACTAACTGTTAACTTCCTTCGATTGAAAAATGACCCTAAGACTTCGGTACATATATAATTGCATTTTTAAAGGCCGGGTCGTACCTACTTAGCTATTACAAAACTTTTGGTATTTACTGTTTATAAACAACTATTGATTAGTTTATAAATGAAATTTACAGGCGTAGGTATAATATGGTCCCCACTTGCTTGACTGTTTGAGCCCCAGGGCTTGAAACTGGTTTCAACTGAACTAGTTAACTGCTACACCCCTGAGGCGTGTTCTCCAAACAGTCAGACGTACCGTTTACATTGGGACATTGGTAAATGATGGCCAAACTTCCGCCAATATCTGTATTCGCCAGAGGACGCTATTGTGTCGCCCACAAAGAGAAACGTGGTCCCTTTTGTTCGCAATCCGTGCGAATGGCAGTTCGCATGCATGAAATGCACCGCCAATCGCTGCCTAATTTAGTTTGTGATTGTTGTCTTTGTTAGGGAACATGTACTGTAACGAGGGCGAACTTCTTCATTGCTGGCCTTATTAACACTGTGACCAATTATTTAAAAGAAAGAAAGTTGTTTAAAAAATAATTAAATTCTTTTTTAACCGACTACAAAAAGGAAGTGGTTTTGAATTTGACTGCGTTTTAGTGCTTTTAATGTACCTACTCGTAGGTAAAGTGTGATACCTCGGGTGTTGCAGATGTCCATAGGCGGTGGTCATCACTTACCAATGCAAAAAACCTACTATTGTGGTGTTTTTTCTTATTATAAATTTATATTTACTATTTGGAGGTGCAATCGTTATTGCACGTATATGCAAGCAAAAATATGCAAATTTTAATATTGTTTGCAAATCATTTAGATAAGAATACTATTTAAGTACCTAATTATGTATTTTAAGTGAAACATATTAATTAAGTAGTAAAATAATCTTTATCGATGGAGGAATACCCAGCGTGTGGTTGTAAACATTTCACGAGTTTATCGATACTAAAGTCTGGTTAAGGTGACGGGTAGGCCACACTAGCGACGCCAATCGATTTGAATTTTTAGCTACTAAACCGGATCTATGTTAAACAATTTCGTTTACTACCTCTCGACAAACACTCATACTATTTATTTAATAACCATGCACCAATGTCGAGTCCGTTTTTGTACGCGTAAAAAGCGGCCACTTTTGGCGTGAATAAATTTTTCGCGTTCGCGTTGAACATTTCTGCATGGTTTAATACATTTTTAGCATTTAGCATTTCTTAGCATAAAATATAAATAATATGAGTGTTTGCCGAGTAGCTAAAAATTAAAATCGATTGGCGTCGCTGGTGTGCCCTACCCGTCACCTTAAACACTAGATCGTTCACAATTAGGTACCTAAATATTATGCCTTATTTCGCATTCGGTCTGTCATTCACATGAATCGTAAACCAATACCATTGCCAAAACAATGCCTCCATTAAGCTAGTGATGTGCCGCATCAATGTCGATATTTTATAATGTACAAATTTAAGTTTACCTAATTGACAAATACTTTTAACCGAATCCGTCTATTAAATTGTATTGTACCTATTTTGTACATTAAAGTGTACTTAAATATAGAGTAGGTATGGTGCAATTTATTTATATAAATGGCCCAAATATAAAAAAGAGTAGAGGGGAAATTCAATATCTGTATAACGTAATGTCAAATTCACTTCAGAATATTAAATTAAATTAAAAACATTAGTTTTGGGGGACCAAAAATGCAATATTCCCAATGAGCAGATTGAATGCGCTTTGCACGCATCCAATGAAATCCCAAAGTCTTTAGTTGTCTGGTGTCAGTGTACCAATCGATCGACCGTCTTACGAGAGATCGTTCGATGCATTAGATAGATAGATATTATTTTTACACAAAAACAAAACACAACTATGATACAACAACAACGGATATTATAATACGGCGATCTTGTCGCATGTAGCGATATCTTCCAGACAACATTTGGGTAGAGGAAAGAAATAACATTCTGCATTAGTAAACGTAAATCGATAGAATCTCCCAGACCATTTGATTGTTTATTGCTACCAGACCAGTCGATCGTCGTTGATCGATGCTGCGGTCGACGATCGATCGATTGTTTTCGTAACACCTACGCGGCTTTTACCGCCTCTCGAAATGGTTTCCCTCTAAAACCTTACTATTCGTGCTCCCTGCTTAAAATAAATAATATCGATATCAGCATCGAAAGTCAATAACTCCCCGGCCATAAATGTTACACGACTTTCAGAAAGGAAATACTGGCCGAAAATTTATAAGCCATTTGGCGAATGACGCCGCGTTCAATAAAGATTAATTTACTGTCCAAATCAACGTTTCAATCTAGCCAGTTCCATTTTCGAAGTGTCCATTCAGATTTTCGCGATGATTTTTTTTTTAATTTGGGTCAGGTCAAAGCTAAGTGGCAGCCTAATTATTATATCACTCAGCGACGGGAACACCAATTATGGCTTGTTGACAGATATATTAACCTCTCATATACATACAGTACAGATAGCTGAGTTATTGTAGCTCAGTGGATAAAACCATGCGCATTAAGAACGCGAGATCGTAGTATCAAATTCGAGCTTGCACCTAGGTTTATCAAATTTTTTTTAAGTCTGTTATTTCTGACATTAGCATGGATAGAGCACCCTTTGGGGTACCCGAAACACTCCTATGTGTGTTCCTACGACTTTTTTTATGACATAGGTGGCAGACGAGCAGACGGGTCACCTGATGGTAAGCGATCGCCGCCGCCCATGGGCGGCAACACCAGTGGAGTCACAAGTGCGCTGCCAACCTTTAAACTCGAAAGGAGCGGAGGAAGAGTCCTCCGGTGAGTTATGTCGATGACTTTGGTTCTCTACCGGATCTCCTCGTTCCGGATTCGATTGCGCAGAAATGCCGAGCATAGCTCTTTCGATAGCCCGCAGTGGACTGCAACAGGCTGATGATGATATACAACAGAGTATTTAAAAAAAAAAGGCCGTGTGGTCCCCGGCAGAGTAGAATAGGCTACCCTCACTCTTACCGAGGTGTCGTAAAAGGCGACTAAGGTAAAGCTGCTGGCATGATCATCAGCACCCAGAGAAGGAAAACTCTGCATTTATATCAAAACCCTCGCCAACCCGTCTGCCAAGCGTGGTGAGTATGGCAATTACCCCTCATGTGATTGAGGGAGGCCCCTGCCCCAGCAGTGGGGACTTAAATGGGCTGATGATGATGATGATGATTTAAAAAAATACTAACACACTAATGTCAAGAGGTATCATTCAATATTATACAGATGTTAATATTAAAGATACCCAGTAAACGCAACGTTCACTGTAGATACCTAACACAGTGTGCTTAAGAACTGCTAACACTTCCCAAAATATGACAGCAAATATTTCATCGGACTAGCCGAAGTATGCTTAGCGCGAACAAAAAAAATATAGATTCGAAATTCGAAAGTTTAAAATTAAAAATAAATAGCCAGAGCATGAAGGAAGCATTTCCACAGCGTTCCCGCGCAGATCCAAAGAGTCGGCTTATTTATAACGTATCATTTGTCATTCCGGCGGGAAGCGGGGACTCTTCCCCGTTAAAATAGATAGACGTTTACCACATTTTACCGTTCGCCGCATAGCAATGAAGATTGCTCTGTTTTACTTTTGAGATGATGGACTTGTGTTCCATATTTTATGAGACCGAGTGCCAGTAGTGGTAGGAATAGTTACGCACGGATATGATGCACAAATGGGACGTATCAATCCGAAGCAGAGCTTTGTTTCGCCGAGTGAATGAATCTAGAGACATTTAAGACACAAAGTTCTGACATCTGTCAGAACTTTGTGTCTAATAAAAGTTTAACTTTTTACATAATTCATTAATAGATTGATTTTTTAAAAAGGCCGGCAAAACATTAGCGATATCTCTGATTTCGCAGATGTTAATGGGCGGCGATGATTACTTTCCATCAAGTGACTCGCTTGCTCGTTTGTCCGCCTCTAGCATAAAAAAAATATTTTTTTATATTGTTTCTCGACTTATCACTTTTTGACTTTGAATCTCCTGTGTTAGAAATACTTTCTGAAATAAATAAAACAATAGATATGTAGGTAAATACACGTAAACTATTTGTAGGTTAGTCGAATTCAAAACCGTAGTACCTATCAGAAAATTATACTTATAAAAATACTTAGTTATTACAAACGCATGGAATTTTTAATATGTACCTACTCACAAAAACCTACACAATCCTACAAAGAGAATAAAAACCAATATAAGTCCTAAAACCAAAAAGGTAAGAAGGTGGGACAAGTAATTTCCATTACCACACCCTATAATTCCGTTGTAATAGTTAACAAGGCGTGGCTAATAACCCTAGATTTTCCGATATACACGATACGTACTTACGATCTGCCCACATCCATCCCATTCGCCATAAACCCCACTTATGAATACCCGCATAAAACTCCAAGCGAACAGCAAGTCTGCATCGTAAACACACTGGAATAATATCCAGTGAGGTATATTTGCCCTGTTTCGGATGCCCATACTTACAATATAACGAACTTGATAGATACATAAAAACATTACCCATTAGAAATACTTATATTAAATTATCTACCTACCTACATAAATGCTGAGCAGGAATTTGAAAAACTTTTCATGTTACAGAAAACATATGGATCTAGTTTCGTTTATGAAATGGCGAAAATATAGGTACCGATACTTTGTGTTGTCCGTCTTAACGCAGTATTACTCCTTCATGCAAAGTCACGATTTTTTATAATTTAACGAGTTTACGAGTTTAATGGTTGTGACGTAAATATACAAACAAAATAAGCTTCAAAAATCGCAAATACTTAGATACCCTAAAGAAGCATTATTTTCTTTAAACTGTGATAAATATTTCACAACATCACATACATTGATCTGGTCTGACTCCGAGATAGGTAGCTCAAGCACCTCTGTTACGGATATCAGAATCAACAGTGGGATTACAAATACTTACATATAATACTATTCATTTGTAAAAACATACTTATAATACATAGAAATCACCCAGACCAGTACAAACAGACATGTTCATGCGCACAAACGTTTGTACTGTGCGGAGATCGAACCCGCAACCCTTGGACGAAAGGCAGCATTCACTACTACTGTTCCAAACTGGTCAGGTGATTAATTCATTATACAAATACTGACACCTTTTGAATCTAAGTCAAAAGGTGGCAATACTGGACCGAACACGCGCTCTTAGTCAAAAGTTTGCCATTGGCATACGACATTGGACTGGCATCAAATATGCCGAATCACTTTATACGCTTGCCTTGGATATAAGCCACAATTTAAAGGTCTTCAGTAACTTAAAAAAAAGACGAAATAAAATCAAACTTTTCGCACTGTACCTTCCTATCCCTACTTAAGTAATTCTATCTCACTTTATCATTTATTTATGTACATTAGTATTTATTTATTTATGGTTATACATTAACACGGTCGTCACTCACAACAGGTCCTGCCAGAATACCAGCGCTGCCGCGGCATTTCTGTCGTGGCAGCACCATGCTGAGGCCAGGACCTGATTGGCCTCACACTTCACACACGCCTACTTATTTAGAATATTTTCATTATATAACTGTGTGTTTACCTACCTATCGTCTGTTCTCGTACTCACCTTTGTCTGTAGTTTTAATGTGTCGAATGTCGATGTTACCTTACCTATGTTTTCTAATGAGTGTTCATTGTTAAATTATTTATTGTGATGGTCAATAAGATGTTTCTTCCATTCTATTGCGTGACTTCACTGTCATTCTTATTATGTTGCGCCGTAATCCGTATGTGCCCGGTACAAACGCACATATTTATTTAATTGCTCAACGAATCATTAATATTTTTATCCTTTATTCGGTTACGTCGCTCTAGCCGTATTTTTACGACACTTCCAACTATGATTAATGAGCGTAAATATTGAAAGGAGCGCAATCAAATGCAGAACCTAGTTCGTTAAAGCACACATTGATACGGTTGACCTACCTATTATAGGTAGGTATATTTACTACTAATTATTACTCAAAATTACTCAAAGTCTACTGCTGGTAGGTACCTATAATTGTCTCGTTAGATACGTAATAGGTAATTTAATACCTATCTTCTTTTTGACACTATCGGCCCCCTTTTGCTGTTTTGCAGGATATGCAAGCAAGGTGGAGTGTGGAATTCGGTATATGAAGACTATTAAATTAATATTTTAAGAATTTGAGATTTTTAAGACATCGTCTATTGTGATTACAACGTGGTCGCCTCTTTTGCTAACCAACAGGGTAAGTTGAAGACCCGTTTGGAACAGTGGTAGTGAACGCTGCCTTTGGTCCAAGGGTTGCGGGTTCGATCGCACGCACAGTACAAACATTTGTGTGCATGAACATGTCTGTTTGTATTGGTCTGGGTGTTTGTATGTATTATAAGTATGTATTTACAAAAGAAAAGTAATATATGTATATGTTTGTAATTCCGCTGTTGATCCTGATATCCGTAACACAGGTGCTTGAGCTACCTATCTCAGAGTCAGATCAATGTATGTGATGTTGTAAAAGAAAACAAAAAGTACCTACTGTAACATAAAATAAAAAAATTAAATATTCCTACCTACCTAATAACTATATTTCGTTTAACGTCATGCCTGCCACCGCAATCGTGACAGCGCTCAATTCACATGTTGCAAATACGGACGGAAAATTCACTATCGCATAGGACTATACAGCCACGAGCACAGCTGTAATATCACCACACCGCGCGGTGCTGCTTAAAACATCTGCTATAGATGAATGATTGATGATGATGATGATTTCGTTTAAACAACGGCGTAAGTGAAATACAGGAGAACAACCCGTAGGCCCCAAACTAACCCTTAGTCGTGGGTACCTACCTACTTTGTGAAAACAGCATGCGACAAGTCGTGTATTCACCGCTCCACTATCCATCCATCCACTCCCAAACAGGAATTTATGTTGTTAGAAACAACATAAAAAGCTAATTGAATTGTGAAATATCAATTTCGAAATAGATCTCAAATCGCTTCAAACGACAGCCCGGATCGAACCAGTGGAAAATAAGAGATGCAATACGTTATCCCCGAAGTGGGTCGGAAAATAAATTTATTCCAATGAGGCGAGATCAAACGGAACAAATTAGCTTGTCGCATAATTGGAATGATCGCTTCGATCGCGTAAACATCTCTTTGATCGCTGAATCAGTTCTGTGACAGTCATCGGCAGTTTTATCTCTACTACCTAGACTGACTGTGGGCAATTTTAGAGTTTTGATGAGGCAAACTGTTGATTTTGCTGGTTTATTGTAAGTATCTTCATCAGTAAGAAGCATCTCGCGGGCCAGTATGGCATTCCCATCGGAGGTGCTGCCTGATATCGCTTCCGTTGTAATTGCAACGAGGGCTCTTCTCCTGCTTATCATCAGACTGAGGAGAGTCAATATACTGTGTCACTATAAAAAAAGTATGTAAGTAAAACATTTATTGACCACGAACACGAATACAATTACAACAAGATGTTACCAACAACAGTAATACGTCCAATCTTGATGTACGGCTGTGAAGCTTGGACATTGACCTGCAAAGAAGAGACCAAACTACTCGTGGCAGAACGAAAGATCTAGAGGAAGATTCTGGGACCTATACAGACTCCGGATGGCGCCTGGAGGAGGCTAAAGAACAGGGATTGGAAGACCAGGTGGGCGAGCCCAACATCATTGGCGAGACTAAAGCGCATCGACTTCGCTGGCTCGGCCACCTAGAAAGAATGGCAGACGATCGTGCGGTAAAGCGAGCGTATCAGGGACGTCCTAATGGCAAAAGGCCAGTCGGCCGTCCGAGATATCGCTGGAAGGATGAGGTCGAAAAAGACTTTGCGCGGACTCTCGGCAGATGACTGGCAGGAGGTGGCGCAAGATCGACCAAGATGGAGGCTCTTATTATCGGAGGCCAAGACTCACTATGGGTCGCTGCGCCAACCTAGTTAGTTAGTTGTTACCAATAAGACAGAAAAGAACAAATAATAAGTAGTTCGCCTGTTGAATGAGACATTACCAACAAGATCAAGTGGTTAACAAGGTCCTACTTGAGCATGATCTGCAACTGCTTGACACCGCTGCAGCGCTGTTTTTCAGTTTGGACCTTGAGTGACGGCATTGATTGTCTGGTTGAACAAGTGATCAAGTGACATTTTAATAGTATTGATAAAACAAGAATACAATAAATAAATCAAAACAAAAAAAAACAACATCTACAACGTGCGTAATCAACTATGCCCAGTGTACAGTGGCGCCGGACCTATCTGTGATGTGTGATCTGTGATCACTATATATGTGGCATGCATGCTAGCCGGACTGCAATCCGACCAGTCGTATCTTCTCAGCACAGACCATCAAACTAGAGAACGCGCGCTTTGAACGGAGTGCCATTTTCGGAAAAAACATCACAGGGTGTGAAAGAGATCTAACCGACCCTAATGCAATACGGTTGCGGTAGAGAAAGATCCAGTACGTCATCCCAGTTACGGCTTCGCGCGGTTTTTCAAGTATGGTTCTCTATGAAAAGGCTTAATCTGGATAGGGTGATAGCACCCTAACCAGACAGAACCAAAGTCTATGGTGACAGTATATCGACCATCCGTCTAACATCTCAAGAAAAAAAATTGGGCCAATTAAAATGGGCCTACCTGAATAATGTAGAGTATCATCATCATCATCATTGTAAGTATAAGATTTTCCACCTAAATTAAGATTGATGGGTTAGTAAAATTAATGAAAATAATTGAAAATGAATGTATTCGATCAGATTAGAGAGTGAGAGTGAGTGAGAGTCATCTACGATGCTTTGTATTTCACTTTCTAATAATGGTTTAAGTTAGGTAAGTAACTAAATTTCTCTCAAAGTACTTTCGTACTACTCACAGAAATATGCACGTATCAGATTTATATTAGTACTTATTCGTGCCAAGTATTCATCGTGGAACGTTTTTGACATATCACAAAATTTGTGTAGTATTAAATACTGCTGGTTGCATTTGGTAGAAAAATCTTTAATCTCAAATCACCACCAAATAACAACCACCATTACTTAAATTTCAGTCTAAATTATGACCCATTCAACGGAATTGCGGTTGCTATAGCACCTTCATCATAGGTACATTATGTCACTGTTCGCAGTCAGAAATAGGCGAAGTCTTTCTAATATTGGTGTCTGGTCGTGGCAAGGTACCCACTGCAGAACTATCAATTTCGAAATGTCACACGAGTAGAATATACCTAAAGAAACTTCGGTGACAAATCCTAGCGAATTATAGCCGCATGTGACTTTTTCGCTATAAATGATGGTGGATGGTTCGAGGGCATTGACCGAGGTCTTTTCAAATCCTCACTTATCATCCTTAGTCAGGCTGAAAATCAAACGATACGCACTAATTAGGTATAATAGATTTACTGACATGAAAAAAATGTTTTATCAGCTAGAAATGAGATTCAAAAGAGACGTGATTACCTAAGTCACATATATTACAATATTAGTCCCAAGTATAATACCATAAATAATAATAATGTCCTCCAAACCGATTATTGAAGAAAGAAAGAAAGAAAGAAAAATTTATTATTTTGGACATCACAACACTACATACGAGTACAACATTAGTTACAAAAGAACAAACAAACAAAAAGAAAAACAAAATAGATACAGAAAAAAAATAAAAACAAAACAAAACAAAGGAAAAACAAAATAATGAGTACTAATAACCAGGCAGTGCAAATAATATATTGTGTGTTGTGACCTCCAACATAAATGGCCCCTACTCAGCCTATGTCATGACCCTGAAAAAGGTCATGACGCTGATTTTCAGTAGGGCCAGCTGTGTGAGTGCCACGGACGTCAGCCTTGTGTACCTAGTGTGTATATATATGTGTTATAAAGTACTAATGTAATTGTGAAAAAATAATAAATAAATAAATAATGAACGAAATAAAAATGTTTCATATAAGAATAAGAATAAAGAACAACCGGCTTCGGCTAGCGCGCACGCAGTCGCTAATATAAACACATTATTCGGTTATGGCGGCCAATCTCAGCGAACAGCCATCGACGCAGGACATATTATAGTGCACAAGTATTTGCGCAGACACAAGTGCACTCTCTATTCCCGTACCCTCTTATTTCGATGGGACACTAGTGTAACACGACCGAAGAGGGATTAGGCGCAGGACCACCGACTTAACGTGCTTTCCGAGGCACGGGGGTACAAGACCGCCAACTGCCAGACTCCGGGCTAACACTGAGAATTGTCTTAACAGAAAAACTCAGGTACAAATTTTGGCCCGACCCGGGAATCAAAACCAGGACCCCAGGCGCAACCGTCGCTTTGAAGTGCGACCCACTAACCATTGCACCACCGAGGCAGTCATCATCGTCAGCCCATTTAAGTTCCCACTGCTGGGGCACGGGTCTCCCTCAATCACATGAGGGGTAATTGCCATACTCACCACGCTTGGCAGACGGGTTGGCGAGGGTTTTGATATAAATGCAGAGTTTTCCTTCTCTGAGTGCTGATGATCATGCCAGCAGCTTCACCTTAGTCGCCTTTTACAACACCTCAGTAAGAGTGAGGGTGGCCTATTCTACTCTGCCGGGACAACACGGCCACCGAGGCAGTGGAATACCATAAATACTAATGTGACAAATAACTAAGTGTTCAAATATTATTACTACAGCCGTTATTACTAATCTTTTACCTATGTGGACGACGACGTATATAGATATGCGCCTATGTAAAGATTTCCGACTAAATGATGGTTAAAACTAAAGAAATTTTAACTTCAAGCTGAAGCTTGAATCTAAACCACATAACTCGGATTTAGTTCACTATATGATACTTACCTATCCTTTGGTAGTTCTGCGCTAAGCCCACACAACAGATGTTCGCAACATCCCTATGTGGAAATTTCCGACTAAGTGATGTTTAAAACTAAAGAAATTTCAATTTCAAGAGGAACCTAATAACAAAACCATAGCCGGCATTTGCTCTAAAATCTAAACTACATAACTCGGATTTAGTTCACTATGTGATGATACTTACCTATCCTTTGGTAGTTCTGCGCTAAGCCCACACAACAGATCTTCGCAACATCCCTATGTGGAAATTTCCGACTAAGTGATGTTTAAAACTAAAGAAATTTAAATTTCAAGCGGAAGCTAATAACAAAACCGTAGCCGGCATTTGCTCTAAAATCTAAACCACAAAACTCGGATTTAGTTCACTATGTGGTACTTACCTATCCTTTGGTAGTTCTGCGCTAAGCCCACACAACAGATCTTCGCAACATCCTTATGTGAAAATGTCCGACTATGTGATGTTTAAAACTAAAGAAATTTAAATTTCAAGCGGAAGCTAATAACACAACCATCGCCAGCATTTGCTCTTGAATCTAAACCACATAACTCGGATTTAGTTCACTATGTGGTACTTACCTATCCCTTGGTAGTTCTGCACTAAGCCCACATAACATTTGAATTACCGCCTAAAAAGGCCACTTATGGCGTTAACCCAAATTTCGAGTGCAAAAACAGATCAAAAAGTAGTGCACAATTATTACATAAATAGTATAGATGTTTGCTTAGAAACTCCCGATCCGACGTTGTTTAAAATAGATCCGGCTTAGTATCGGTTGGTGTCGTTAGTGTACCAGTCGCCTTAAACCTAAACCACATAACTTGGATTTAGTACACTATGTGGTATCCCTTGGTACATGTTCTGCGCTAAGCCCACATCAGATACGGTCCGAAGCGCCCGCTTTGTAGGTCAACCACGCAATCTCAGGCCGGCCTCAATCGTCACAGCTATGGCTTCTGTCTCCTCCACTCTTCGATTGCTATCTATGCCACGTGCGCTTTTACCCCAGAAACGGATTTCAGTTACTGAACCTCTAAACGCCGCCATTTTAGATAGATAGATATATTTTACTGCACAAAAACACAACTTAAAAAACTAAGCATTACAAAAACTTAAATGTACCATTTCGGCGGTCTTATCGCTGGAAGTGATTTCTACCAGACAACCATCATATTGAAAAGGGAAATAAAAGTGAACTGTATATATTAAAATGTATAATACTAAAATATAAATAAAAACAATATTATATACTAATAAATAAATTATGTAATGCTGAGATAAAATAATATAAGTACCGGACCGTGATCTCAGGGTCCTGGGTTCGATTCCCGGGTTGAGCGAAAAGTATGTTTAGAATTTTTCGGACATAACTCGGGTTTGTGATCACCCATCCGCATTTGGCAAGCGTGGTGATTAAGCCTAAAATCCCATCATAATAGCGATAACTTGATTTATATGATGGAGGCCTTTGCCCTGCTGTGGGACAGTTAATAGGCTGATATAAAGATTCATATAAATTATATGGATTAAAGCGAATAATTAAAGCGATTGCTATTTTTTATCGTTTTAATGCCAAAGCTTTCATTACAGGTATCATAAATAATTAGATCCACGTGCGCTTTTATCCCATAAGCTCCATAAGCATAATTAGATCCAGAATATAAGGAAAAAAAATGCTGTTCCATTCATTATTGCCTGGTGGACATTCTATTTTGTATGGAACAACTGATCTTTTTTCGCTTATATTGTTGATTTTATAAGGGGCATCCATGATACCTATTATGAGGAGATTCTGAAGCCAAAAGAGACTGTGCCAATGCCAAATGCAGGGTTGCGTTTTTCGAGAATAATTTATGTTTTAAAACATAGGTATTAAATCAAATATAATAACAAAAACAAATTTATCAACCAAAGGCGAAAGATAAACAGATCAAGAGTGCTTCAAGGCGAAAACCTGAGACCGTAAAAATTCACCTTTGACACCGAAGGTAAGGCTTTCCTATCCACCTTCTATCTAATCTTGATCCATTGATAAACTATTGACATAGATTACAGACAGAGCTCTCAACTTAAGTCAAGGGGACGCCCTTGTAGGCACACTAGGCGCGGGTGTGGAATAGTGTGCGTATAATTGGATACGAACCACAGTGTAGGTAATCTTGTTAGCTGCGTGTGTTGTGGTAATAATCTAATAATGCCAACATAGAAATATTTCAAGCAACCTATTATGAATTGCTGTGGAATCGGTTCGCAGGCTACGTTTATGCCCCATAAACTTTTTTGGCCTGATTTGGGTCTTGCGTGACTACAAAACGGTTGGCAAAGTAATTCTTCTCTTTTAAATACCTACAAACAGGGTATGTTTAATTTCCTAGTAAGCATTTTCCCTTTTGTCCATAATATAACCTCAGTGCATTAAACACTTTGACTCATAAATACTCTTTGAATAAAATCAGGCAACATCTCATTCATTGATCTGATTCCGTAGCTACTACATAAGTAGGTAGGTAGGCTTAGCTTAAGAACCCTGTGTAGAATAGAATAGAATAGAATAAGCATTTATTTGGTAAACACATCACATGATTTTTACAGAAAAGAGAAAAATAATACAAGGTAAAAACACTTTCCGTGATATGTTACCAAAATGGTTGCCACTCAGCAGTATGTCACGGCGCCGGAACGCCATGACGCTGGTATTCTGTGGGAACCATTGAGGTAGAGACGTGATTGTGTTACGGATATCAGACACCAGTAGAATTCCTTATTAATTTATTTATTTAAAAAACCAACAGCGTTATCAATAAATATAGGTTCCGTGCAAATTACATAACATAAGGCCAATAACAGGTTTTTCTTGGTTAACTGTAAATACTGTGTTGTTTGTGAATACATTTTAAAAATACTTCATTGTTTAATCACTAATTAGTATATCAGAACAAGCTTATTCTCAGGCAATTCACTGACTCGTAAACGTGTATATATAACGATAGTCATTGATATACCTATTTATAAATAATAATAATCCCTCGACTCACCCACGCAAAGTTCCTATAGTAATGTTGTTTTTGTATTAATATAAATTTTTAATAATAATAAATATTTCACGACATCACATACATTGATATGACTCCGAGATAGGCAGCTCAAGCACCTGTGTTACGGATATCAGAATCAAAAGTGGAAATACAAATATATACATAGATATAATACTATGCTTTTGTAAATACATATTTATACATAGATAGAAAATAGAAAATATCCAGACCAATACAAACAAACATGTTCATGCACACAAATGTTTGCATTGTGCGAGAGGCAGCGTTCACCACCGCTGAACCAAATGGGTCGACAAAATTTTGAATAAAGTTTTGTTTTGTTTGTAAGTTTTTATTACAAATAATATACTAAGGTATTACACATAAGGTATTACACATAAGGTATTACACATAAGGTGTTACACTCAAACACTGGAAAAACACAAACGTTCATGACGGAAAATATGCAACAACATAACTTATCCATCGGCCAAAAAATCTTTGTATACGTTTACTATTTCTCATTTCGCAGAGTTTCTAACGTATTACAATGCTAGTGGTCACAGGTGAATTCCGAATACCCATTTAATCCCTGTTATATTTAATAATTATATACCAGCTTCAAATTATAACGAGAAAGCCTAAAATGGTTTTGGACTTACATCCTACACTAATCAGTATAGGGAAATATCGGTTATACCCTGATGGAGCATACTTAAGTAGTAGTGCTTGGGAATAAATTAAGCTAACGGCGAGATTCAATGAAAATTTAAGCAGGCTAATCAATGTACCTTTTAATGAAGAGGCTGCTATTAAAAAAGATGAACACTCGTCTCCGTGAATAGTATTTAAATATAGATTCAAATCCGAGGAGGCAGCACTTCGGTTTTTTTAATATAATATATGTGCATAATGGAGAATGGTCCTGAAACTATGGTCCCAATAGAGAATAGAGAGATTAAACAAATACACAAGTTTTTGTTTCATCAAAAAAGACCAAGTATACATGAATTTACAGATTGTTTTAAAACTCTTTTTTTAATTATGTATCTCGGGAAATATGTATCGTAATAATATTTTCAGTCATATTTTTTATTTTCTACTAAGTTGATGGAGATATGGGCGATGTATTACCGGGACACGCGAGTGGACTGAGCTAGTGTTGCGAAGTACTGGTAAGGCGATGACGTCACTTTACAACCCGTGTATTTTGATATCAAATATCTCGGCAACTACACGACGTATCGTAGTAATTTTCCAATGATATTTTTTTATTTTCCACCGAGTCTAAGGAGAGCCAAAAATTAAAATTAGAGAACATTCTCCATTCTACTTGGTATTAGCTCGGCGGTGAGGGAAAACATCGTAAGGATACCTGCACATTTTGAACAGTTTCTTAAGTGATTCTGAATGTGTCATATGGTTCAGTTCGACTAGTTCTATTATTTAAGGGTTGCGAAAGTCAAACGGCAGTCGCTACATTGTATTACAAGACTTCTCAAATCATAAATCTTGGTCTAAGCGTACCCCAGGCTCTGATGCTACGGATTTTATAGCAACCAGAAATGACTTGCTGAAATGATGAGATGAAAAGATGACTCATCTCCTTTTTTTTATGTAATAGGTAGGCAGACGAACAGACGGATCATCCTGATGGTAAGCAATTGCCGCCGCCCATGGACACCCGCGACACCAGTGGAGTCACAAGTGCGCTGCCAACCTTTAAACCCCCTCATCCCCCGGATTGGGCCTCCGGTACCCTCACTCACGCAGCGAAACACATCACAGTGCTGCTTCATGCCGGTTTTCTGTGAGGCCGTGGTATCACTGCGATCGAGCCGGCCCATTCATGCCGAAGCTTGGCTCTCCCACGGTAATTTCCTCTAAATAATCCACCTCATCCTCCTCATCTTAGCGTGAAGTTACTAGTTGCATCGATGAAGCGATGCTTCGGATTCCGGGGTACGCTTGGAGTCTGATCCAGGATTCGGGAAGTCTAGTAATTACCATGAAGCGACTGCAGTCTGACCTTCGCAACCCATAGACAGGGGAACCAGACCAACTGGAAACCAACGTTCAGAATCATTATCTGAAATAATGTAGGTATCCACATTTTCGAGAAACTATCTGTGCTGGTTTCGTCACGATGTTTTCCCTTATCGCCGAGCTAATGGTAGAAATATGCTTATAGACTTGAAAATCCACGACACCCCGTATGGTGTGCGCGTTCTTATCTATTGAGCTGCCATATCTCTAGTAGGTTTTATAACCATTCTTTGTATACTTTTGTGGCAGTACCTATATTTGTCTATGCATGCATTTACTTATCCAGATACAAAAGTTACTTATCGGATTTCAATGCAAATTGGATAAAGATATACTCGGAACCGAGAATAAAATACATGACATAGTACACTCATCTCAGAAAATAACATAACATATCATCATCATCATCATCAGCCCATTTGAGTCCCCACTGCTGGGGCACGGGCCTTCCTCAATCACATGAGGGGTTAATGCCATACTCACCACGCTTGGCAGACGGGTTGGCGAGGGTTTTGATATAAATGCAGTGTTTTCCTTCTCTGGATGCTGATGATCATGCCAGCAGCTTTACCTTAGTCGCCTTTTACGACACCTCGGTAAGAGTGAGGGTGGCCTATTCTACTCTGCCGGGGCCACACGGCGTACTCCCTTATCGAGGGCACTATACTGATGCTAACTAAACGTTATCCCTCAAGAACATAGGGGCCAATCTCAAAAAAAAAAATGCCGTCCTATACAATTTTCACCAAACAGCTGATTACTTTTGTATGGGAAGGTGTATTTTTTTTTCTGAGATAATTCCCTATGTTCCTTTTGAGGGAAAGGTTTGCTTTCATCCGTATAATTTCCTCGATAAGGGAGTATATACATAACATATGTTACGGCTAAACCCCGAAGTGCGGATAAACCTAGTTTTATCCGGTTAAATCCAATGTTAGCTGATGATCATTTCGGTTTCGGATTTGTATTAGAATGGTTTAGTTTCCTTAATTATTTTGTATGGTTTTAAGAGAAATGCCCAAATTAAATTTTGGGTTCAGTTCCATTTTTTATACAGAAAATGTTTTCAGATTTTTGTGTAAAGTATGATTAAGAATCCTTGATGGAAATATCGAGGAATTCAAAAAACAAATCTACATCATTTTAAAAGTCAAAACATGCCACATAAGAAGGTTGACCTGAAAATATAAAAGTGAAAATTGAAAGCGAAAAATTAGACTCACCTTGTTTTTGTAAAAGCAATCACTTACTTAGATTGTATTCGTCAGGATAGTCCTAGTCACGTAGAACACGAGCGGAGCCATAGAAAAACATGCCAATCACAAATGAGTTAAGTTCACAAACTTTCAGGGTCTTGTTTTTCTCCGAGTCTACTTAAATTACATCTTTTGAAGAGGTTTATAAAGTAGGAGCCAAATTTTCCTCTCTCATTTCCTTCCGCCCAGTTTTACTGCATCTATTGAAACAGAAGTACAGAACGTAATTTTGACAAAATCATTGGATCTTGTATCTATTTAACTGCTAATTCCAATAATTTACCAGTCGCAGTATTTTAAAATCATTTTTATGATTAAATTGGTTTTGCCACCAAAGCACCTTTATTTACCTAAACACTACCTAACTACTTATGTTATATTTTACTAATCAAAAATTCTGAATTAGATTTATATTTCCTGGTTTAATCTAAATTTAAAAGACTCGCTCGTTGATAAATTGTGAACTTTAGCTTAGTCTTCGTGATAAATGTTGTTTCAAAAAATAATCTCAACTTTTGTATGAACAGTCTTCAAACTAAGCTGCATTTTAACGTTCTTATAAGTTCCCGGCTACTTGTTGTTAGCAACTTAAAAACGCAAACGGCCACAACTAAAAAGATCTTTTCACTTACCGACTCCAAGTAACTGTTGGCTACTTTCCAACTCAGTTGAGTGGTGAGTTGATGCAATACCTAACTTCCCGCCTTTCACGTCCCTTCGGCCAATAAAGCGTGAAATGGTTTAAAAATAGTTTTCTGGAATTCTTCTATATCTGGAAAATTCAATATCTATGCATTCTATTTTAGTGCAGAGAATTATTTAAATGTGGTTGACCCGTTGTCTCGTAATGTGTTTGCTGAAAACGTTTCCCGAACATGGAACACATGTTAATACTATTTTCCCAAAAATTTGTAAATGATTACTAAAACGCTAATGGAGTATAAAATCAAACAATTTCAAAGAATGTTAAGTTTGAACTTTCCGTATCCACGTCTCAAAGCTAATCCAATAAGGCTCGAAGCATTTTTAAAATAGTTTCGTTAAATTCTCTTGTCTTAGTTTTATACTGGAGTAAGTAGGTACAGAATTTGTTCTTGGAAATGCAGTGTGGAAAATAAGAATTTAATTTAGCCCTTGAGAGAGATTCCCTTGGATTCATATTGTCTTCTCCGAAGTAATTGCGTTTCATTTCCAGTGGAGTGGATGTTTTACATTCTAGGGGCTTTACCCGTTCCTTCTCTTTGGTTTTGGTAGGGTTATGTGTCTTAAGATCAATAGTATCTTTATCATCTTGGTGATTTTCAAAGCATTTATTTGTTATTTCAATATAAAAACGTACCTCAGGGGCTTTGTAGCTATTATCTGAAATATTGAAACTAAACTAAACTTTTGAAAAGCATTAATTGATTATAAGGTCATGCGCATGAGTAATTAAGTGCTAAAATTTGGTATGCAAAATATCATACGGACATTTTTCGGGATTGTTTTACGAACTATTAAACTTATACGGCCAACAATAACTCCTTCAAATTATGGCTCATGCTCATAAGGACCAGTTTAATATGTGTCAGATCGTTAACGATTCAATCATGTAATGACATCACAGCAATGACTACCCCATGAGGATAATTTATTCATATTATGATCTCGTCATACTATGTTCATGATCAGTATGATTAATATTTTAATTTGCCCGCATCCTGGCGCCTAGCATATTGAAAATATTCTTATGCAAATTTTATTAATCAAATCAAATTGAATTGACTAGGTTTAATATGCATTTACAGAAGTGTTCGTGCTTAGAATATGAATTGAGTTCAGCAGTTTATATTTATTCTACCAAAACAGGTAACAAACCTTGATAAAAATTAATATTACTCTACATCTCATTTACGGTGCGGAAAGATTAAAGATCGATTCAGGAAATAGTTCTGACGATTACGCAAAAAATATATAGTCATGTACATGTTTCTATATTTCCTTTGTGTGTTTTTTTTTTGTATCCATATATATTCTCTGAGCTATTATACTAACGTTGACATTATCTCCTTTTTCCAGGTAGTGTTGGTGTTCATCCTGAGTATAGCATCGCTCATCATCTACTTCATTGACGCGTCCAGGTAAAACAATTTCCGACATTGTGAATTCATTCGATTCGTAGCTGATGTATTAATTTCATATATCTTGTAAATGCTGAATTCATAAGGAATACGTGAGTGACATTAACATAAATGTGATCCGACTGTTTGCTGGATATAGTTCAGTGTTGAGCTTTATGTTACTTTAACAGCTGTTAAGCCTGGCCAAGAATATGTGGGACTGGGATTCATCTTTCCACCATTTTCAACCATAGCGAATGTCACTTCGTCCAGCGTTAAATGTACTTTATGGACATAGACGTATGGACTAACTGTCCCACGAAATTAACCACTGTTTAGAGAAAACTACTATGATCAATGTTGTACCTACCTACCTACTTGTTGGCTGCACATAACCGCTTTTCCCTCACGTATTTACTTCACAGTGGGATGAACTGTTAATCTATATTCTATGTCTATAATGTGCACCAAATTGTTTACTTTTTATTGATCAACACATCTGAATCATTTCATTCGAAACATTTTTTTGGTTTGCTTTACATGATCATTAATTTGGATCGGGGACTAAAAAAACTATAGTAAATGATATTATTTACTGTAGGCATAAATACAGTGTTCCAACAGAATTCAATCATGAAAAATATCATATCATGTACGAAAATATCCAGTCATTGCTGTTGTTTGAATGTGAGACAGAAATGTCCTTCTTGTATCATTCATTTCATCTTGCTTATAAAATTAAAAATCTCACTCATACCATCAATAAAAAATAATTATAATCTATGATGTTGCATGGATGTTGAAAATGTTGTTTGTCGTATTTTGTATAGATAACAATAAGAAAATTAACAAAAAGCGTTAAAACAAAAGAATTAAGATAGAGAATCTAAAATTTGTCTTTTAAATTTACTAAACGCTTCGAGTGACAGGTGGAAAAACCATTGGCATATTAACACCATGAAGTCGATTTCATCAAAATCATCGCCCAGCCCTCGTATCCTCTGCCACGCTTCGCAATGTTTCTTAGAAGCTTGTCCGTGAATATGTCACCTGTTTGTTGTATTTCCCCTGGCCGGACTGGCTCTCACTTGTACCCTTCGGTTTTCAGTGAAGAGGTGGAGCGATGCCAGAAATGGAGTGACAATATTACACAGCAAATCGACCTTGCCTTTAACATATTTTTTATGGTCTACTTTTTTATACGAGTAAGTTAACTTTTATAAATTTACCACAATAAAATTATGGCCCTTTTCCACAATATCATCGTCTGGTTCCTCTTTTTATGGGTTGCGAAGGCAAACGCCATAACTTCTTTGACATT
The DNA here is from genome assembly GCA_019059595.1 of Marasmia exigua. NCBI lineage: Eukaryota > Metazoa > Arthropoda > Insecta > Lepidoptera > Crambidae > Marasmia > Marasmia exigua. Next base: position 17,741,300 of record CM032468.1, read on the forward strand.
GACAGACTCAACAAATCCTGGGCCATAGTCCGAATCTAATCGCTGGTTTCTGAATTAGGATTTTAACATCACCACTTAAATCAAGTGGAGGGCACGTACAGGAAGTCACAGCCGTGGCATGCCGGTGGACCGACGATCTGGTGAAGGTCGCGGGAATTCATTGGATGCGGGCAGCACAGGACCGATCTTTGTAGAGAACATTGGGAGAGGCCTATGTCCAGCAGGGGATGATAATGATGATGGTGACCACTCAAATGCTGATGATAATGATGCAGTCAGGACTACGGTCATGGCCACCGATTCAACTCTTGTGCAGCTCTCAAATATTACTTAACGATACAAAAGTATACTTAAGAACAAAAATAAAAATTTTTAAACCCAAGCACTAAAGCAAGATAATGATGGCTTTGAACACGTTCTACTGTGAATATGAACATTTAAACCAATACAAAAATAATAGATCTTGCTCTAAAGAAGGGCTCTTAAACGTAGCACTTACCGATCAATAAATAGTCAAAATGTTAACTTCAATTAAATCTATTTACTGAACTTATTTTAACATTTACATTTATAAATTTAAAAACATTTCAAGTTTAATTATTAACCTTTCAATGTGTTTTCTGTTTCAGTTTATAGCAGCTAGTGACAAACTATGGTTCATGCTCGAGATGTATTCATTTGTAGATTATTTCACGATACCCCCATCCTTTGTATCAATATACCTGGATAGAACGTGGATAGGTAAGCATTTTTTAATGTCTATTGATCTATAGCATTTTTCTTCACCTCCACTCTATTCGAAGTTCCACTTTTGTCTGCCTTAGATTCAATAATGACTATATGCCAAAAAGAGGAAATATTTATATTTATAGATATATGCAGCAACCAATTAACCCACAAACTACTAAAGGTCATTCATTGACGTCATTTATATAATACATGAAGGCGAACATAAGCTAAATTTCACCACAGGAAACGTCTCGTTCTTACAGGAAAAATATTTTATTATAAATTTAGTCCAAACAAAAACCGCTGTACAGCACTACAATTCTGATAAAAAGAATCAGCATTTTCCCTTCACCCTTGAACCTTATTAAGTATTCCTTACTAACATATTTCTTTCGTACTGTGCTGTTGACGGCTATTTGGCAGATTCCATGAAGCTATTAATCTTGAGTTCAGTATTAACTGGTCCATGATATTGAAATATTACCAGTCAGTATTAAATCATGTTGCTAAACCCCGCGCGCTATGCTAATAGGATAAATTATAACTTTATACATCTTCTTGCTCGTCATACACAATGATTCAGTGTCAGAAAATAGGAAAACATGGAGCAAAACTAAAAAAGATTTTCTGGAACAATGCAAGAGTGGTAGTTCTGAATATAGAAAGACTTTAACGATCGATATTATCTCAATAATGATTCATGACAAAATAAATGCTTTCTATACTATCAAATATAAAAGATATGTGGATGGTTATAGAAAGAAAGGTTTTATTACGATAAATAATATGATTATAATTATGATGATAGTAATGACCATAGAAAACTATCTTGGTGAACACTAGCATCTATAACTTGAAAGGGATTCTTAAGGGTATCTTATCTATCCTAAAATTATTTTTCTTAAATTTCTATGAGTGTAATCTAGAAATAGTGTTTTTCATTTCGGAAAATGGTTTTGTGTCGTATTGTTAATTAACAAATTATTTGTTTATCTGTTTCAGGGCTAAGGTTTCTCAGAGCTCTACGCTTAATGACCGTGCCTGATATTTTGCAGTACCTCAATATATTAAAGACATCGAGCTCAATTCGGTTGGCGCAGTTAGTTTCTATATTTATATCAGTATGGTTGACAGCTGCCGGCATTATTCATTTGGTAAGTTCCTTCATTGATTTCTTTAGAATATAAGTCAACACTACGCAGTGTGTATCAGTAACATAACAGTTGCAACTTCTACTACTATTTCTACTGTTTCTGTTGACTACCCTATAATTCCTATAAAGATCCTATAAATATCAGTCGTATTAATGTTTTTAGAAATTCGCAAAATTCTGTTTCGTTTTTAGGGTTCCGTAGCCAAATGGCATAAAACGAAACCATTATAGGTTCGTCATGTCTGTATGTCTGTCCGTCTGTCCGTCTGTCCATCTGTCCGTCTGTCCGTCTGTCCATGTGTCCGTCCGTCCGTATGTCACAGCCACTTTTTTTCCTAAGCTATAAGAACTATAATATTGAAATTTGGTAAATAGATGTATTTTGTTAACCGCATTAATCTAAACTTAATACTTTGCGCTAGAGACGCTCCCAAAGAGGTAAAATGTGTGTCCCCCCTCGCCCTCTAAATTCTATAATAAAAGAATTATAAAACTAAAAAAAATAATGATATACATTACCATAAAAATTAACATGAAAATTGGTTTGAACTAGATCAAGCAAGTAGTTTTTTTATACGTTATTAACCGTAAACCGCAATTTACCTTCCTTGCTGCTATGGAACCCTTCATGCGCTAGTCTGACTAGGTCTTGGCCGGTTTTTTTACATGCAGTTTTGTTAGACGCGTTTCGTTTGGAAATTAGATAACATAAGTTGTATCAAATACGATTATGTAAAATGCATGATTAAAAGGACGAAACTGTTCACCTATACACACAATTATAACAGTTTTTTTTATCCAATTACGATTTTTTTGTATCAACTATAAGTCTAGGTGTATGTTAATATACAGAATAGCTAAATCTTTACTTATTCACGCAACAGTGAACTCACGGTATGTTTGAACTTTCTCATCATAACATACCGCCCAACAGAGATATCTAAAAGAAACAACCAAAGGCTATAGGTAACAGATGGTTTGCTAGAAATTGAGAAATTATGCCTCCAGCTGGCAAATTTTGGCAACATTCCATAATGGAACCTGAAAAAGACAAGTCTGGGATGATGTTTCATGAAGGCACAAAGCAACGAAGAGAATCCTACTGAATACAGGAAATGTTACGTCTTGTGATCATGCTTCTAGAAGAGAAGTTTTAATAGGCAATGGAGGAGCATATTTAGAGCTTGTCAGGATGACACGTGTTACTCGCGTGTTTGCATGCTATTTGTACTCCATTGCTGTACCTAAGCGTTTTATGCTTTATTTACTAACGTTACTAAAATCGTTGGTCGCAATATCAAACGTGTCATTTAAATAAGTACTTTGAAATTTTTATTATAAACCAACACTATATGCTCTCCGATTGACATTGATGATGATATTCCCACTTTTCATATCTCAGGCTATCTAAACTAACTACCTAGCTAGGCCATCACTTACTTACTCGAGTCTTGGAATTTGAAATAAGAGATCGCTAATTTGGTTGAACCTGCACTACTTCTTTATAAACATTGACCTAAGTTCTCGCAGACCAGTTTCTACCATTATCAATGCTAATTTGACTAACCTGTATGTTTCAGCTGGAGAACTCCGGCGACCCGCTAGAGTTTGAGAACGCGCAGAAGCTCTCGTACTGGACATGCGTATACTTCCTCATAGTAACCATGTCCACTGTAGGTTATGGTGACGTGTTCTGCCACACAGTGCTCGGCAGAACATTTTTGGTTTTTTTTCTCCTCGTCGGCTTGGTAAGTTTCATTTCAAACCACTATTCTTGTTCTTACTTTCTCTGAAATTAAATTTAACGTCACTATGACAAATTTTTATAACGTATCTTTGCAAGGAGAGGCAAGTTTAACTTTTTAATACCTCAACCCAAATTTTTTCAAAGGCCTTAGAGTTCCTACTTAAAACATTTTGTTGCATAAACTTTTGATGTAGTTACAAGCTAATTCGTCAAATCGCCACGCTTGCGATTCCTTGCATAAATGCTAATGTGATAACAAAGCAAAAGGAAATACTTAAGGACTTACCAACA